>JAZDUA010000067.1:4010000-4610000 GCA_038098605.1 Gryllus longicercus | reverse complement strand
TTACGTTTATTTATATATAGATTACGTTACATTTCCAATTATCTGATAAAGTATGCACTTCTGTAGTACCACTAGTTTTAATATTTGGATAAATCAATTTTCCTGACTTACAGATAGATGAGATAATTAATTTACTGCTGAGGTGCAGTTTTGTTTCTGAATCAAAACAAATCTGCAATTTTTGACTTTTGACATCCGGATGTTAATATTACTATAACATTGAAAATCGCGAAATTCTCTACACTCCTCTGCAGCAATGCTAATAAAAGCTCTATTGGTCAATAGGAAGTGATGAACGACGTAGTTGCCTTTGGCAAAAGATACGGCCGACTTTCTAATATCCCGAAATATATTCGATGAAATAGTCTCGAAAAACTTGACATAGATTCTTTATATTTAATGTGGGAATACATAATATTTTCCAAAATGCAATCAAGTACTACGTGAGACCAAATATTATTAGAAAAATTTACTATTCAAATATTTTATTCTATATTAAAATATCCATGAATTTGTCAGATGTCCAGTTTTTTGTGCACTTTTAAATCTACACCATTACTTAAACCTATCTGAAAATTGTAGAATTAGTTGCAAGTACATGATTTTGAAGATTTTGAAGATGTACATAGTAATTATGTCTATGTACTAACCACACGTATCCATTAGTCCATGGCCGCAAGGTCGGGACGCTGTTGGTAGGCCTTCGCTCATAAAGAGCTGTTGTACCAAAGTACATACAGTACATACGTTTCCTTCATTACATATGTTTACTTGTCAATGAAGTCTCTAATCATATTAAAAGCCTCTCAGCCAACGAACAGCAACAGAACAAATACAGCGTATTCAAAGACCCAGAAACATCAAGACGAACTTTTTATGTGTTTCGGAGAGACCATATAAAGCATTCTAGTACGCATTACAATAATACAAGATAGATGAGAAGAGAAAATATGCAAAACATTGAAAATATGTTATGTATAAAATTATATTCGAGATGATATTTCGTGCTCTGCTATGCTCCGGTAAATATGGGCATATAGTGAATCCAATAGTTTTATCGCTGTTTTTGTGCGTGCTTTATAAAGTCACTAGATAAAGAAGGGAAATTAAATAGAGGAAATGCAAGGAGAGGAAATTCAACGCCAGACGTTCGTGTAAAGGGGAAGTTATAACAAATACTTACAAGTATTTACAATAAAAATAGAATAGGGGATGAATAGAAAATGTAATGTACCATGTATAAAATTGTTGGTCGTAAATGGTCTAATGGAGTTCTCAACTTTCTCTATTCGTTCAAAACAATTAGATGCATGGAATAATATATTTGCAAAAGTTGATTGACAATGCACTCCAATAAGATTTACGCACTGATAAGAAATTCATTGACAAAATTAATTATTTCCTTGTCCACGTGACGAAAAATGCGCTTCTTTCAAAAGCCCTCGAGCAACTGTTTCTGTGAAGAAGCATGGTTTTAAGAAAAGAAGGACTGATATTATTGCAATGAAATCCAATGGTGAAAATCAATAAGACCCTATAATTTACTCAATGCTTATATTCGTGAAGTAAGTTCAATTTTTCATAAATTTAACATTAATATTTAAATAATAGTTTTATTTACAAATCCGTTCATCACATTTCATGATTTACGTTTATTTATTATTATTTTAATTTCTATGAGAAACATTACTTTTTCATTTTCGTATACTACTTATGTAGTTTAGAGGAAGTATTGTAATACTGCAACAAACACTGAGATTTTTTCGATAGAAAAACTCATTTTGTAAGTCACTGATACTGAAAAAGTGAATGAGTTGTGTTGGTAAATGAATAATTTCTCTGAAATGATTTCCATAATCCACGTTTTAAGGGCCCTTGCTTCCTAGGTTGATTACAAAAATTAGTGTTGCTACAACAGCACGTACTTTCCCGCATTATATGCAACTTTAACCATTTTCCAAAAATAAGGGTGTCAAAGAAAATGCTGTGCTGTTTTTAAGGAAGCAACTAATTTAATGAAAAAATGTGGAGCGAATTTCAAACGAATATTTTTGCGGGTACTGAACATTAAAGTTTAACATCATTTTCAACATTTTCTCAAAAATAAACCTTTCTCTTTTTTAAAATATGGCCTCTAATAGCAAAAAGTACGCTTAATATGGCACATGTGGAATATTCGTTTAACATTTTCAATTTTTGAAGAATTGGAAGAGTTCAAAATTTTTTCGGCGCCTTCTTTCTAGTTTAACATTGATCATAAAGATGTTCTTTTCTAACGAAATCTGTTAAAAGAGAGATCTTCAATTAAGGTCTCGTATCATTTTTCGAAAATGTGACTAATTTTTCCACTTAGTAATTTCCATGAAATACAGATAATATAAAAACTATTTTCTTAAGAACGGCTGAAAAAAGTTATATTTATTTTTCACGAATATATAAAATACCGTTATAAAAACGTTTCAGAACCCATTTTCGGTAAACTATGTGTCTTTTCGAAAACTGCAAAAAGTGGGATGGCAAAACTACAATATTGATGATAGAGATGTTTTCTTGTCATGCAAATAGTATCACAGTTCTGATTTAATTATGACACTGATCCTGCAAAAATAATTACAGATTTGCAGGCACTTTGTGTGATTTTTCTTAAACTTGTTACAAGTGATGACTGCAGTGTTTGTATGGCAGAAATTGCGATATTATAATGTTACGTAATGGTTTCCAATAGTATGAAAAAGTTCGTACTGTGGTAGGACACTAGTTTTATGGCTACTTTTTCTTTTATTGTTATTTTTCTCTGGTACTATATTCGTAAAGGAGCGTGTTAGAGTTATGTTATAAATTAAGTTACTGTTCTGTGCTATAAAAATATTGTGTGGTGTGTATATATAAAATTACGCAACCTCAACGCTTTTTTCTCTTCAGATCTGCCTTTCCTTTCAATCTTTTCAGAAGAGTAAATATTTGCTGCGGATGCTTTCACGCAAAAGTACTATGACATAGGTCTGGTGATGCATACATCGGTTTTGTTCACACCACGACTGATGTTTAAAATGTTTGAACAAGGTTGTCAACTGAAATCTTGAAAACTTGCAAATGGTGCGAGATGAGATTAGGGAAGCTTGTCCAGCAGGACTAGTTTCCAGTAGAAGAAATTCTATTTTCAGAGTTTGACAGGATTTCTTTGAAATATTTAGCTTTCAAACTTCTTTTTTCTCTTATTAATAGACTTAAACTTTAATTTAATTTCCGAAAATGCGGGAGAAATTCTTAGATATTTCTAATACTTTATATTTAAATAGAATCTTAGATGTTATTAAATATTATTTATAGTTATTAATTGCAAGCTTTAATGGAAGAGTTGCAACTGAAAATAATGTTGTAGGCATGATGCGGTATTATGCATTGTGTATGCAGACACAATTGGTGCTTGCGAATGTGGTACGTATTCAAGGACATATATTTGGAGCGATAGCTGATCAACGGAACTGATAACTGTGTAGGCTCTTCAAACCATATTTTCGTTTATTTAATCCTACAAATTAAAATGATCATGCGCTTGTGTTTCTCCTGTAGAATGTTATGAAATATTAACGAAAAAGCCAAAAAAAAAGCGGCATCGCTCATTGCAGCAAGCTCAAGGGAAAACGTAATTGGACGGGGCGCCCCAAGCGGCGTGTTTCCGAGCGCGCGAATTCGTCACAGCGCGGGTGAACGCGCCTCCCCCGCAGCGGCCCCGCGGCGCCCCGCCCTCTCCTGTCTCCCCTCCCCCCGCCGGCACCCCGCCCCCGTCGCCTTGAGCGCCGCCGTGAAACGCAGCGCCGGATGTAGTGGCGGGGGCCGTTCCAGAAGCGAGCGCGGTTTACGACTGCTCTCGCCCACTTCCTGCGCATAAACGCGGCGGGCGGGCGGGCCGGACGGCGGGCGGGCGGGCGGGCGGGCGGGCGGGCGGGCGGGCGCGCCGGGCGGGCGGGCGGGCGGGCGCGCCGGGCGGGCGGGCGGGCGGGCGGGCGGGCGGGCGGGCGGGCGGGCGGCCGTTTGGGCGCGCGCTGCCTCCGCCGGTGCAGTGGCAAGCGCCTCTCTCTGCCACCCCGAAGGCACGCGTCCGGCCCGCCACAAATGAAAGAAGAAGTGCAACAGAACATGAATGCCAATTGAAGTCGTAGGTTCCCGCGGCCAGAGTCATGTGCATGATCTTGGCTGTCCGGGTGACGCCGCGTCGAAGGCTGCGTTGCCGACGTTTCGACCATCTTGTCGTTTCGACCATCTTCCTCAGGGCTGAGGAACCCGGACAGCCAAGATCATGCACATGAATGCCAATTTGCAAAGAACTTGAGTTTACGTGTTAGACTTCTTGAGGCTTTCTTTAAAGTTTCAAGGATGCTCACAAGTAAATGGTTGATTTTTTTTCTTATAAACCTAGAATGACGATATGGAAAAATGTCATCTTTTTTTGCAACAAGCTCTTTAATGTCATTTAAACAAAACATAAATTTTATTCATTATTGATTTTATTTATTTAATTTTCTTCAGCTGATCTCTAGTAAAAGCTGCAGTAATTGACCACTTGATTACCGCGTCTTCCTCATATACCATTTAATATGGTACGTCTATCTGCAATTTTTTTAAACGATTGAAGTTCATTTCTTGATCTTCATATTCAAGTTCATCCCGATGTGGAGAATTACTTGTTCAAGAAATTAATAATATTTATAATACTTAAATTTTTGTTGTAATAATTGTATGTAACAATAATTGAAAACAATAAAGAGAGAATTGGCATAGATAATCAGTACATACTCAAACGCAGGCAGATGTCAAGCAATATACAGCTTCGGAAATACATTAAAAAACGCAAACTTTACTTTTACGGGCACATCAAACGAAAAAATTCTGATCATTTCACTAAACAAATAGTTGTATTTTATGAAACCAGCAGTAAAGCGAGGCGCTACATTGCAGACGCAATAAAAGGGATCGGTGAAGTAAAAAAATAATATTTAACCCGCAGGAACCACACCAACGGATTTGCAGAGTAGACAAACAGAGCTTTAGATTCAAAATCAATAGCTTACATGTTATCCAACAGATATTATCAATAAAACTGGACAACTTTGAACTGAAGAAAGTAAAAGAGACAGCAAAACAATGAAGAAAATTTATGCACCAGAAAATATTAAACTTTTTTAGTGCTTCACGTAGTTTCAATTATCTTCGCAAGAAAGAAGAATAAATAGAAGGTCTTGGTTAGGCGACAAAGAAAATAATATTAATGAAATAAGGGTCACAAGAAATGTTACGAATCTGAAAGAAACTGGCCGTTAATTCGTATCGTCTATCACAAATTCCTCATAAAGCGAAAGGATTCAGAACTCCACTACCGAGAAATGCAAAGGTGTAATAGCAACATCCAATGAGCTCGTTTATTGCCAGCTTTAATATATGGGTCGCCCGTAACGGTTTATTAGATCCAGGTCCGAGAAGAGAGGGGATTAGCCAGTACATGGCCCAAGGGCACATAAATCACAAAGAGGATCCGTAGACCTCAAAGGATCCACCAAAGGTCAACGCATTTCAAAATTCTAACCATTAAAATTTGAACATTTTATTATTTCTATAATTTTTATTGTGCCTCATTTTTCAATCTTGCAAGTTAATTCTATTTTCATAATTAATAGTCAGGCGCGAGTCACAGTGCACTTCATATGACGTTCTGAGACACAGCGAATTTGGAAAAGCGTACTAAGAGCTGTAGTGAAGGCCCGGGAAGGCCGAAGAAGGTATGTCTTCATATTCAAGCCAGGAGACATTTTTGTTGTGCTGTACTGATAACATATCGACAAACGCAACCAGAAAGAAGAAACAAAGATTACTCTAAGCGGCCGGTTCCTGTTAATATCAATCGAAAGAAATGAATGGTAACTGGTGGCCAAGAAATGAATGGCAACATTTTTTTGCATGCTTCATCGATTTCCAGTAATAAGACGTTTTTTTTACTTTTATCCATAATTTTTAAAGCATTTTTTCAGATTGCATGGATTTTAATATCATTTTAAAGTTACTTGCTTCAAATACGAATAATATTTAAATGATGCATCAAAAATGTTCTCCGCATAATTTCTGAGTGGCCTAATCGCTTATGTCGCTCAGTAATAATAGTCTGCCGTTAAATATAATATAAGGTTTCCTTGACGTCTGCCAGTCCCAGTGTCTGGTCGGCAGATTTCGGTATACCTAAAGACAGAGATTTCCTGGAAAAGAACAATTCAAACCAAAAGTTTGCAACGTCAGTTCACTTGAACAAAAGGAAGAAGTCTAAATTACATTAGTAATATATCCGGCAGATTGAGAATTTAATTTGAACTGGCTTTAAGAGCATTTTATCGATCTTTTTGGCAATGGTATTGTAAATGAAATAATCTCCACAATAGTTTTTAATAGTTTTATTAACAATTTTCCATAGTTAACTTTCGGGAATGAATTTTCCCATCCTCAGTGGATCTCTAGCAAATGCTCAAGCAACGTGGATCTCCCACGAACGTTCACAAATGGTCAAAATAACACGGTGGTAACAGATTGATGGCAGCCATCTTTACGAATCGATTACGAAGGATAGCTTGAGCATTTGCTAGAGATCCACTGAGGATGGGAAAATTCATTCCCGAAAGTTAACTATGGAAAATTGTTAATAAAAATATTAAAAACTATTGTGGAGATTATATCATTTACAATACCATGGATTACCACAAGATATCTGCTACCACCACGGAATTTACTTTTTGGCAATGTTTGAGGCCGCCAAAATCCGCCTCTAATTAATAATTTTTGTAACGCTCCAGATACTCTAACAATATATCTACCGGGTGACTCATATATCCTCTCGAAAGACCGGGAGAGGTGGCGAAGGACGTCAACTGATGTCACTCCAGAACCCCTAACCAGGAGGTCCTGCGTTTCGAGTCCCGACGGTGGCAGGATTTTCGATACTAACCAGATAGCTAGGTAGAGATCTGTCGCTGTCTGATAGAGAAATCTAGCGGCCGGCTAGATTGTCGACTGTGTTGCTGTGATCGCTACTTTTTCGACGTTTCTCCGATCAATACCAGGTGTATGCCAGAGCAGACCCTACAAACGCGCGACGGAACTCTGGTGATCTTTCCTTCCTCTTCCTTGCCCTATCCTCAACCGTTAAACACATTTACACTCACATGCACTACATTACCACACATGCCGGGAGACCGGTCGGGAGCTTAGAGCTTGTCCCAGCTACGGCGGTGCCCCCTCAGGTGGGAGATACCTGATTTGGGAAAGCCTCGCTAGGCGACGGCCGCAAGAGGGGGGAAGACCACCGCCACATCCAGAGCAAAAACATGCACTACACATACGGAAATAATGACCTAAGCAGTTGACGCGGCGGAAAGCAGTAGTAATGAATCGATCGATCGTTCCCTCGTCGAGAGGCGAGAGCGGGCTGCCGCCCCGTGCGCAGTGAGGTCCCAGCGAGCGGGCTGCGCCTTTCGGCCCAGTGAGCGCAAGGGCGCCCCGCCGACGCCGCGCGCCGCCGCCGCCGCCGCCGCCGCCGCCGCCGCCTCCGCCTCCGCCTCCGCCTCCGCCTCCGCCTCCGCCTCCGCCTCCGCCTCCGCCTCCGCCTCCGCCTCCGCCTCCGCCTCCGCCTCCGCCTCCGCCTCCGCCTCCGCCTCCGCCTCCGCCGCCGCCGCCGCCGCCGCCGCCGCCGCCGCCTCCGCCTCCGCCTCCGCCTCCGCCTCCGCCTCCGCCTCCGCCGCCGCCGCCGCCGCCGCCGCCGCCGCCGCCTCCGCCGCCGCCTCCGCCTCCGCCTCCGCCTCCGCCTCCGCCTCCGCCTCCGCCTCCGCCTCCGCCTCCGCCTCCGCCTCCGCCGCCGCCGCCGCCGCCGCCTCCGCCTCCGCCTCCGCCTCCGCCTCCGCCTCCGCCTCCGCCTCCGCCTCCGCCTCCGCCTCCGCCTCCGCCTCCGCCTCCGCCTCCGCCGCCGCCGCCGCCGCCGCCGCCGCCGCCGCCGCCTCCGCCTCCGCCTCCGCCTCCGCCTCCGCCTCCGCCTCCGCCGCCGCCGCCGCCGCCGCCGCCGCCGCCGCCTCCGCCTCCGCCTCCGCCGCCGCCGCCGCCGCCTCCGCCTCCGCCTCCGCTCCGCCGCGCCAAGCGGGTTCTCTGGAGATGCCGCGTTCAAACACGCTGCTCCCTGGCGCTCGGCGAACGCGGCGATTCGCAGTTCCGCCGAATGAAATTGAGATCTCATTTCATCGATCCCGTTTGGGAATTGCTTCCGTCAAAAACTTCCGGAAGGTACAATAGAATCCCCGGCACTCTAGGGACGGACTATAATAATAAAAAAGTTGTGTGTGAGGCAGGGACGATTTTATCCAACCTTTAACGGCTCATCTTTTTTGTGGCACAAAAAGAGCATGTTCTAAAATATGGTACTTTATGTAATACTTTAGCCAAACACTAAAATGCGTTTACGCATAATGACGATGTATTTGTTTACAAAATAGAATACATACATTTATCGACGTTCGTAGGTATGTTTTTGCTTTGTTTTATATAATTAGCCTGAAACTGATTCAAATACTTTGTGCAAATGAATTAAACGTAATTCTACCGTTAATTACGCGCTGATTTTCAAATCGCGGCGAGTTTTTTTATTGCCACTCATAATATAACCATTGATCTAGAAGTGCGTGTTTAAGGTACGTTTATACATCTAGATACGGATAAATTTATGAACGAGTTTAAAACAAATATAAGTGTTTCATACTCAATGTCAGAGCAATGCCGCAACGAGAGGAAATTAATTTTTGAGTTGACAAGTGCCTTTAAGTGTGGCCATGCTTTATGCGAATCTATAGCACCAAGTCTTCTAAACTCGTACTATGTCGTCGTCAAAAATTGATAACCTACTACATCATAGTTATCATCTGAAGACCTAACTCAAAAATTACTACCAAGATCGAATAAATATTATGACTGTACATATACCCAACTTTTATCTAATTGGTTTCAACACTTTAGATTTATAATGTCGGAGATATCGATCTAACATTTTCGTCTTTAAAAACAAAAATAATGAAACAAAATTAATACTAATTTGATGACGGCCCAGAAAATAGTTTAATATTTTGATTAAAGAAAAACAAATGTGTGCTTCTTGAAAAAAAAATCTATGACATTTTGCAATAGAAATAAAGCTTAAAGTATCAATGTAAACACGGAAAAAGCTATAAAAGATATTCTAATCTTTCGATGGGTTGTGTTTTATGAATCATGAATGTACAAATAGCGTGATATAAATAAACCATCCACTTTAATAGTAAAAATGTCATGGTTTGAGCTACAAGCATTTAAACGAAATTCTGCCCCAAAATAAGAGTTATTACACACTCATGACGTAATAAAACGTCAGAATGCATAAATCATTTTGTTTCATTTTCCTACTCGTATACTACATCTTTTCGTCGTTATTTTATGTCAAAATATCTAAACATTTACTCAACTTTATGACTTTTAATAGTTACTGGTGTTTCTTTATGTACAAGATGATAAGAAACTTTCTTAACAATAAAGTAAAACAATATAAACAAAGATTAAATAATATATTTACTAAATTAATCAATAGTACAAATTGACCACTGATCGAATGTGTAAATGGGCGCATGCATCATTCAGTATGACTCTGAAATTCGGTTCTAATAACTGCCAAGTGTCGAAAAAGAGGAATAATATTTTTAGTCCCACACATTGTATGAAACTTTTAGCTGCGCAAATGCCAATTGACGGGAACATACATTAATTAATAGCATACGGTTTCTTGCATTGGCGATACATTGAACCTATCGCAGACCCTATTTGGGAAAATCGCTGATACTATTTATATAATATTATGTATTATTTAAATTTATGTATATATTTGTAATACAATATTAAGTAGTGTATATCCAGTGTGAGGCATAGCTTTCTGCAAATGTTAGGATGAAGTTAGCGAGTTCGTCAATACGTCTATTTGCTGCATCCTTAAATTTCACGAAATAAAATAACTTTACATCTAGGATGTAACTAAGTCTCGGTATCCAAACGTTTTCTAACTTTCAGCTCTCCAATGAAAAAGTGTTGTTTGTGAACTTTAAATAATTGTGTGAAGTCAAATACATGCCTTATTATTTGTGAATAAATACCTTATTGTGTGTAAATGAGCAATAAAAATATAAACGAACATAACGTGTACCAAATGTATCAAATAATCTGAATAATAAAAATACTTCTCGTCCTCACATGCGACGTCGGAAGAATTATGATGTTCAATATGATGGTTTTTGAAGACAAAGTATCCTTCGTCATCAGAAAGTGACAAATTTAGTGATGGAGTTAGAACCACAGCAGTGAAGACCGTGCTAATCGAACGGGCTCGTCTAGGATCTGACCTTTGCGCGGCGAACCGGTGTTTTAAATGTCATTGGTTCGTTCACAAAACAAGGATACCACCAACAAAGAATAAGCTGTCGCCGTAGAACACATTAAAGAGACGGTAGAGTGCATCTAAAAGATCCAATAAGCAAATTGCGGGATAATTGCAGTAAGCTTATCAAAGCTCTTGAATAGGCTTTACAAACTACTGTAAAAAAAGTTTGTATTCTTGCAGCGAGGAACTGCATACGTCAATTTGCTATTCCAAAGTACAAACATTTAGTAATAGGTTTCTATTATGATGAAAAACCTACAAGAAACCTTCAAGAAAGATTTTGTGAACAATTATCCTGTGAGTGAAAGCGGTAAGGGTAACTCAGTGCTTCAAAGGATACCACTGCAGTGTCTCTGACCGGGAGGCATTAACATTCGAGTCCCGACGGTGGCAGGATTTTCGACACCAGCCCAACAGCTGGGTCGCACACAGCGACAGTCTGGAGGAGAATCCTAATGGCCGTATGCTCTGATCGGGAGTTTTCCGTAGTTTCGCCGATCAACACGAGGCGAATGCCGGAGCAGATCCTAACAAATGAGCCACGGACCGCGCGCGAACTTTCCTTCCTCTTCCTTGACCTATCCTCACTCCTTTCTTACACACACTACATGCCCTACATCACCACACATGTCGGGAGACAAATCCCGGAGCTTTGAGCTTTCCCGCTTTCCTTTAGGGCTGTGCCCCGCTGGTCGGAGATACATAGTGAGGGAAAATCCCTGTAAGCGGACGTAAATCTGGCGGATCTTGCCATCCAGCGGGTGAAGATTACTAATACCGCAATAAACAAATGCACTATACTTCCGGGAACAGTTCTCTTAGCCGTTGACGGTCCCGAAATTACTAATCAGTCAGTCAATCAATTAATCCGAAGGTGTGAAATACGGGATGTGGCGACACCAATGTATTTTCTTGTTTTAATGCAATCTGCAATTCACCTGGGCATGACGGGTTGCGGGGCGGGTCTCGCTCGGGGGGAGGTGAAGGCGACGCAGAGCGAAGAAGTGCGGGAAGGGGCGGGGAGGGCAGGGCGATTCAGGACGGGGAGTGTAGGCGGAAAAGAGAGTCTGGACGGGGGGACGGGGGGTGGGGGGGTGTGGAGCGAATAAGAACGGAGTGCAGCGTCGGAGGGCCATGCAGTCACGTCGAAGATTAAAAAAAAAAAATAATAAAAAATCACTGGCCAACAAAAAAATTGTTGAATGATTCCTTCGTTTTATAAGTCAAATATTACTAATTTTGGGTTGCGAAAAAACGAATTTTACACAGAAAAACTCTTTTATCACTTGTTTATGTAATATACAATAGATTGAAATATTTTATTTTTACAGATTAAGAGAATAATATATGTTTGAATAATACATGCTGACTACATTGAAACTTAGCTTGAATATTTTTAAATAACAGTTACATAAAAAAGGTTCTAAAATGATGGTAAAAATTTCTCAATGTTGGGCTTTTAGAGAATTATGTAATTAATTCGTGAGATCGTCGACTTTCGGCTTTCCTCTCGTGAGTTTCGGAGCATCTCTACGTACAGACCAGCATCAATACGCAAGAATTACTTCCTTTCAGTAATCCATATATCCTAGTTAAAAAATGTTCAAAGAAATGTTCTGATCGAATCTTTTTCCGCATTCATCATTGACTGCTTCACAACTAGGAGGAAAAAGTGTAGGTTGGAGTGGAGAAAATGAAATTTAAAGAACATGTTGTTTCCGAGCTCATGTTATTTTTAAAGAAGTATGTTTTTAATGCTGACAAGAGTTCAGCATCAGATTTAAACGGCCATGTGTGTAATATATCAGTGAAATTCATCTCTCCAAAAATGAAATATATAACGACTTTTTCATTATTGGCATCTTAACTTAAAATAAACTACACAGTCAATGATACGTTAATCTACTAGCAGTTTGCCAGCCGCAGTAGCTAAGTGAATTATTTTCATCACCACCTCAAAGGAGTCCGTAGTAAGTATCGATATTATTTATAGGAAATGCACCAATTTAAGCAATTTCTTTGCGACTGCGCTGTGCTTGCCTGTTACTGAGATGAATTGCATTTTTATAAGCAAAACATATTTCAGAAGATCAAAAGCACATTTTGTTTCTTTTGAGAACTCAGTTTACCGCGTTCTGTCTCGATATTTTAGCTTCAGTATTGGAAATGTCATATCCAAGTGATAATAAAACAGAGATTATAGGGCATAGTTGAAAATGGAATTTGAAACCTTTTTTTCAGATAACATTTTTAGGTAAAACGTCTCTCTACTTTTCTTGCGTGTGGGGCAATAATTAGATCCATGAAATCACATCATTCAAGATCACCTTTAAACGAAACAAATGTATAATTAACACCACTTCTAAAATAGACATCATTAGTCACAAATGCCAGCTGCTTACGAAAGTTCACTAATTAAAAACGAATTCCAAGAAGTGAACCCGAAACGTTCAGAGTCATCTCCTGCAGGCTGTCCTAAAATTCCAGTAGAAATAAAAAGCAGCAGTCTCCGAAGAGACGAGCTGCTTTGGTTGAGAACGAGTTAGTGCTCGCTGGCAGCGGGGGGCGGAGTTCCCCTCCGAGATGAGTCTGCCAAGTGCTCGCAGCGAGTATCGGTTTTGTTTTCAGTCACGTGATATGTTTTCGATAAGGTCTTGAGTTTGCAGCCGCTTTGGTGTTTGCGCGCGCGAAGATGAGTTTCCTCGGCTCTGGCTCCGTCGGCGGCTTCCTGGAAGCCGCGCTTTCACGGCACAGTCAATAACACGCCCTTCGACGAAGGGCCGGGCAGAGGCTCTTCCAGGGCGCGCCCTTCGTCGCCCGCCTCAGATGCAAGCGGAAGAGTTGAAATATTGTACGTAATTGGAAACTGTCAACAAAACTATCTACAAACTCGTGTACTCGGCGGCGCTTAGAAATAATAGGAGAAACAACTAACAGTTGATATCATTACATCTTACGATTTTGCATCATAACATCTTACAATTTTATATCATAACATCTTACGATGAATTTTCGTAATGCAGTTAGTCTAGATGCAGTGACACGAGAGATTATTTTGACCCTCATTTCTTCACAGTCATTGTCAAAGGCGAGATTGGTAAGTAACATGTAGAATTGTTTCGCGTTCCTTATACTAACTTCGGCTAACTTGTGCCTGTTCTATGGTACTCCATATCATTTTGTCATTTAGCCAACCGAAGCCTATTTCTTAGCAATCAATTTGGTATTCATGTTGCTAGAATTTAAGAAAAGTGCGGCCCAAAACATTTATTTAAATAAATATTATTTATTAAATTTATTCTTTGATTACAAATTGACTTATTGCAAATTTAACTGAAACAGTGACAAGTAAAGATTGCGAGCTCTTTGATGTTAGTTGTCCGTTTATCTTCGACGTATATAGCTTCAATTCAATTTTTCTATCAAATAATTAACATCAACCAACTCACGTGATTTGCGTCAATGTATCAATGTGTGTGTGTGTTGTATCAATTGTGTGTCTATTCTAAAAATACTATTTTAGTGCCGATATGGAAAAATTAAATTGCTAGTGATGACTTTCCTTGGTGACTAACTATACTGACGCACTCATTTGTCTGGCTGGCCGTAAATTCTTATTGCGAAGCGACGCGATTTTCAGTGGCCCTCAATTGTTCGTCTATCAAAACAATGGTCCGTTGGAATGACCTATAAACTTTCTGCTTATTTCCGAAGATGTTATGGCTCCACTGCATTCGCGTCTCTACCTATAGATAAACGGGATGATTTATATTCAGAAATCGATTGTATCATTAAAAATATGTTCGCGAAAGCAGTGAAACCTCTGCGTTTATTTTATTTTGGAGTTGTATGGAGGGGGCCAATTTATTATGTAAATCAAGGTATCCGAAACGTTCTTTTAATATTTTCTTCTTTTGAGCAATTGTACAACTTTCATGAAGTGAAGTGAGTATCAGTCCTTCACCCCTTTCCGGCGAAGAACAACAGGCTAAATTCTATTAAAGGCTTTATCTTACTTTTCAAGAAATGAAGAAAGAAAAATAATGCACGTGGTGAAGTATCAAACAGAAAATATTTATCGCTTTGTGTCAAAAAAATACTTTGCAGTTATCGCAAAGGAGATGGAGATAGTACGATTTCTCCGAAATTAAGATTATTTACTTCCTTAATTTCATCTCAACAAATGTAACCCTAAGCTATACGTGTTCCCGGTCTGTGACAAGCGTCGACTCTCTGACATTTACTTCAGTGTTGCACCTCAATATTTTTTGTTATTTAAGGGCGCATCAACTTCTAGGTCATTAGCGACCACCATTGCGTGTAACGGTAGGATAACACGATATGATGACAGGGGAGTGAAAGGTCGAACACAACAACACCATGCCCGAGGCGGGACTCGAACCCGCGATCCTAGATCACTACGGCACTACTGCCTTAGTGATCTCAGCCATTCGAACAGGTACCTCAACATTGTGGCAGAGGGAAAACAATAATGTCCTCACTCCCAAGACCTTCCGCCAACACGGAGAAAGCTACTAAAACGAAATCGGTGCAGCGCGGCGGAAGGGCGAGGAGTACCGCTCGCGCCGGGGCGCTGAGCGCCGGCGGCCAAGTTCTCCGGCCCATATTCCGAGACGCGGCGTTTACAGCGCGCAGCTATGAGGTGGCATTCCGCGCGTGACGCGGCGAATGCTCCGCGCGGCTGCGCGCGGGCGGCTGCGGGCGCCCCGCGGCCACCGCTGCGCCTGCGATGGGAGTCGCCGGCTGCGCCCGACATGCGCCCTGCGGCCGGGGAACCCCCCTCGCCCTGAGGAAGGCGGCGCCGCGCCGGCCGCCCGCGCGACTGCAAAGGGCCCCAACATTCCGCGCGCACTTCAACGCCCGAAGAGGGCACGGTCTGTTTTATGAAAAGAAAGTATGTTGGGGAAGTTATTATTGTTTTCATGAACTCTTTTCAATTTTATAATATTAGTTCATATTCAAAATAAAAAGAATCAAATAGAAAGAAAAATATTTGTAGATATGAATCGAATTAAATAAAAGGTATCGCACACGTTTAACTCTCTAGAGAATACTTTTTGAAAACGATTTTTCTAAATTATTATAAATTAAAGTGCTCATGATGACATAATTCAAACTTCAGCTGACATCTACACGAGAGTTAATTAAAAAATGTTCAAAGAATTTTGTAAATCCAGTGATTAACACTAAAGAACATTAATTCCATTAAAACAATAGATACATTATTGTATTACATTATTCTCCAGTAGCTTGTCATCCTCTGGAATAATCAAGTAAGATTCTTCGATTTTTCTTTCTGCGTGGCTTATCTTTGCCTAATTTCAAGGGACTCAGTTTCTTCTTTGTACCTACAGTTCAAAATATGTGCGAAGGAAAACTACTTTTGAACAAATCTTCGTAAAAATGGTACGTCGCGCATTCTAGAGTTTTGTAAACCAGGTCTTACTTTATTCCACAGATAAGTTGCTTTATTCCACGGATTTAAACGAAATAAATGAATGTTTCTGTCATTCAATAATTGTTTATTCACTGATTAACGAGAAAATAAATGTTTACGAAATTTCGCAGTAATTTTGAAGACCTCTTACAATCATTCATAAACTTTTGTTTCTTTTATTTTGTGCCTGATTTTTAATAAACTTTTAGATTTCACTTTCACAGAGTTTAATCAGGGGGCTCATTAATAGCATGATAGCTTTTCGTGGTGCGATCCCGGGTTCAATTCTCCGTCGGTACAAAAATAGAATTGTAGTTTTGTATTAAAATCGATTCAATTTCTATGGACGTGTGACAAAAACAAAAGCTCAAGTAGACCAAGTGTGATAGAGATGGTGAAGAGAATACGTCATACTCAATACATGACATCCTTACCTCCTAGGCGTGGATATAAATAAATACAGAGCTGAAGCCTGGGAACATTGCAAGCTGGCAAAAGTCGAATTAAACTAAAACGTCAAAAGCGTACATAAATATCTATCGTATATACGAAATACTTACATACGTACGTAATTAAAGAAAATATTTATAATTGTAAAAAACTTTAATGTAAGTTAACATACATGTTATACTTTCCCAAGCACTGTTTTTGTGAAAGATTTTTCAAAGTGATTTAAAGTTGAGGTGCTTGGGATGAGAAAATGACACCCCCCCCCCCCCCGAAGTGAATTTTTCAGGAGAGGTAATTCTAAGTTTAAGAATTCTGTAAAACGGTGATGAGCTTAAAAGGCATATTAACTACATTAAACATATTGCATGATTATTCTATTGAATTACATTAGTTCTCCGGTGGCTTGCCAATCTCCAGCAGAAACTAAAAGTATCTGAAGTCTGGTTGGCTTACCGTTGTGGTGTACTGAGTGGCCTAATTGCAAGCGCCTAAATTATGTTTCTGCGTATGGTACAAAATCTGAGTGAATGGCGGGACATTCTCTCCACTTGCTGGGAGGTCGCTTTGTCCCTCACAAATTCCCCATGTCTTAAAACGGAATCGAACTCCAACTCAAAGGCTGGAAGGCATATGGGCAAGCTATTTATTACGCCACAAGCCCCTCTGCATGTACGAGTATAAGGGATCACAAGAGAGCAAAAGGTAGTTGCATCATAATAATGCAAGTAAAACATATTCACAGAATATTAGATTCAAATGACTGAAGAGAAAAGAAGACTTTTGAAGTTACAAGCAAGAACCAAGAACTGAGAATTTTAAAATGTTAAGTTCTCTTCAATGTGAGTTGCTAGAAGGGCACATTCGCGTTATTTTACTTTCTCGTGCTTAAAAAGGAACTTCTCAAGAAGAGGAAGTTATGGAATGCTGCTCGAAACAACGGCAAAACAATTTTCGGCAGAAAAAAAAATTATTACAGAGCTGTGGTAATGAAAAAGTCGGTAAATCCAGTAGCTAAATTTAGGGAGGAAAACTGTCAAACACGTGGTGTAGCCAGAATCCCTGTTTTGGGGTCCTTTAACACCTTTGTGGGTTCTGGATACCGAAAAATCGATCGACGGCGAAACGTCTGTCGGTCTGTCAGTGAACAACCTTAGCGGATAACTCGTTCAGCCGATTTTCTCCAAAATTGATATTCCCCAATCGATCTAGCTGATCGGCTCCTTAAATTTGAAATTGATATTTTTATTTTGGGGGTACTTTACATGAAGCGCTGGGAGATATTCAAATTTTCCAAAACAATGGCGCCATCCATTTAGATTAAATTTTATCGTTACATAGTCAGAAGGACGTTCAAGAAAATGGCGCAGATCTCACATTCGTTGGAAACTCTGATTTTTCAAACACTGAAAAATTCAAAATATTTTTCTGCGTCTTCCTACAGCTAAAATATTAAAGATAGAGATTTTTTCACTTCATAAAATCTGTTCCAAAAAGATATATTTTGAAATAAAATCATGTACAATTTTTCGAAAATTTCAGTATTCTTCGCGCAATGTTGCGTAAAATATAGGCAATTTTTAATTTTTGTTCAAACAATTTTTTCTCAAAAACAGCTCCATTGTTTTTTATTAAAATTTGTTGATGGATAATCGAAAGGACATTTAAGAAAATGGTGCGGAGCTCATGGTGGATGAAATCCCTGCTTTTTGGACAATTGACAAAAATTCAAAATGTTTTCGGCGTCTTCCTGCAACTTCAATTATGAAGATACATTTTTTCTTAATGAATTGTGTTCAATAAAACTAGATTTTCAAATAAGGTTACGTTAAATGCTTCGAAACTATGAGTATTTGTGGAGTAATTGAGCGTCAAAGTTAGTCCCTCTGAAAATACTGCGCTTCTTGGTTGTAATTGTAGGTGTGTTGAGGCAGTCGGATGCTACGTTAGAATGTGTATAGTATTTCATATTCCATGTGCGTTTCTTACATTAGAGCTTTTGTTATACGATTTGTGATATAAAACAACCCAATTCACCAATCATTCCATATGAGGGATCAATGCTTTCAAGTACCTATTGTAGTTCGTCACTCGCATACTATTATTAATACTCTCGTGTTTGGACTGGAGTAGCGTATCTCAGCTACATAAATTTTTTAAGACACCATTTTTTTCATATTTAAAATCTATGATCAATACAACATTCATTAAATGATATTCATGCTTTTTATAGAGAAGAAGATTTACCCAATCTAATGAAAAAGCATAGTTCCATTTAACATATGATGTCTCTTGATTCAGTTTGTTTACTGTTGTCTAGAAAATTAAAGGGAAGGTTTAGACCAAGCTTTTATTTTCTTTAGTCCTGGGTGTTAGTTCTAATATCTTTGAATATAGTAAGTATACTTAGATTCCTTCTTACTGCAGGTTGTGTATGTACCAAAGTTCTCCGATTCTTTTTTTACATTCTACTTTTTGGCAAAATTCACAAAATGTTTATATTATGAATTGCTGATTCTCATAGATGTATTCCGCAATTTTATGTTGGTTTTGGTATTCTGATGTGCAACAGAACTTTGATACACAAGGTCATAGAAAATCATTGGTTAGTCCGTTAGTCATTGAATATATGTCTGTCGTAAACGTGGTTCTTGTTTGTTGATCATAATGTACAGCTTCGAAACATGTCTTTGAACTTGGAGAAATACGTGAATAAAGGCCAAATCGTTTTTTTATTCAGGTGGCCTTTAGAAGGGCATCGTTGTAAATATTATCAGCTTGGCATTGATGCGCCGTTGTTGGATCAATTTCTGGAGCTCGACTGAAAAGCTTTCTGTTCCTTTGTGCTGGTCTTCGTGAAATAGAAAAAATTACAAACACATACAAATACTCTAACAACCTAGGTAAGAATATCAGTAGATGCAATATCTGCTGTGTAGGGGTGATTGATTTAAGGTCAAAAACGTTTCAATTAGAAACACTAGATTTGATACGATTAAGAGGGGAGGTCGCTTATATTAATTAAAAAAGGCTATTACCGAATTACCGTTCTAGTAGAATGAAATACGAATAGAAAATACGGAATTTAATTTTGGTAAATAATTCTAACAGACATACTTTGATAACTCTTGCTGTACTATGTGGATGAATAAGTATACTTTGTGGATGTGGAAGTGTTGTAAGGCTTACATTAAAACTCTTTATTTATAATATTCATGGTATTATGAACTTTTTCCTTGTTTATTCACTATGTTCTACTGCTCAATATGGGAAGAAATGCTATTTTCAAACATCTTTGACAGTCAGAAGTTAACTTTTTAGTCGGCATAAAGTTGCCTCCTCACAAGACTTCCAAGTTCTTTTGACATTTTCTACTGACTGGTATAGTGCCACATACAGCGTATTAATATTGTATTGAATATTCAAATGAAAAGAACATCCTTCGCTAGACTTTTCTTGCAGGACTCTTCCAGTAATTAAACAGTATCAGGATTTTAACTTTGGTGTAAGTATCTCTAATTGGAAACCAAACTTTGGCAATTAATTAGAATTATTTCAATATTATATTACAAATACTACAACTAAAAATACATGAATTTACATCAATTATTTATACTCCAAGTTTTTTTGTTAACTGAAAATAAATTTGGAACCTGCATTATGACTGGTGAAGAGAATTAAATATCAATTATTCTTGTCTCATTGATGAGAAATTGAACCCTTGAAATGATGAAAACTTTCAAATTTTATTAACGTTTTTAATTACAAATTTTGCCTTCCCCAAACCTTTTCACTGTGTAATTGAAACTTTATTTTACTATAACACTGAAATAGCATTTTAATTCGAACGCGCTCGCCATCAATCTCTCATTTTTCTTTCGTCTTCATAACATCACTGCAGTCGCATCTTTCATGTTGATTCCCGACGTAACATGTCTCCTCATACGTCCTGAAATATCCTCGTCCCGCTTCACATTAACTCTGTTAACTGCCTCGGGTCTTCGTCGTCTGTATCTAATGGCAAGCTTGTTTCCGTTACTAATCAACTTATCCGGTCTCCACCCAGAAGCAATTTTAGGTCTCAGAAAACTTCTAGAACTGGGTTCCAAAAATGAAATTTAGTTTGTTACATCTTCGATACAGTTCTGGGTGCAGTTTCAACAAAGAAAAAAAGTCTCCCGGTGTATAAATGCATTAACATTGCAGGAGGATTGATTGAATCAGGATAGCTGTAAACAGTGGGCGCAGCAAAAAGGGAGAATGTATGAAAAATGAAACTTTTAGAGGTAGAAATAATATATAGTTAAAAATTCCAAGCTTTTGCATTTAAGCCATAACATAATATTTCACGTTATTTACCTACTTTATTATTCCTTCCTATTGTTTGGACTTATAAATAGTACTGAAGGTATATTATATGTACGTATATATATATATATATATATATATATATATATATATATACATTACAATTCGAAATATTAATTCCTGACACGGTATTTCTTCCTTACCATCTGATGCTAATGATTTGTTTCCTAGCCAACCTGCAGAATTTGTTTCTGGGCTACACAACTTTATGAGCGTTTTTGACAACACCTTTTGAGAAATATATGTGAAGTTAACAACATCGATACATTATTCAACAAAGATAATGTAAATGGTAACTTGGAATTACGTTAGAAAACACGCCTCTCCAAAAACAACTACGGGTGCTAAAACCCCACATACTTTTTCGTCCGTATTTTAACGTAATCGAATTTTCAAAAAATTATTCATGGCCTTATTTCAAAATGTGTATTTAAGTAACAGGTTCCATTAAGGGAGCAAATCTCGTTTATATTTTAGTTGTAAGAAGTCTGCGAAAACTCCAAGACTCGTTACCAGGGCCCTGAAATAAGGGTTTTTCTGTCGAAATTCGCCTTTTTTTCAGCACATACATTTCTCTCTACTCCATAGCGAGAAACTAAAAAGGGTATCCCCACCCCTTACATACACTTACACTACATGAACTACACTACCACACATGTTGGGAGACCGGTCGGGAGATTAGAGCTTGTCCCGGCTGGAGCGCTGCCAATGTGGTGGGAGACACCTAGTTGGGAAAACCCCGCTAGCCGCAGCTGGGAAGAGCACTGCCACCTTCACAGGCAACCATTCACTATATTTACAGGACTAATGACTTCCCTAGGTGACGCGCCCATAATCATCAACAACCAACCAGAAGTTGTGAAGACCTACTTGCTGATCGTTGACATTGTCATTTGTACGTTGATGCGTTGAATTTGTTTTTTTGGTCGCTCGAAAGGAAATTTGGTGAATGACATGTTATCGAGTAGCGAGAGAAGGATTTGTGATTTGGATAAAACGATTACTTCCTTTATTTACAATTTTGAAAACAGCTTCGAGACTGTAAATCTCTTTTTAGACGTCGTTTGTCATATTCATTACTAGAACATTTGGTTTACATTCATTGCAATATTACAGTCATTAAAATACAATCAAAAATTGCATAATTAAAGAGGAAAGCCGACGCCGACAAAGTGACTACTGTTCCATGTTTTATCGGGGACGCGGGTATCAAGGACAAAGTTTCTTGGATCAATACTGTTCGTTAACAGAGTCAATTAAAAAGAATTGTATTTTTTTGAAAACCTTGCATTTGAACGAACAGAAATGTTTCATTTGTATTACACCAGTGAAATAAGGGAACCATTCATCTGATATCTAACTCACGACTTAATGAATTCAGAAAAAGAGACAAAAAGAGGTGGAAGAGGAAGTCTTTAAATATCCGTGACCCTCAGAAAGAGTTACGCCGCCGTGCAGGGGTTTCCAAATTACGAGCTTCTTGCCAGGATCTGGCTTGCACACGTGTTGTTATTCCACTTATTGCAATGTAAATAAAACTGTATTTTCCAATAAATTTACAAATTAACTAGCATATAGGAATTCAACCGAAAGATTAAATTAATTTTCATATGCTATAATGTTTCATGAATTTTTTATTACCTTTCTAATAGAGATAATCCCTTATTTCGAAATGAGAGCGTGTAATGATGCAGGGAAAATATTGGAACATAATAATGAAAATGCTCTTTTGAAATGTCTCGTTCGACACATTTTTTAACTATCAAAGAGATTTCTTTAAATTTGTAATATATGATAAGAATTTTGTGTGATGTTACTAAAACTTCAAAATTCAACTCAGAACTCTAGTACTTTAATATAGCTTTTCCTGTTGAGATGTTCAATTTGATCCAACAGCGTAGGATTTGGAGGCCCCTGCTGGAGACGGTAGGTAACGCACACCCGCACTTCGTCCCTTCCTCTTAACTGCGCATTACATTGCGTCGCGTCGGAGATATTATAAACACACAATTAGTGCGTGCGTTACGGTGATGAATGTCATTGTGCTCGGCTGGCAATTTGCGTAGCCCTTCACTGCCCCACTCGGCGCGGCGGCGAGCGCGGAGCAGCGCGCCACAGACGCCGCTGCCGCCGGGGGAGCGGGCTGGGGGCGGGGCGGAGCCGGTGGCGGAGCATCGATTGCCGCTGACGTCAGTGCGGCGGGCGGGAGGGCAGGCAGGCAGGCAGGCAGGCAGGCAGGCAGGCTGGCGGGCTGGCGGCCCCTCTCGTGCTGTGCGGCGTGGCGTGGCGCGGCGTGGCGTGGAGCGGCGCGGCGTGCTCCTTCGGTCGCTCCGTGGGCTGGAGCGCGGAAACGAGCGAGTGACGCCCCCCCCCCCCGCGCTCCGCTCCTCCCCGCCCCGCTCCGCCACACCCCGACACGCCCCGCCCCCCCCGCCCCGCCCCGCTACGCCCGCCTCCCCCGCCCCGCTCAGTCACGCCCCGCCCCGCCCGCCGCGCGTCGCCCGAAGATCGGCTTGAAAGCGCAGTCAACGCCCCCCCCCCCGCCGCCGCCGAAGTTCCTTTGCCGGCGACATCTTATCTACATCTCGTCATATTGTTCGTTCCTGTTCTTATCAGGCGAACGAGTGTGATGGGCGGTTTACGCTCGCTTCGCCACAAAACTGGCTTCAAATCTCGAATCGATCTTATCGCTCGGGGGCGGAGGTTTTCTTTGCCGCATTCTCGCGCGTCTATCTGCGGCTTTTCGCCTTCGGAAGCCCTACAAAAGCCGCATGACCTACTGGTATACTAACCGCTTGGCAAACGGCCTTGACATAGGAACTACAGCCAACAGGTTTTCAATAAAGGAATAAAGAACCTAAACACCATTCGCTGCACCCCATAAGAAGCCGATGTTGCCTTTTGGCTTCCTTGCAGGTTAGGTCGCGCTTGTGATAGCCGTGACGTGAAAGGAAGGCTTCGGATCCCCCTCCGACGAAACAATATTGAGTTGCACGTTCAGTGCACACTAATGCCATCCGGGAAGCCATTGAACCAAACCAGGAAACTGTGACGATGAAATGGAAAATGTGAGAAGTTATTGAGTGAGCAAATTGCCATTTTCATGTACAATTTACGAATGGTTCTAAAACTTCTTTAGGAAACACGATAAGTGAAGATCCGAAACCAAAAACGATCAGCATCTTATGAGAATTATCCGGATGCCGAAGGCTGCTCTGATCTGTAGTATTCCGTGTTTTCTCCGATCAATACTCGCTGAAAGCCAGAGCAGTACCTCACAAAAGGGGCGTGGACCGCGCACGATCTCTCCTATCTCTTCGTTGCTCTCTCCTTTCCCTTAGACACACGCATTTGCATGCACATCACTAACGCACATGTCGGGAACTCAGTCGCGGCGTTAGAGCTTGTCTCAGCTCAATGCCACGCTAGGGAATATTCGTTTGAGTAGAAACACTACCACCTTCCTGGATACAACGGGTTCAATACTTAGAGGACTAATTATCTTAGTAGTTAACGCTTCCTGAATCACATGAACGGATTAAGATTTGTTTGGGACACAACCCGTTTCAGTATTAAATATCTACAATATTGAAAATAGAGATTTTTAATGCAATATTTTTCATAATTCTACATCTTTGCTTTGGAAATTAAATGATAATCGAAGTACGTATGTATTTTGTTTTGGTAAACTTTTTAAAAGAGAGTAAAATACTTTGAATACACTGACAGGAAGGTATTGTCATTTTAACTTTTAAATGTTGAAAATATCAAGACCTTTTTTAATCTCTCACGCTATGTTAGGAGTTTTTCAAGTGATGGATGAATTTTTAGTAGGATTGAAGTTGAGATTCCAGTATTAAAATGTCATAAACTGTCAAAAAACCTCTAGAAAATGTATACAATTGTAACAGCCCTTGATTTACGTGGAATAATTGTCTTGTTTATTTTTAACATTCGATATCAGTCTGTTTGTGGAAGTAATTAACTTGAATTTCACATAGTTTCACCCTATTCTTTCAATATGATTTTGTATTTGTGTTAGTACTTCATCTTATACTTTTATTTTTTTAGTACTTGAACTCTAAGATAAAAAAGAAAGGTTTACAAAATATTTTCAATATCTCCATATGTTCAGTGCAGGGTCATTGGTGGAAGCGAAGAATGGTTTCGTGTGTTATAATAGTATAAGTAAGGGTATACACCTTTTATAATTTTTTGTTACATATGCAATAAAAGGGTCAATTTTATATAATAATGTAATTTTATGTATGTGTATAAGTATAAGAAAATATAATAGAGCCATACATGTACTGACTTTCAAGTAATACGATGAGTAATATGCAGAAAACAGCCGAATGTCTTAGAAATATATTATTTGTTACATGATTATTGTTTTACGTAACCGTTACAAATAATATGAAAAATCCTTTTAAATGTTGCAGCATTTTTTTTATTGTGCGAGGGTATTTTCATACTTAATATGTGAGAGCAAAGTTTATTTTAATACTGGATTTCTGGCTTTTCGAAGTTTCTTCCAGAATAAGAGTAACAGGAATAGTACGACCTTTAATTATAAAGTTTCGCTACTTTCCAATTCCTTGCTCAATTTCAAGTTAAGATATTTAAAAAAGAATGAAACTAATTCAGAATTTTATTCATTTACACAGGACTACATTAATTTTTGAGAAACTCTCCAATAAGACCTTCAGAGTCCTCTGAAGCGCAAAGGTTTCCAGAGGATGAGTCGGAGCAAGTACCAGTGTAGCAAATATGCAGTGTATCAACAGTCACAGTGCTCTGCTCAAGAAAAAATGACAAAGTCATGAATATGAATATGTACTCATTCTTGTTACACGTCTTTGGTCTCTATGCATAGAAATAATGATTAGGATTAGAAGAGATTAACAAATCTCATGAAGACCAACTTTTCTCTTGGTTTAAAGACCAAGTGACGATTGCATTCAAGGCAAAAATACATTAAATGTAGTAAACAATATTGTACGAATAAACAAATATTTTAAATTACATATGAATGAAAAAGTAACCTCAAATAATCTCTAACAAATTATGTACTTTTCTGTGGAAACTTCATCAAAATCGGTTGCATCGTTGCCAAAAATAGCCCGGAAAGCAGACAAAAATAGTGAAAACAATTCCACTCGCATCTTATTAAAACACTCGATTTGTTACGAAACTCGGACTCATTGTAATTACCTAGCTTATTGTAATGTATTAATATTGAACCTCTAGGTACAGGGTTGACGTCAGGCTGACAGCCGGTTGTGAAAATCACAGTCATGGTGGTAGTTTGAAAGTATCCGAAAAAAAGCCGACCCCATCCAACTGGATTAAAGTTTAGAAAATGATGATGAAGATAATGATTATGTCTTAAATTACTTTTTGTAATTAAGTAATTTTAGAATAGAAAATAATACCGCTAATACAATTATTATGATTCTGAGTAGTTACAAACGATCCGTTCTGCAAATTAGTCAATTTGCTTCCGTTTTAGTTACAACGTTGTGAACAAATTAATGAACAATCTTCACAAATATTATAATTATATAAAAATCATAAATTGCAATATTCTGAATCAACAGAAAATTACATTCAATTATTAATGTAACAGATGATTCATTGCAGTTTAATGAGTTAATTGGCGAACAAAAGAGAGAGTAAACCATCAATAAAACTTTGAAGCACAAGAGCTTAGTTGCGAACTTTAGAGTTGCTGTGAAGTTTGGGAGTTGAGGTAACGTTCAAACAAGTAAGTTTACTTACACAAAATGCCAAAATCAACGATACTTTTTAGTGATTTTGAATTATGCATTTAACAGTTTTGACATGATTGCCAGTAACAGAGTAATTAGTAATCGTGTCTTCATGGTAATAATGTGGTGTATTTCATTTTCGAAAATATTAATTTGTCATGAAATTTTACCATTAAAATTAAAGTGCTTTACTGTTCTACAAATGAAATGGTAGCAGCCAAAAACACATTTTAAATTTTGGGTTTAACTTTCTGATGAAATGTGAAATTTGAATATTTGACATAGTTTCATCATCATTTATTTTTGCTTATATATTGCTTTCGCGGCCATTTTGAGTGCGATAGCTACTGGGGGACCGATTTAGACGAAACTTCTTTATGATTATATATTATTATGAAAACCTTCGTCACATATTTCAAATTCTGGTAATGAAAATAATATAACTTCACATCACTTTCTACTACGATAAATATTACGTTTATTATCTTAATGATTTTTTCTGAATAAAGGTTTGTTCCCTGAGTAATATTTTACATCTTCATGTCTTCTATCCTTTTTCAGTTAACGGTATGTCTTGAAAGTTTTCATTTGCAAGCATAAATATCGATGACAGGTATTGTCAATGCAGGAAGTATGTAGAAAAATTAATCCTCATTATTGGACGACAAATTAGAATAATTCGTCAGAATAACAAGGATCTTCCGAATAATATTTGTGACATTGTTTCTTGTAAATACTCTAACTAAACAAATACAAAAAAATAGAATTTCCATTTTCAGAGACCAATACTGAAAGCGAAACCGACATTCAAAAATACATTTCAATGAGAATTAAATTGGGCCAAGAAGGGACGGATTTGTTAGTTTAAAGACCAACCTGTAATACGTCCTATGTAAGAAGTTGTAAGAACAATAAATTATTACATAGAAATGCGGCCATTCGTGTAGGAAATGTTATGGCAGCGTACAATAGAATTTACAAAACTACAAAAACCCTATTGTTCCTCATAGATTGAGATACGCTCTCAGAGAACTATTTATGTTTGTTGATCGTTAGTGAGACAGTGTCGCGGTGCCTTCACAACTGATTGATTTGCAACGCTTTCAAAAGTTTGATTTTAACATTTGGTAACATTTGGTAAATAATTGGTATTTTTCATTTCATTTCCTATGACCTTCCAAATAACACAAAATAGGAATTTACTTCTATATATGAAAAATGCTTTTACCCAGGTGATTATGAGATAACTAGGTTGCGCAGAAGAAGTGGAATCATCCATGGCATTTCCACGTACGGCACCAGGAGTTACATGGACTTTCATGAATTAACACTTACACATTATTCCGTCAAATTATAGAGGTGAAGCTCGAGCTAAATTACACGACCCATGATTATGCTTCAATATATCAGTAAATTAATATTTATATTACGTGCTACCATGCTATTTAGTATTATGTAATATCTGTTTAATTATTAGTTATTGAGAGTTTATTTTTTACCAGTATTGAATACTCAATTAAAACTATATACCCATCTGCTCTCGTGAAAGAAAATTAACTAGTCACTAACCTGGCGGAGACCAACGAACAATTTAGTGTGAATGAAAATATGTAAGACAGTTGTAATGTGTGTAACAGTGTGTATCGTTTAATGACACATAGTTTCAAATAATTTATTGCGTAATCTTAGATAACTTTAAAAAAGTTGCTTTTGGAGATATTTCATTTGAGAGATTGTATGAATACATTTTTTTATCAGGGCATACATTTAGAATGACGGTTTGTTTAATTTATTGTTTTAGAGATATGTTATTACCTTGCATGTTGTCTTACTGACAAAAATGAATCTTTCTGTTCATGTTTCACTGAGAGACAATATTAAGAAAGCTGCTCATTGGAGTACACCTCACACCGCCGGAGAAGAGCTTTTGACGCTCTCAGGATCTCTCTCTCTCTCTCTCTCTCTCTCTCTCTCTCTCTCTCTCCCTCGTTCTCTCTCTTTTTCTCTCTCTCTCTGTCGCTCTGATTCTCGTTATCTCTCTCCCTTACTCTTTCTCGTCATCTCTCTCTCCCTTACTCTCTCTCGTTCTCTCTCCCTTACTCCCTCTCTCTCCCTTACTCTCTCTCGTTCTCTCTCCCTTACTCTCTCCCTTACTCTCTCTCTCCTTAGCTCCACCTCCCCTCTCTCTCCCTTACTCTCTCTCTCTCTCTCTCTCTCTCGCTCTCTCTCTCTTCCTCGGCGAAGGAAACTTCCTGAGGACGCACACCGCCTCCGAAGGCTAATGAGGCCTCGGGGCGCGCGGCGCGCGGCGGGCAGCGGGCGGTGGGCGGTGGGCGGGGGCTCCGCCCCGCCCCCCTCCCCCGCAAGCGCTCTCGAGTCGCTCAGCTCACGCCGCGCAACGCGCGCCGCGTGGACGGAGGTGTTTACTGCACGCCCCACTACTCTCCACGCTTGGTCAAAAAGCGCAAACACGAGTTAAGAAGACTTGTCGGAGGCTATAAAGGAAACACTTTGGTGTTTGCCTCAAAGAGACGAGCAGAATCACAGGGGAGAACTTCAAACTGTTCGACGTTACGCTGCTTTACGATGTTGCGCTAACAGACAAGGCTCGCGAAAGCTCGCTAATGCCTTTATCATGCGGCAGTCTAGAATGCGTGTTACAGGTTTCGAGAAGTGGAAGGCTCACAAGCATATTTTTAAGCGTTTGAACACGTTTTTTAAAAATATTTTGTATTTACTTGTCTTAAATTAAACCGAATGATCTTATCGATTTAATCAACCAGCATCATATTTTCATCTTTGAAGATTGAACAGTTGCTTTCAATAGCACAGGCCCTTAATGGGAATCCTAATGGAATGTGATTCGTATATCCACTTATACGCAGGGAAAGAATACTAAATATGCGTATATTAGGATTAATGTCCGAAATGGACTAAGTCGCAATTAGACTGTTATTAGTACCCCCAAATATTCAGATCTAGTCCGAAGAAGTAACAGCTTCAAAGCGTACTTAAGGCTTTAGCTGGATGACGTGAACATGAGTCCGCAAGAGGTAGCTATGATACGTGAAGTACGCTAGATGTCGAGGAGTAGGTATTTTGTGATAAATAGTAATCAGCCTGCTGATGGAATGTTTGTAAGGTTGGTCAGAGAGAGTGTAGTTTCGATTTCCACTAAGTCTGTCGCAAATTTATATTTACATGATACAATCTAATCTATTCTAACTTTGGTCCACATATCAATTGATGATTCTCTAAGCATTTCCGCAACGAGTCGGCAACAAAGCTCCGGCTTTCCATATTTGCGATTTACATAAAACATACTTGGATCTGCACGACAAATTATTTCTAATTATAATCCACAAATACATTGCGCATTGCAACTTAAATACTCCCTTTTCAAAAAAACATAGAAATAATAGGAATCGAATTAACACAAGCAAGACATCATAATGTTCACATAATTGCCGCGTACAGACCTCCCAACAAACCATTTAAATCTGGTCACTTAAAATAGATACGTTACTTCAATGTTTCAATAATAATTAGTGGCGACCTCAACGCAAAACATAAATTGTGAGGTAGCAATACCACCTCGCCCCAAGGCAAAAAGCTCTTTTAAATCGCAACAAAAAAGGCTCGAACATTAAATGCATCTACATAACCCACCTTTTATATAACACATATGAACATTAAACCTGATATTCTGGATATAACTTAAATAAAAAATAAACCTTCCAAAAATACAATGCTCTCAACCGGAATTATATACTGATCACACATCGGTAATAATAACTTTCAGCATAAATAAAATACCTATGAAACAAAGACCACCCATTGTCACAGGCACAATAAATTGGCAAAATTTTCGAGAATATTTTCCCCTCCATCTATCAGAACGAAAAAACCTAAGTAATAACAGAATAGAAACCGAAATTGAACATTTTACCTCACTCATCCACATCGCAATTAAAGAAATGCAAACACCAGGTCCAAGACCAGCTTTCAAGAACCTCAGTCTCCCAAATAAACTTTTGAAAATGATTGCCACCAAACGTCAGTTAAGACAAAAATGCACGGTCACTCAAAAACCAAATAAATAACTTATTCCATTACATAAACAAAATCTGAAAAAATTAGATTCACAACATTTTAGAAATCTATTAGTCAAATTACCCCAGCTTGCATGACCAGTAGTCAATAGTTAAGCATTTAACCAAAGATAAAACCAACATACCAACAATAAAATTAGGAAATAGCGAAGTCATAACTGACAGCGAAAAACCCATGCATTTGCAAAACACTTCTCCTCGGCATTCAGCACCAACGTATTTCTGAATTCGGAATTCACGGATAATCTCCAAAACGAAATCAATAAAGATTGGTACACAGAAGACGTACCAACAAAATTCATTTCACCGAAGGAAGTTAAAAAGCAAATAAAATGCTTACTACCTAATAAATCATCAGGTCATTACCAAATAACAAACTTTATTATAAAAGATCTCCCACATCAAGTTTTTAGTGTTCTAAGGGTTATTTTTAACGCATGCTTATGGCTAGATTGTCTCTCACAGCAATGGAAGCATGCTGACATAATTCCGTTCACAAATCAGGAAAGGACCATAAACTAATCTCAAATTACAGACCCATCAGTCTAATTCCTTCGAACAGCAAAATTTTCAAAAAATCATATTAACCACATTAACAAAATATCTCAACTAAATTAACGGAATTCCTTAACATCCAATTCCGATTCAAAGAAAAACACTCATCAACCCATCAAGTTCTTAGACTTAAGAACGATATAGCGAATTCCTTCCAAAACAAAACAAATACACTCTTGCAGCGGTTTTTAGACGTCTCAAAAGCCTTCGACCAAGTCTGGCACGCAGGCTTACTCTATAAGCTAAAGATATTGTGTACACTCTCATTTTGGTATAAAATAATTAAAAGCTTCATGCTAGACCGAAATTCACTGATAAATGATACAGTTTCCAACATTGGAAATATATTCGCAGGAGTACCGCAAGGATCATCACTCACCTCCCTGTTATTTAACATATACACAGAAGGTTTACCCCGCCAGTAAAATCGCAAATGGCCACATTTGCTGACGACACCAGCTGGTTTATCTCCTCTAGTAACGGCAAACGAGAGGCAAAACTACCACAAGACGATATAACAAAATTTGTACATTTCTGGACGCAAGGAAGGAGAATTGCTCTAAACGCATCTAAAACAGTTAACACGAGTCTAAAACAGTGTCCTTATTTAAGGAAAATACCTATCTTACCGCCACTAAATATTCTAGATACTCCAATATCCTCAACAGACAAGAATAAAGCGATTAAATATATTTGTTTACATTTTGAGACAAAATTAACCTGAAAAGAACATAAAATGAAAATAAAAATCTAAAAACAAAAAATTGGCAAACTTTATCCACTTATCAACAAAATATCTCATTTGAAATCAGAAACTGTCATGTCAATATATACATCAATTATAAGACTCTCAATATCATATGCATGTGCAATTTGGAGAGGAGCCTCCAAATTATCCGACAGAAGGAGCTTCAAACAATCTAGAACCAATTCCTTAGCCGAATCATTCCAAATATTAGAATTAAATCAAAATTTCCCAAAGACCTATTCCTTCCCCGTGATAAGAGACTTAATACAAATCATCTAGCATGAGAAAACCCACACTTCCCATCCACAAGACAAATCCTCTTAATTGTAGAAGCATAGAAATAATTGTAAGAATCAGTATAATATCGTATACATATACACACACACACTTCAAACATCTACACTTCGGATACGATAAACAATAGAGCTTTTCAACAAAAAGAGCGTCCATGGTTTCTCGGAAGAGAGAAGATGATACAGACAAAACAAACGCTACTCAAGTGCTTCTAAATGAATGCGGTATTGTTAAAAAGAAATACATCAATACATTGAGAATACATATTGAGCAAAAAGCAAAAGAGTGAGAAAGGAAAAAATGGAATTAATATCGGAATTTTCAATAGAAAATTAAAATTAAAACTAAATTAATTATTTTTCATATTCATTTAATTTTTTTCGTCTCGCATAGTTGGTGTGAAACCTGTATATATTTCACTAATTTCAAGCAGAAATTACGCAAAAACAACTTTCTTTCCAAAGAATTGTACATTACCTTTTTTAAAGAGCTTATTTTTTATAGCAGACTTTCAGACAAAATTCTCTTATCTTCACTTTCATAAATTTGAAATGCTAAATGTTTGGCAATTTACAAAAAACAGATCAATACCCGAAAATGAGACTAGCGCCATATTTATTATCGTTCTTTATTACATATGTGAAGAAAATTTTAAGAAAATTTGGAGCGGTTTTAAGAAATACATTTTTGTAAATTTTAATCGCAAATCGCGCAAAAACTACTCGTTTTTGCAAACAAATTGTACATGACGTTTTTAAAGAGCTAATTTTGTTAGAGGATTTTTTCTATATTTAGCAACTGCATTTATCGAATTTTTCCTCACCACTGCCTGGCAATAAGAGTTTTATCAAAAATTCGCCATTTTTCTGCGCTTGATTACAATACATTTTCTTCTTACGTTAGTAAGTGCGAGAAAGTAAAAAGACTCAAGATCAGGGACAGCAGATTTATCAGTGGGGCAAAGCAACATATTTGCATGAATGTCTGTCAATTTCCAAAGCTAATGTCACTAAAATTAGAAACTAGTTCAAGTTTATAAGCTTGTAATTGTTGGAGATGAAATTGCGTTTTTTTTCTCTCGGCTTATTCAATAAACGTTGATACAGAACTTGTGCTAATTATAATATTAGGTGATCTCAGGTAAAATAACTAAAATAACTATTCTATTGTGCAATATATTTATCAATTCGAAGTGTATTTTCCTACAAAGTACTCACTTTTTTCGAAATAAATATTAACTCGTAATGAAAATACGTTAAAAATAATTGTATGTTGTAAATCTATTAATGACATTTTTTGTTTTGAATCCATCAAAATTCTACTGAATACACGCTTCAAAAACTACCATATATTTTGTTCGCATTCTTCATACTTATATATTTATGCTAGTCGTAAACAATTCTATGCATCAATTAAATCTGCTTGGAAATAAACGCTTCTGCCTCTTGTGATTTACGTGCCGACTCGACAAAGACGACTCAATCTTAAATTACTTCACTTGCCCGCAGCTGCTCTGACATCGACATTCGGGTTATTGGCGCTGAGTAAGGGCAGATTTGCCAGAGTGGGCAAAACCGTGCCCTCTTCAGATCTCGAAAACAACTTCTGAAGGGTTGGTGTTAAGGGCCTTTCTGTTTTCCATCGCCATAAACGGTATATCGTCGGTCGTGGAAGAACGTGTAAAAGCATCACTGCTAGTGATCGATTTTGCAATCTTCTCTTCGTCTAGCAGCATCAGTGCCACACAATAGCAACCCCAACTAATCATAAACTGACTTTACGAACGAAGCATTTCCACCAACTTCATCCTTTATTTAATTAAATACAATTGTATGCGCTTTTACACAATTGGTATGAACCATTTTCGTGATAACCCAGGTCTTTATTGTCACGGTTTGACTATCTGGAACTCTTTTAGGCCTTCCTTTCAATCCACTATTTCTTATTTACTTCCCTCCTCTTCCGTCCCAGCACCCGGTTCACTTCACTGTGAGAGGTAGGGCCCACCAAAGGAAACCCAAAGGAAAGTCCCAAAGTCCCGAGGGGCGTGTAATTAAAAAAAAGCTAATAGCCTTTGTCTAGGCTGGTTTATTAACTAATGGATCTTTAAATCGTTACAGAACAGGGTTGAGAAGTAATTGAAGACGTTGATGGGTTAAATAAAAATATAAAACTATAACTAAAACTATAAAACTAGTCTGCCACACTAGTGTACTAACTCACCATACTAACAGCCCTCATTATGATTTCCCCAAGTACCTCTCGCCTCGTTCGCCCGCCTCAGTTCAAGTCTTTGTCCTACGCGTCCCCGGCCACCACCTCTCGTCCCCGTCTCTCCCTTACGTGCTCAGCGCTCCACCCTGCCTCGTCGCTTTTTTCGCGTGGGATGCTGACGCGCTTTTCCCGTTGGCATGTTAGCGAACGGGCTGGAGCAGGGGCGGGGCGCGGGCCACAGGGTGCGAGGCACGAGCTGAATTGGCGCCGAGCACCGCTCCGCGCCTCGTCTCGGAACTTTCCACTGGAAGGGCTGCCATTCAGACATTCCAAGAACTTTGGAAATAAGTTTCCTCATCCCAAGTTCTCATATTTCTAATGAAATAATTTAATCCCGTTTTTCCAGTAACCCCATGTCAGTGACATGTCCCCCTTGGCTGTCAAAGTTTTTTTTGGAACACACCAGCTTCCTTTCATTGAATCGGTCATGATCCTTCGACTGACGTTTGTCAGAATCCACACGTGGTGTGCCCAAATCCATATGCAGCAGACCATATATTCTTCCTTAAACCTCTCACGTAGCCTGAATGGTCCATTGTAGATTGCCAAGCGCACGAATACATAGAGCATTAACCCATTCAGCTATCATCTAAATAGCATAGGTTGTGAATCGGAGCTCCTTCTACTTTAAGACTTCTCAATAATGGCCATAATACTGGTGCTGATACATCCACAGGTGCATACCGCACGAGTGGAATTGACTGTCACCTTTGTGATCAGGTGAGACGTCACTGAAAAGAGGGGACATTCTGCTAGGAGTATTTGATGCTAAATTGTCTGAATTCCCGAACCAACCATCCCGCGAAGGTTTCTTACATACTGGACATCGGACTACCAACGTCTTTCAAATATTACTACCCCATCCCCTAGATGTCCGTGTTCAAAATCTGTTGCGGTGCCTCATGTCTTGATATTTAACTCTATCCATCCTTGGATACAGTTTTGTCAGATGTTAATCTCAGACCTTCCAATGTTTCGAATCATACCTATTCTTGTATCCCTGTTTATTTTTCAAAATATGATTGTAATCTATCTTGATCCTAACTTCATGTACATTAATGATTTCTCCTTCAATTATGCAGTGGATTTTACCTCCTTTCATAGCATCAGGGTCACCGGATCTTTAAGAATTTACTGTACAGTGTCTTCTGTGACCGAAATGTTGCTAATTCACAAAGACCTTAAGTATATTAAATCTGCGTCATTGACATGAAAAGTTTTCTTCGCTGATTCCCTGAATTCACTTTAAGCCATTCTTTCTGTACCCCAAATCCTCTAACTTTAGACTTCAGTGGCAGTCGCAGTGACTTTTACTTAACCATTTAAATCTTGTTTACTGTTAAGTCGCTGTTTAGTGATTCCGGGCGCGTCAACTGCGAAGGCCATTAGCCCCGTAAGTGTGGTATATTGCTCGGGCGGCGGCGGTGATCTCACCCTGCTAGATGGGATCCGGTGCTGATCTATCGGCGGCTAGTGGGGGTTCCCCCAATCAGGTATATCCCACCAACAGGGCACCGCCCCAGCCAGGGCAAGCTCTAAGCTGCTGACCGACCCCCCGAGAGTTTTGGTAGTGTAGGGCACGTAAGTGTAAGGGTGTGCGTAAGAGGCAGGATACGACATGGGATAGGAAGGACAGATCGCAAGTTTGTCCGTGGCCCGTTTGTTAGGGTACTGCTCCAGCATTCACCAGGTATTGATCGAAGAAATGACGGAACACTACCGATCAGAGCAGCCGGTCACTAGTATTCTTGTTTAGATAGCAGCAAGCTATCTAGCTAGTGTCAAAAGTCCTGTCACCGTCGGGGCGCTAACCTAGAACCTCGCGGTAAGAGGCACAGGAGTGACATCAATTGATGGCCTGAGCTACCTCTTTTGGTCTACAGAAAAATGGAATGGAGTATCACGAGACCGAATTAAACTACATTTTTTATTCTGTAGGTTGCACCACGTCTCCAAATGACTAGAAGCCGTTGTATTATGTGAATTAAACTCTAACTTTGTTCTGTATGTCCGATCAGGAGTCAGTAAAGAGGGAAGAAATATCCTCTGTCAAGAACAATTTCCACGCTGAAAATGGTGAATTTTCCTCTTCTCGTTAGCTAAATCTTGACCGTTTGGAACATTTCCGGCATTATCATTTATTAAAAGAATGATGTTAATTAAAAAATTGTAAACTTCAGGCACAGACGTTACTCATTCTATAGAATTTTAGTAATTGAGCTTATATGAATATTAATTTCGTTAGTTGTAAATAAATCAGTAAACATATTGGGTACTAGAGCAATCTATTTTTTTCATGTGTTTTCTTTACTGTTTTGTTGAATATTCTAACTCATTGAAACATAAGAATTTACTGTGTCGTTAAATACATTTTTTACTGTTATACTGCGGGATGTATACTATCTTTATAAAACATGGAAGTATCAAGGACTTATATATTGCTTAAAGCTTTTTTTAATGCTTTGCGGTCAATATTCAATGTAATTATGTAGCGGATATGGGCAATAATCAAAATTAAAGTACCGGTTGAAATTACACCCGATATTTCCATTTCTAGTAAAAAATGTTGTATTTAACATTTTTAAATAAGTAAAACCAATAGCGGTCTTTTGTATTATTGGCTTCTGAGGAGGGGGAGGCTGAAGAGTCCTGATCTACAGATGATGTACCATTGCCTATTTTCTGTATTATATCGATTTCAGATTTTCTAGATTGGGGACGAATTCAGACACTAATATTGTTTGATGAAAGACGATTACCATGGAATCTATTCAGAGAGCTTTCTGGAGAGACTGAAAGACGAGTTTCCCGGCTTCATAAAAAATAAAAGGAGCTAATAAAAGGAGAGTTATTTGTAGAATCATTTACTGAAAATCGATCGTATATTTTTTCGTGGAATGTCATTGAACCAACGCTTTCCCCCCAATACGGCTTTTCTGAGAAACATGGGAGTCATATTTGTTATTTGTGCTTTCAGGCATTTGAAACTATTGCCGACGTGTGAATGGAAGAAAAAGTAGTTCGAAATTGATGATAGATTCTAATTGACTTCCCCCCTAGATCAACAATCAATGAAGAAAATGTCTAAATTCCAAGTTTTATGAAGTTATATACATTAAGGTATCTATATAATTTATTTCCTGTCAAGAATTACCTTTTAATGTTATAAAAATGTACATACAATTTAGTATACTTGTTTAATATTATGTATGTAAAAAACAGCTACCCTCGAAGTTATTGATAAATTACCACAACTAATTCGTATGGGCATTCTCTGGAGATCAGTACACCTTCCATAATATATTCAAAAGCATAAATTTTCCTTCCCTTCCCCTTGCCAATAATTTCGTAAAATATATTGTCTAGAAATATATTAAATAATAAAAAAATAATTTTACGAACAATAGACTGATATATTATTTAATATTCGTGTAAGGTATACAACAAAGATCTTTGATTAGTCCCAGCAGATTTCTGTGTTTGTAGTTACTGGAATTTGACATATAATGAAAAAGGAAAAAAAATGTTTTGAAAAAATAAACACTACGAATTCGATAGATAATATTCTTAGTAATAAGATTTAGAATACATTGTACTACATATGTCATAAATGAAATATTCTTCAACTACCAAGCTAATGATACTTCTGATCAGGACCGAGTTACTCTTGAAGCGGACTGAGCGGCCACGCTAGGGGTCTTGAACTGAGGAGCCCTTCACAAATTCCCTAAAAACGCAGAGAAAGCGAAACAATAATTGAGACGCAAAACAAAACGGAAGGATAGAAAAATTAGTGGAAAAGGAAGCCGTCTACAAGACAGCAAAGCTACACGAAACAGCGGCCCACGAAAGTACCGTACACGGCGCACGGGCTCGAGTTCGATGCTCGATGCGGCTCGATGCCCTCGAAAAGAGTAACCTCTTTTGAAGCAGTTAACCTGATAGAAACATTCCTCTTATGTGCGCAAATGTTCGGGGCCTACCTTCTCAGATATCGGGAATTGGATCTTTTTATACTGTGTTTGTCAGTCTTCGTAAAACTCACCAATTCAAACTTGTTCGCGCGAGTGACATTTGACCTTACTTTCAGACGCATAGCTTGATGGCAGGCGGAACTGAGGTACAAATTCATCAATTTTTTGGAGGTCACATGTTGTCATTTTTATTGCTTGCTCGCGAAAAAGTGAATCCCGTTGCTATCGCGGTCTTTTAACGTTGCATTGACAACCCTCCCTCCACATCCCATTTACCTCCCTGGGACAGCGAGATTGACTCATTATCACCGACGAGATTTGAGAGAGACTGAACTCTGATTTGATCCCTCGATAGCTTATCCCTGAAAAGTTCAATGTCGCTATTTCCTCTGCCAGAATACTTAACGAGCTCAAAATTGATTGCTGCAATCTCGTGCTCCCCCAAATGTAGTTGGAGGAGTTGAAAACAAGCATAACGGTAGTTGCTACTTCGAACATTTATTCCGAGGGAATTAAATTAATTTAAACCGGAAGATGATTTCAAGTTTTTGGGATACGCCAGATATACCATTAAAATTGTACACTTTGTCATAATGCCACACCTATTTGGCAAAGATGGTCATGCAATAGCTAGAATTTAACAAAACCATGTCCAAAAATGAAATATAGCCGACAGTAGAGAAATGCTTTAGGTAAGGTAAACGAAATAATATTTATTGCAAGTCCAAACTATAGCAATTGCTCAATGATAAAGGAAATTATCGGAATTATCATCAAGAAAAAATAGCTTTTTGAAGGGATATGTGAGAGTACTAATTTGTACCGTATTCGAGTAAAACGTATGTAATACAGCATGGACACATGGCTTGAACTACTGGCCGGCGTTTTACAAATACACTCGAAAAACTAGAGATTGATATAGAAAACGTTAAATCTAGATGTATGACATATTTCTGGTGGTGAAGACAAAGTTGACTGTTATTTAGTGCCACTTTCTCAAATGACGTAAAAACATCAAGTGTAACAGAGTCGTTTCTCGTTCATTTTCGTTGTGGCCTACCAACAAAAGCATCTACACGTGAGTAATTTACATCATACTCTACGTTGATACAATGCAGATTATTTGATGAAATATTGTTTCTTCTGATTTTATTCGTGTAAAAAGAAAATGTAAAAAAGTGGTGGCTTGCCTTTTACTACTGAGCCACTATATACACCAATAAGTACTAGATAATTTTATTTCAAAAAGAATAAGGTGCAACAGAAACTGACTTACCGCGGCCCCCACATGTTTGGAAGTCTGACTAAAAAATTAAATTTAGATATTTTCCTAAGCAATTACAAAGATTCCTAAACAATTCCTTCCTAAGCAATTACAAGGATTGAATAATAGACGAGTAAATATGTTATATAGGCTCACACACGAATACCACTCCAGGCCTCAGCATGGGTTAATTCGGACCTGCAACTGACGCTACAGATAATGAAATCCAGTATATTTGTCAGAAGGTAACTAAAAAGCGATTTTCAATTTTAACAGCCCGCTGGATTCGAAAACAGGAACAAAAGGAGGAGCAAAACCGAAAAATAAATGACTATATACCTCTTTCACAATTCACTAAACAGGCATGAAAGTGCAGTGCAAGCAGCAATCACGTGCAACTAAGTTTCCCTGGATTTTCATACAACTTTACTTCCAAAGAGGGAGGAGTGTTGGCTTCGTGTATACCACTTGACGAAGATGTACGGAAAAGAGTTCCTTCCATGGAAGTTACAAAACGTATCCCCTTTAACGTCCTTTTCAGTTTCGTAATAGTCAGTGGAATTCTGTATGGTGTTCTTGAAGGAAGTAGGAGTGTGCACCACTGTATACATATTTAGACAGTAGCGCAGCTCCGTGTTAGATACCCTTTGTCGACGTATTTGTGGGTGACCAGTTGTCCGTGCGGCGTCCCTACGAACACTACGCCGCCTGACCACCTGTAGTACAGCTTCGTTCTACTCAATCTGACCAAAAAGTGAAACTTAATATGTTTCTTGTGCTTACAGCAAAAATATGTGACGTAGAAATTTTGAATAATTTTTAAGGAAAGAAATTATTTAAATCTAATGAATATGGTTCATTGAATGTGAGTAGTAGAATCATGAGGAAGAACAATATTCCTTTACTTTTCATGAAAATATCTAGAAATGTAATCTAATTAGTAAGTAAGAATATCTAGAAGGTAATAAAATTTCTTTTGTGATCTTGAACGTTTCGCCTTTCTGTTGTATATTTTTTTGAAAATTAAATAAAAATTATAACTTGGGGTTGTTTTCTTTATTATTGGTGCATTTAATTGCAGAACAGTGCGCCCCTTTCGACACACGCATTATTATTAATGTGTAAGTTGGAAAAATGTAAGAATTAATTTGGTGCATATCAAATCCATCCAGATATATGTCATGTAAATGATTCAAACGTCGGTTTTGTGACCTTTTACATGTTATATAATGACTTGCTCAAGAAATCTTAAGAATATAAAACCTCTAGGTCAAGAAAGAACACGAATTACTTTTCAAATTTTTAACCAGCTCTTAACAAATGTTACTTCAAAAATAAATCCGTATCACAGAATAGAAAGTATTCTTTCTGTTCTGTGTCCGCATACTTCAGTAACCAGTATGTGTATTTAATTTTGTCTCTCTCAGGATCGCTAGCTCTATGTGCAGGCTTCCCTAACTAGCCAAAGAACGGGTTGAACTGCGCTACTCTATGGTACGTATACTTTGGTGTCCACTTCATTTACCACCCTTCTGACTTGTTCAAAAGTTAAACTTTAGTTGAAAAAATGAATTTGAATTTGTTTTTTCTCTTTTTAAAAATATTTCAAAAGTATTTTAATGGAGAAAATGATTGTTATTAGCATTAATATTAACAACAATGAATATGTTTTTAATTTCATATTCATTATAAGGTTCATTCATGAAATTATGAACAAACTTTTGCATGAACCCTAATGGACATAACTTTCCAATTTCTACTAGATCAGTCTGTTATTTTATGAATAAAATAACACGGTATTTCAAAAAGTTCCAGGAAATTTTATGCCAATATGACAGACAGCCGAGTACAATACTGTGTCACGCATTGCTGCAATCTTGACTTTTCTTTCTTTCGTGACTCGAAGAAACAGCGCGAGTGGGAGAATCCGAGGGCGGCGAACTGTCATGGCTCTGGGACGGGGAAGGGACGGTTGACATTTCACGCGCCGCTACACTGCGTGAGTGACAGCCGGGGGTAGAAGAGAAGGCGAAAAGCGATGGACCACTGGGCAACGAGGATGCTGGAGCTGCGTAAGCAGTGGCAGAAAGAGATCAATAACAGTCAAGAAGGGGGGGGGGGAATCGTGCTTTAGGGCGGCAGAAGAGCGGTGTAGTGAAAGGCCCGGAGTGCAAGAGGCTGCCGCGGCGGAGGCGGCAACGGCGAAGGGAACTGGGGTTGAATGAGAGTGTGATTTGAAATAACCGGTCGGGTACGAGGCGAGAAATGGCGTGGCGAGGAGGCGGTGGGAGGGGAGAGAGCAGCGGAGTTGTGCTGGAGGATAGATGGTGGAGGATAGATGGTGGTGGGCGCACAAATGGGGTGTCGCGGGGTAGAGGGCAGCAGAGTGGTGAAAGTGGAGGAAGCGGTGGGAGGACGAGCGCGAGGACAGCGAAGGAAGAAGTGCGGCGAACCGGAGGGCGAGTGGGAGCGGTGGGAACTGCGGTTGCGCGCCCTTTAGGGTTAAGCGTAGCGGAGGATCTGAGAATGGTGCGGCGCAGGTAGGAAACGGAGAGCGCGTATTTGTGTGTGTGTATGTGTGTGTGTGTGTGTGTGTGGCAGCGGGGGAGGGGGCAATTGGAACACTGAAAATGGTGATGGCGCCCGCTTGAGACGTTAGGGGTAGAGGGAGGGTGGGATCGAGCAGGCTACCTGGAGGGTTGGGCGTAGCGCGGGAGTGGGAGAGGCGCGGTTCTGGAAGCAATGGGATCGCGCGTGTGAGTGGCAGCGTGATGTAAAGAATGTCGGGCGGAGTGGGAGCGGTGAGAGGGGCGGGAGCAGCGGCAGCGAGCGCTTTGTCGCGCAGGCAGCAGGGAAGTGAGGGCGGCCTCGCGGTGGGCGTTGAGGACAGCGGGAGAGTCGGACGGAGAAGGCCGAACGGAGATTGGGATCAAGTGGATCGTTGGTGGCTCGCGCAGCGAGTTGGGGGCAGCAGGGATGTGGGAGATGCGCGGCGCTGATAGCAAAGGAACCGCGAGTGAGCGAGCAGAATTGTGCGAAGAATGTCGGGCGGAGGGCGAGTGTGAAGAGTGGAAGCGGTCGGAACGGCGGGAGCGTGCGCTTTGTGTCGAGGGCGACCACGCGGTGGGCGTGCGCGAAGGGCGATGACAACAGCGGAAGAGTCAGGTCGGTTGGAGAGTGGGAGCAATGGAATCGGCGTGCTGAGCGTTGGGGGCAGCAGGGGAGTGGGAGATGCGCAACGCAACCGCGTGTGAGCGGGCAGCAGGGTGCAAAGACTGTCTGGCGGAGGGAAAGTGTGAACAGTGGGGGCGATGGGAACGGCGGAAGCAGTGAGAGGGTGTGCTTTGTGTCGAGGGCGGCCTCGCGGTGGGCGTTGAGGACAGCGGAAGAGTCAGGTCAGTCGGAGAGTGGGAACAATGGAATCGGCGCGCTGAGCGTTGGGGGCAGCAGGGGAGTGGGAGATGCGCGGAGCTGACAGCAACGCAACCGCGTGTGAGCGGGCAGAATTGTGCGCAGAATGTCCGGCGGAGGGCGAGTGTGAAGAGTGGAAGCGATGGGAACGGCGGAAGCAGTGAGAGGGTGCGCTTTGTGTCGAGGGCGGCCTCGCGGTAGGCGTTGAGGACAGCGGAAGGGGCGGGGCGGTCGGAGAGTGAGAGCAATGGAATCGGCGTGCTGGGCGTTGGGGGCAGCAGGGGAGTGGGAGATGCGCGGAGCTGATAGCAATGCAACCGCGAGTGAGCGGGCAGCAGGGTGCAAAGAATGTCTGGCGGAGGGAGAGTGTGAACAGTGGGAGCGATGGGAACGGTGGGAGCAGTGGAAGCGTGCGCTTTGTGTCGAGGGCGGCCTCGCGGTGGGCGTTGAGGACAGCGGAAGAGTCAGGTCGGTCGGAGAGGGGGAGCGTTGGTGGCGCGCGCTGGAGGCAGTGGAAGTGTGTGGGAGACGCGGGCCGGATTCCATTGGGATCGCGTGTATGTGGCAGCAGGGTGCGAAGACTCGACAGAGGCAGGGTGGGAGCGATCGGAGCGCCGGAAGCAGTGGGAGCGCGTGCGCCGTGTCAATGACAGCAAGGGAGTGAGGACGGGCAGGCGGTGGGCGTGCGTGTGGAGCGTTGAGAGACGCGTGAGAGGTGGGGCGGAGGGAGAGTAGGAACAGTAGGAGCAGTGGGGACGGAGGAAGCGCGCGCGATGAGTCGAAGGCAGCAAGGGGCCGGGCAGCGAACGTGGGCGTGAGGCGTTAAAGACGGCGAAGGCGTGGCACAGTTAAACCAATGGTTGCGGGTGGAGCGTTGATAGCGTCAATGGCAATGTGGAGGAGAGGAGGCGGGGCGGCGAGCGTGTGGGCGATGAAAACAGCGGGGACGGGGCGGAGGGAAGCAGTGAGAGCAGTGGTTTCGGTGGGAGCGTTGGTAGCGTCGAGGGCGGCGTGGAGGAGAGGGGCAAGGCGGCGGGCGGGCTTGTGGGGAGTTTACAGCGGGAGGAGGCGGGTCGAAGGGAGAGTGGGAGCGCGCACGTCGTGTAGAAAGCCGCCGGGCGGTGAGGGCGGCCGCCGGGCGGGTGTGCGTGTGGGGCGTTAAGGGCGACATGGATGGGAGGGGGCGGGGCGTCAGGTGGGCGCGTGGGGCGTTGACAGTGGGGAGGCGGGTCGAAGGGAGAGTGGGAGCGCGCGCGTCGTGTAGAAGGCGGCAGGGCGGTGAGGGCGGCGTGCGCGTGGGGTGTTGAGGGCGACGTGTATGGGAGAGGGCGGGGCGGCGGGCGTGCGCGTGGGGCGTTGACAGCGGGGGAGGCAGGGCAGAGGGAGAATGCGAGCAGAGGGGGCGCGCGCGTCGTGTAGAAGGTGGCAGGGCGGGGAGGGCGGCCGAGCGGCGGGCGTGTGCGTGGGGCGTTGAGAGCGGCGGGCGTGTGCGTGGGGCGTTGAGAGCGGGGGAGGCAGGGCAGAGGGAGAATGCGAGCAGAGGGGGCGCGCGCGTCGTGTAGAAGGTGGCAGGGCGGGGAGGGCGGCCGAGCGGCGGGCGTGTGCGTGGGGCGTTGAGAGCGGCGGGCGTGTGCGTGGGGCGTTGAGAGCGGGGGAGGCAGGGCAGAGGGAGAATGCGAGCAGAGGGGGCGCGCGCGTCGTGTAGAAGGTGGCAGGGCGGGGAGGGCGGCCGAGCGGCGGGCGTGTGCGTGGGGCGTTGAGAGCGGCGGGCGTGTGCGTGGGGCGTTGAGAGCGGGGGAGGCAGGGCAGAGGGAGAATGCGAGCAGAGGGGGCGCGCGCGTCGTGTAGAAGGTGGCAGGGCGGGGAGGGCGGCCGAGCGGCGGGCGTGTGCGTGGGGCGTTGAGAGCGGCGGGCGTGTGCGTGGGGCGTTGAGAGCGGGGGAGGCAGGGCAGAGGGAGAATGCGAGCAGAGGGGGCGCGCGCGTCGTGTAGAAGGTGGCAGGGCGGGGAGGGCGGCCGAGCGGCGGGCGTGCGCGTGGGGCGTTGAGGGCGACGTGAATGGGATGGGGGGACGGCGTGCGTGCACGTACGGGAGACGCGGCGGACGTAGGGGAGCGCGTTGAGGCCGGGGGAGACGGAGCGGACGGAGAGTGGGAGCACACGCGCGTCGTGTAGAAGGCGGCAGGGCGGTGAGGGCGGTGAGGGCGGTGAGAACGGCGTGCGCGTGACGGTGGCGGTGGCGGGCGGTGGGGGCGGCGCCGCGTGACGGCTCCCAGCTGCGCCTTCGCCGTCGCGCGCGCTGCGCCGCGTCTTTGTTTCGTGGCAGGTTTACGGCCTCATTTCCTCGGGCGGAATTTCTCTTTGGCGACTGATATTTTCGTTCGCAGCCGGGAGATCTGCGGCTGCCGGAAAAGCCTGCGCTCACGATGAGGCGCAGCGGCTCACGCTCTGCGCCTCCCACTTCGTTTCTTCTTTTGTCCCTTCATGCATAATTCACCCACCGGAGGATGCTCAAGGGAACCGAATTAATGCGTAAATGAACTCGGTTATCCCCGGTTGATTCGATTATTTTGCGAAAGGGGAACCATCCAATAGTGTGGTTAATGAAGCGCGTAATATGGTTGGAATTATATCAAATTACGAAGGATAGGCAAATTATAAGGAAAGGAGTGGTCTCAAAACACTTCAAAATATGGAGAGCGTTACGAAAGCAACCAATGCAAATAAATTAGTTCTTGCAGAATGATGAATGCAAAACACTCAAATTAACCCTGGTTGTGATACTGTGAAGTACGTTATTAATCTAAAAAAATTCCACTCCATGTCTTACATCAGAAATAAATTAATCCTAAGTAAAAGATGAGAAGAATAATTTTCGCCAGCATTTCATAACAAGAAAATTGCGCTCCTGTCTAATAGAAACTATTAAGATCAACAAATGAACTACATATTTCATTTTATACTACTGCGGTGCATTCTGAAATAACAAACCCCCATTAATTAATCTAAAAAAATGTGAGATCAAGAAAATCTGCGTACGTGGGAAGAACTATTTTACAAAGTACTCACGTCACGTAATCTCGAAACATGAATAGTTACTCGTTGTTATGAATGCTTATGGTTCCGCCCAATGGGAGACTAAGTCAAAATTATAACATTGAACGTAATAATCTGAAATAAAATATGAAATTATCTCTTGAAATCTAAAGTCATGAAATTGTTTCTTTTTCACTGTGAAAGACACAGTTGCGAAAAGTTAATGAGCATATACGATTATATAAATATTATTCCTCCACCTTAATTCTCGGAACAGTAACTGCTTATTACTACAAAAGATATTAACATGCAAAAATGTGAAACATCATGTTTTCCTTCGCTCTCGCAGAGTATATTTTCTAGATTTGGTCAAAATTGTGTCACTAACAAATTTTAATCTTGAAAGATTATCAAATAACACAATGTGTATGTTCTCCATGTTCTATCTTGTAACAATACGTTCACGTTGAACTATTTTTCCAACTTCAAATTACACAGTTGATCCAAACATGCGTATGTATGTGATCTAGTGGCACTACAAACAGCACACACATTCTTGTATTAGCACGAATACGTAAAATTATAATAGCTATAATGCAATTCATAGGTATATTTCATCTATCTTCTGCACAACGTTTTTCACTAAATCGTTGGCAACGGTACATAATTCTGTCGATTTTCCAACAAGATCTAGATCCACGTCATAAAATAATGTTGATTTTATTTGCAACAGACTTTATTGGCGACATCGCACTTACTAACCGTGAATATTATGTATCTTACATCTGAATAATGTTCAATAGAATTTCACTGCCATAGTAAGCATACTCTATTAATTGTTTTCACAAAATATTAATTTTTCCCTGACGTCTACAAGAATGAGTAAACGTGATCGTACGGAAAAGAAAATTAAAAAGAAATAAATTATGAGGATTATTCAGAGGTTCATCTCGTTTCAATTAGTAATCACAATATCTTGTTTTTTCACAACAATAATTCTTACATTTTTATTATATTTTATTTTAATTACGTTGGATAAACAAATCTTTTCAACTACGAGATTTAGTTCTGGGAAGTGGATATAATTATACCTAAATTAAATATTTTTGTTGTCAAACAGGATGTTGAGTTTGAATAACAACACGAAGAAAGTATATTAATCCATTGATAGAGTGAGCCAATGTAAAGTTCTTTTTGAATTTGGTCATTGTGAATGTTCAATAGTGCATTTAAGGTACAATGAAATAATTTATTTTTCATTATTCATGGTTTATTTGAATTAGTTTTGGGTGCAACACTCCATTTTTTAAGAACCAATTAGTGAAATCAAAAATTGTATTTTAAAATTGAAAATGACCTTGCTATGTTCTTCGTTTAGTAAAGTACTTATTACTTCCAAGAAAATGGTCGATTATCCCTATATTAATTAATCCCGTTCAATTAAATCACCACAAATACTAATCAGAACACAGGAAAAAGGTGCAAATCGTATATATTTAAGTGACTACGGACACAAAAATTGCACATCACAGATTAAGAAGTTCATCAGTCAGCAACATTTATGGACAATAGCACATTATGAAATGATGAGTATTAATACACAAGTGTGATGTTACGATACGAGCCAGGAACGAACGAGTACCGTTAACTTTGCATGAGGGTGTTAGTACCCATTACATCGAGTTTCATACGGTACTTTTTCTCCGAATTATTGTAACTTGTATAAGTTAAACTTTTCTTTGAATCTTTCGTGATAGTTGACACATAGGGTTTACCACGACCACCTGCGAACAGCTGCCTGCCACACATAGGGTTTACCACCTGCACCAGCGAACAGCTGCCTGCCGCAGGTGCCTTTGGTTTCCCACCACGCAAGTCAAAAAATGATCAAAGTGTAATTACGATCCAATTTATTTTAAATAATATTCCACGTAAAAATACTACTAATACAAGAAATTAAAGTTGATAAGCATAATCCAATATGAATTGCAATTTTACACAATCCAACGAAACATTTACTAGAACGATTATCAATTAAGTGTCAATACTTCGTTTGTATACTTATCTGTGATTGGTCAAGAACCTGTGTCATAATGAAATCTGCATCATAATGAGTATAATTTTGCAACGGTTCGAACCGATCAAATGACTGAATTTTACAATGGGAGCAGAAACAATATATAGTTGCTACTACTTAGAGATATTAATATTTAAAGTACAATTACGTACATTTTAAAACGTAACAATAATTTTCTATTAGTTAATATTACACTATTTTTCAATTTTACATACTGTCAATATAATATCATACTTTCATTTAATACAATTGCCTTGGTAAGGGTATAATTGTTGTCTCTGCCATGACTATATTTACTTCAATTCTGCCAAAACAGTGGGACTACCAACTTATTGAAATAGCGTCTTTATAATTTGTTGTAGAAAATCTATTAAGTTTTTGCAACGTGAAAATCAATTCCTGTCTTTCACAGCCAACGTCACCATAAGCAAGGATAAATACGGCCAAATGCTTATTGGTCTGACACTCGTTATTATAGAACACAATGTATGTTTCACTAACAAATTAGATGTAAAATGTAAAAATATTTGGAGTAACCATATTACAACAAATGTGAAAATATATAAACGTTGTATTTACCCTTTCTGAAAAGTATGTAAGCAATAACCCTTCGTAATCAGATGTCACAATAGTGGTCATAAGTATACAATGCAACGGCCACTAAAATGGGCAATCATCAGAACGTTTGTCACGTTCAAACAAATATAACATTATCTAATGTATGCCGAATAAAGAGGTAACAGTTCTCACAATAAAATTGGTTCTTAAATGGAAAAGAAAATTTTTGAGCGTAACACGTGGATCAAGGGGTAAAATTGCACATGTGGTAAATACGAAATCTCACTTCTATTGTCTCTTGTTTTCTTCTGCAATTATATCTTTATTTATCCACTAGTTTCATTATTGTAATTTTTGTTTTAATTAAGAGATAAAAATATAGCATTATAATAAATTCATTTAAATGCTGAAATACATTAAAAGCTGTGATAATATTTATCTTCGTCACTAACGGGAATACATTTATTAGTTCCCGGAAGCATCTACACTAAGTAAACGCACTTCAATTCTACATGGTACCAATCAATCTCGGATAGAAATGACATGGTTGGATAACATCAGGATCCAACTATAACTTAGTTTATCTGAAATTCCTGTAGAAACATCCCATCAGAGTCATACCAAATATTTCAGATGTGAGAATCAATTACCAACATATCATACCATTTGGTGATTATAGGAATATTTTATTTGGTTTGAACATTTTCAATACTAATTTTCCTTCGTAATTTCAAATTAAAGAATATGATTCATCAAAATAAATATTAATTCACCGTATACTAACTGATAACCATAATTGAAAATATTAATTTTAAAGGAATGTTTTACTTTTTCAATTGTTATTTAAGTCAGAAACGTAATTACATATTGATAATAGAATGAGTTTTAGCGACTTCGCACATATGGACCTATCTATGAACACACCCCAGCATGGGAGTGCGGAAGAGATGGGACAACCGCTGGAAAACTTTGAAGGCTAACAATCTGCACAAAATATTGTACATTTTTACTCATTGAAATCTTGCAAAGACTTTTCTAAAAAAGAACAAGTGGTAGTATCACGAATAAGATCTTATCATTGTAATTTTTGTCAAAAGCATATTCTAACCAAAGATCCCCTTCCCATCTGTTTGCCCTGCAATACCACTCAAAACTTACATCATTTGTTATACCAACGTACCCTATTTCAGCACAATAGACGTAAGCACAATATAGATAAGAAAGAACAAGAACTAATCCTACCATCAGAGGATTATCAAAAAAGCACTAGGATTTTGAAAATCAATTAATATCCTAAATGAAATATAATCCTGCAGAATATATTTCTAAATTGTACAACTGCAACTTTGTATCTAACAATGTATGTTTAATTTTTGTTAGGCGTAATTTTTCTTTACTATTTAGTTTAATCACTGTTTTATAACCGAAGGAAATGTTATGTATTATCTTTATATATAGTCGCACAATAACGATAATGTTGACGCGACTTCAAATAAATTTATTAAACAAATTGATATATGCATCCGTTGATATAATATTGATATTTCAGCAAATTGATTACTTAAAGTGCAACAAAAAATCCATGAATCTAGTGAGTATGCCCAGTTTTCCAGAACAGAAACATTTTTCGTTAATGTTCTGATGATGTCACTTTTTCACTCTGTATAATGCTGTGTAGTATGTGAATTATCTTATGCAATAAAACAATTGAAATATATTTTTGTACTGCACTACAATTGACAAACATGATTTCTTCTTCAGTTAGTTTAAAAAAAAAAATATTTTCAATTTTGTTAAAATTGAACACATACGTTTGACAAAGTTTAATAGAAAAATATATTGGAAAGTTTGTGTACTGTTTCAGGAAATACTACTGATTTCTATAGAAATTCTATAACAGAAAAATGTTCGGAATTTATCAGTAGGAATGTGACTGATCAGGTTTCCATATTTTTACTTCCATTCGCTCTTTTTCTTTATAACCTTGACATTTCCTGATTTAATCTAACCTGTTTTTTGGTACAGCCATTACCGATAGAGCTAAGTGCTCAATACGTCGTTAAAACGTTTTCGTCATATCTTAGACTATACGATTTGAACTTTGTATTTCTTGGATGCCCAAAGATCGGACTATTGCTAGCTTTATATTTAGTAGTACTCGTATTTACGAGTACTGATATAAAATATCACTATAAACAAAACTAGTTACATTTTGAAAACGTAACTTCGCATTCATAAGTGCCACCATATTACCACAGCGACAAATGACAGATACGTCGCTAAACAAAATGAAACTACTTTTAATTATATTTAAAACTTTGATTTCGTTATGGATTTGAGAAAATGTATTTGTTAAGCAAAATGTGAAATAACGGGTAAAGAAAATGAAGAAAACATGGCTCGTTTAATGTTCATTTCCAGTGGGTAATCATGCGATTTAATAGCAACTTTTATGATTCTGGGATACAGTCATAAAGTGGTAACAATCTAAGGATCATTCGTATTTTATATCTACATTATCCCGATGGGAACAACCAAATTACCAGAGATGGTGACTTTCAATTTAATAGCTATCTTACGTTAGTGGTACATTTTCATGACCCTAGGTCATGAATAATTTTGAATCCAGAAAACCAAATCGTTTAACTCTTGCATTTAAAATGTTCTGTTAAAATAAAATGATTTCAGCCATCCAGACCGGTCCGGTAAAGTATTGTATATTACTAACTTATTCATTTACTACCACTTACATGTTCGACTAAATTTTCTAACTTTTTCTGAACATCTAAGATATCTAATGTCATCTGTTAAATGTCTATAGTTGTAAATCAAGTAATTTGTTAATCATTTATAATATAATTAAATCCATTGATTTCTTGACAAATCATGTTCATTCATTGAACAGTTTTCTAAATAGTCTAATTGATTACGGCCTTGAAAAAATATTTTTTTGTTTAGGCAAGCTAGAGCTTCATAAAGACATACAATTCCCTCGGGGAAAAATATTCTTCCATGCATGCAAACAAAGTACAGAACTTTTGGATAGAAGCAGCACAAACTTCTCGTCAAAGTAATTGTGTTTTGTTTCATCAAACTTTTCGTATGAGAGGAGATGGAGATCCTCCATTACTCTCATATTTTACCAAATGCATTTTAAGAAGCGAGAAGACGTTGCTACAATGTGGGAAGAACGCATTCTATTTTAATAGAGTTTTTGTGTTGTTGAATAAGCATTCATTAATATCTTCAACTTTTCAGAAAATAGTGAAAATACTTTTTTGTTTTCCTCGTATATAAATTTCATTTTTCCATTTACAATTAAATTGTAAAGAATATACCCGCTTCGTTAGTATACGTTTTTAAGAGAATCAGTTGACGATTCAAGCTTCATCGATGAAGTTTTGAGTTTAATTTTTGATTATGGTGGTTTCTCGAGTTCTAGAAATGTAGGAAGATTCAAATTACAATTTCCGGAGGAGTCTACTTTAAGGCAGCTCTACTAACGGGTCTTGGTGCATAATGAGTTAAATCCGGCGATCGAAGTAAGATGGACCTCTAATTATACACTATCTGTTATATCAGGTGCATCTGTCTTTCCCAAAACACCTACTAACACAACACTCATACAACACGAACGAGCTACTCATGAAAATTTAACGATACTTAGGATAAACCATCTGAAAGTGCCGTCTGAGGTGTGGCACGTTAAAAAATGAGAAACAATAATAGTTATAAGTTCTGTCCATATTAAAAGAACTCTCCATATACTGTACTAAGCACAATTTTCACACAGAAGACGATACTCATAAAAAGGATAAAGAGCAATTATGAGTTTCCCGAAAGACACGCAAAACTTCTACATAATCAATTTGTTGATACAGAAACTGCATAATTATCTAAATAATCGAGAACATTAAATATATCATTAACTATTTCTACAGCCTGATGAAGTGGGGAAAGGAATCAAAGCAGTATCAATTCCAATTCTATCATATGTATCTGTACGCCTGGCGAGGTTGATTCAAGTGTACAGATTCTATTAACCAAATTGTAAGGGATATTTAACTTCGTACCGCTATCCGCAATAATCCACTGGTAAAAATCACAAAACAATTCCAATTCTTGTGGAGGTCAACTAAGTTTTCTTTCGTCTTCATAACTGTGTTATGGTTATGCTCTTCTCTTCCCCGTAACTGGTTCTATTTTAAAGTATAAAATTGTATAGTAAAAACGTCAGGGATTTGAAGATAAAAATATCATAAAGACTGTGAAGTTTTCATCTAAACATGTCTAAAGTTTCACACAGTTTCCTTTTTCACGGAGATTAGATTGACCTTATAACTGCAATCAATATCTTGGCAATAATTATATGTTGCCTCACTTCTCCGTCTTCTTTTGTTATAAGTCGAACAAGGTTTACTTGAGTCCACAGTGCCCGAGATTTTCAATCCGTGTCCCCAGGCCCCGAATGTTTCCAGGAAATTGCTGCAGTCTGAGGCTGATTGTTTGGACAGGCTCTTGGAAGAGGCCCCTATAAAACCGTATGCACTCGTGATGTCAGGACGTTGGGTCAGAATAAAAAATCAAAAATCAAATATCACTTGCCCTTTCAATGATCAAACATTCTCGAAATTAACTTTCACTAAATTCAAAACATTATCAGGCTTTTTTATAAAATGGGACACTGGTGAAAATGTGTAAATATGAAACACGATGTAATAACATCAAGAATTTTGCCTCTTCTCAACATTTCCTTCTCGCTTTAAAGTATTTGAATCCAATTATCTTTTTGTATATTTAAATGCGTTTCTTAGCCTACAGCATCTCTTGTTAAATCGGGCAAGATTCTTCAGTAGGTCGAGACACTTACACACAAAACCTCGGTGTGAAATAGTTCAAGACGATACGGAAATGTGTCGGTGACTGGTAGATTGCCTACTTCTAAAACTATATCTAATATGCCTCACGACTATTTTCTTGAGAACGCGTACCCAATGAACCATTTTTATATAACTCTTTCTGAATTGTAAAAAAAGCCGCCTCGTTAAAAAACCTTCGTCGTTCCTCAGTTCTAGTTCAAAAGGACAGTGGTGAGTTGTATCTTGTACACGGCCGTTGGTAATTATGTGATGTCTCTGGGCGATGGGAGAGAAAAATTATAGCCTAATTTATGTATAATACGTTTCATTATTTAACTAGCAAATAAATGTATTTAACGCTGGTATTATTTGATTTATTATCCCGAAATGTACCAGTATCAAACGAGCATTAAACGATATATTGTGGCGCCCAAATTGACACAAACGTTGCTCTCAGCGGTCGAGCATTTCTGTCACCAGAGCGCTCTTAAGCAAACTAAAATACTCGATATCCATTTCGGAGCGCCTCTTTCATCGCGCCCTGATGACGTCAGAAGGTACGTTTTTATGTAAAGAATGAAAGTAAAGGACCGGCTCATATTGTGGAAAATTTACATTTGGCATCCTACACTATCTGTCAATGATTAAGTTCCATAATTCAAGAGCAACATTTCGGGCAACTTTCCTTTTTAAATACTTGCGTAAGTATCTGAGTTGCAAGATATTATTACGTCAACGTTAAAGACTGTTTGTCCTTACGTTTAACAGAATTCCTTTATGAAAATGGAAAGCATTTTATAAATAAATTGTGTTTCAGTAAAAGAAGATGCTGTGAGCATTATCCGCTATTTACTTAATGAAAAATAAATTTATATCCAGTACAATAAGACCAAAACGTAGTACAGTTTTCTTTAAGAAGATATCCCTCAAAACATCCTCAACAATCCTTTTGTCACAAAACTTTTCACACTTGTTTAAAACACTTTCGTCGAATTCAACTTGTTTTTTTTATTGAAGTATTCTACTTCTCTTACATATCCTCTGAAAATGAAGGATATCGGAGCATCAGTAATATATAATTTTGTGTAATGTATGATTTAATTAGCAATTTTTGATTGCCAGAGGAAAAACAAACTTTGAGTAAATTTAGACGTGTCTCAGAACATGCACACGCATCCTGCTTTATATGATTGATCGATTGCTAAAGATGTTCTCGGCGCGGCAACTACTATGTAATGCATGTTATAAAACACGGGAAGCAATGGTGTTCTTCGCTCGTTGTAACGAGAGATTTGATGCCAGCTACACGTCGCGGCTTGGGAAGGTTACTTCCATGAATTTCCCGCAGCGGAACACCGCACAAGCCGCGACAAGCTCTAGGTTCCCTAACAATTTCCCAACATGTAGTGCATGTGCGTCCAGGCGTGTGTGTGGGTGTGCGTGTGTAAGGGGAGAACAGGTGGCAACGATGAGGAAGTAAAGATCACGCGCGGTCTATGGCCCGTTTGCTATGGTATTTCCAGACATTCGTCTCGTATAGACACAAGAAACCACGAAAAACTACCCGTCAGAATACCCAGTTGCTAGAAAACTCCTTCAGTCAGCGGTTGTTCTTGATCGTAGCTAGAGTGGAAAAATTGCCACCATCGGTCCTCGTGTTGAAGACCTTCCAGTCAATTGTATTGAGAGTTTGTGCCCTTTTCTTTTAATAATTTTATGAAATAAATCATGTAAAACTGTCATATCACACGTAAGATAAGCTCAAAAATTATTAGAGATACGGAAAAGGTAAAGAAAACATTTTTATAGAAAATTTCATATATTATCATCTTATAATATTGTGTTCAGAAAGTGTTTGATAGTCGGTTTTTTAGACATTTCAGACTTCATCTCACTTTCTATTGAGCACGATGTTTTGTTTGTACTACTGTTCTACTCTAGTAATCACGTCTAAAACAACCGAAAACATATACTTTAATTAGAGTTCTGGAATAATTTTGAAATATTTTGAATGCTCTACTTTGTTTTCCATTTGGTAGTATAAATAAAAATGAGCATATACTATTTTACTCGCGTTTTTGGAGCAGACGCTCGGTAGCATATGAATAAAAGTTTCGAGAATATTCTCAAACATGAGTAAATTTTCAAACTAAAAAAAAATCCTCACTTTTCTTGGCTAAGAAAATGCGTACATCCATATGACTAAAAACCGAGAATTTACTCTTTTCGTTTGCATATCTTCAATTGTTTTGAGTCTGGTCTTGAGGTGCCTCACTTTTAAGAGTGAGGTTGTCGTACTTTTGTTGTAAGTAAGAATCTGACAAAAAGTGGCTTTGTCTATTAATATAAGAAACTCAAAAATTTGAGCTAAGAAAGTTACGGTGAGGCGCAAAACAGTGAAGAAGAACGTTCAGTTTATTAGGAATTTTGTGGAAAAATGTTAAATTCGTCTCAAAACATGTTTTCTGTCTAATAACGATGGAAAATAGATGTGACAATTTGTTCATATGATTCGAAAAAGGACGTATTGATCTGAGTAGACGATCTTGACCATTGCAGTGAGGTATTAATGTAGATTTGAGCATTTTCCAGACAGATATCGGTTGAAAAAGCTGTTGGAGAGGTTATAGACCACATGATAATGACGAGTCGCATAGCAATGCCAGAGCTAGCTAGAGACCAATATGGGATCCACGTCGAACCCCAGTATTACAAAATAATTTAATGCGAAATACATATTTAAAAATAATGCTAAATATATTTAAAAACATATTCCAATCATTTCCTGCAAGTACGTGTTAAATATATTTCAGATTTGAGATATGGCAAGATCAAATATATTTTGAACATTTTTCTTCTATGCGGTGCTTTCCTTCAAACACAGATGCCCGTCTTTTTTTAAGTCTGTCCAATATTCAATATGTTCTTGCAAACGCACAACATTGACAGACAGTAATCGTTATTTACGTTATAGGTGTGGTAAAGCATTAGATTTCAATGCGAGATTGGAAAATTGAGCATTGTAATTAGATGTTACGACACGAATATTGTATCATTTTATCCACGTTTTATCCACTTTGTAAAAAATTGTTAGATTGAATGTGAAATTTCGTCTTATGCCTTTATTCAGTATTCTCATTTCTTTCTTCTATAAGTGGCGACACTGTTCTCAACAAGGAGAACAATTGAAACACACTTGATCTATACTTTTCACATGAGTGAATATAATTCTGGATATAGAAATAGCAGCCAATGTTGCTATACAAACATTGTTGTACAACAAATCAAGAAATAAGTATGAAAGTTAGTATTTCATTTTTTACTACCCTATATTAATGAGTACAATATCACTTAATATTTTATAGAGAAAAAAAGAAGGATACAAGGCAAAGACGTCCAAAATATTTTCCAAAAAAAGTGTGGCAAAATACGCTATTACCGCTCTAGTATCGTAAAGAAGTACATTATCACACGAGTGCGGTAAAGTACATCATTACGAAACAAATTATAATGGAATAATGTTTGACCTTACCTACTCTAAGTGAAAAAAATATAATTTTCACGATTTTACGAGCAGTTCTAATTGAAAAAGAACCTGACTTTATAAGAAGCGGTTACTCATGGCAACGATTTCAGTTGTTTTCGTAAACATCCCACAAACGTCGTTTGATTGATTGATGATTCCGAGCGCGTCAGTTGCTAAGATCATTAGTCTCGTAAGTGTAGTGCATACTTCTTCCTCGGGAGGTGGCGGTGATATCTCCCCTCTCCATGACGGAGACGCGGTGCCGACACCGTCAGCTAGCTTGGTTTTCCAAATCAGGTATCTCCTAGTAGCGGGGCCACTACCCCAGCCGGGACAAGCTCTAAGCTCCCGACCGGTCTCCCTGTAGTGGTGTAATGTATGATAGTGGAAATGTATGTAAGTAAAGATAAGACAAGGAAGAGGAAGGAAAGATCGCGCGCGGACATTAGCCCATATGCTAAGGTACTGATTCCCCTGGTATTGATCGGAGAAATCACAGAAAACTACCGACCAGAGCAGCCGGCCGCTAGAATTCTTCTCCAGGTTTCGGTTGAACTCGACCCTCGTGATTAGATACGGTCGGAAATCCAGCTACCGTCGGGACTCGATTCTAGGACTTCCTGGTCAGAAGCACTGCAGTGACATCAGTTGATGCCCTAAACAGTTTCTTCTCGAGCTGGTGTTAAATTGTTAAATGATTTGTACTACCTGCTCAATTATATTAGAGATTTTCAGATATTTACAGGCTTAATTTACTATTTTAATGACATTTGAGAACGTTGACATTACTGTTATGAACATAACTAAGTCTTCAATAATGTTTCACATTACTTCGTCTACAATGAACAAACCTTCGATTGCTAAAGGCTATTCTTTGCGTAGTTGGAATGAGCAGTTTTCCATTATTCAGGTGCATTTGAATTTTTCCTGTATATCATTTACAATCTGTATTTTGTCTGTGACTGAAAGAAATTACGTTATGTATTATAAATTTCAGGTTTTTCTCAGCTTGTTTCATACACACAAACTGAAGATCTCAAAGCCCACGTCATATAAACAATCATCATAAAACACACATATCCACATGTCATCGGAGAAGGAAACATGTGAAATAAAAGCGTCTTGTAAAGGAAACAATTTTTTACGGCAAATATTGCAAAATTATGTGGAAGCAGCGGTGCATAAAATATTTAAAAATTATTTACAAGAATCAATAGAAATATCAAAATGTCTTGCCTTAACTCAGTCATAAATTGTTCATGATTTGAACGTACAATTTCATATCAAACGCTTACTCCTTATTGACGGCAGTACTAGATAGGTTCAGATTTAACTTGTGCGCGATTTGTCTTAGAATCACATTCATGAAGAGGTCTGTGAACTGTTTAAAATTCCAGCATTTTTCATCATTAAAATTTTTTTGTTTAACTATTTCAGCTCCCTAAAACGAACTTTCGCAACATTACATCATCGAAGAGATCTTATTTCTTTCTTTTACTGTTCTCGCTTTGCATCTGTAGCAGTGTTCCTCGATTTTAACTAATTTGTCACTCTGAAAACACTCCAGAAAGCAATATTGCAATAAGATGCTATTTCACTTAACTTTACTAAAGTATATTTTAACACTATCCTAATTTCTTTTTTCAGTTGGCATAAGACATTTCCCAGTCCATTTAAGAAATGCTGTTTTAATTCGCGTCACATATACTCGCATTATGTGCTCTCTGGTTATATGTTTGTAAGAGAAATATATAAGAATAGAGACATATTTACTTACGTTTTGACATTACAATCAACACTGAGGTTAGAGAATTAAACAGTAACTGTAATTATAAAAGGATTGGATGAGAAATTTATAATTCTTTAGAAACTTACTACAGGTCTACGAACACCTTTGTACAATGTCCAGATAATACTTTTGTTATGGTCAAAAACGCAAATATTTTCATTTTAAATTAGAAAAATGAGTTATCATTATGTTCTTCATTTATTTATTAAATCTTAGATCTAATTGACACAAAACCTTGTAAATGAGCTACTTCTAGATAGAGAATTACATCCCATAGGCATCAAACAGATTTGAAGCGAAAAATATATCATTTTATTGAGTGTGCTACGAATAAAGTTTGCAGACTCACATGCAATCCGCAATACACAGTACACTGCAACACTTGTTACCAATGTTCATACTTCAAACATCGTGCGATCTGTACCTCAAATTAAATGATTGAAGACAATCTCTAACTCTCTAAATCAGAGAATTCGTTACTAACAAATTATACAATTCAATCGGTGCGTTTTTGCAGTGACGTTAAAACGAACAACAATACCAGCATTGCCGGCCAGGATATCCGAGGTCGTTAAGGCTGGAAGGGCCGCGGCTACGAATGCCGCCTCGGGCACGGATGGTTGTGTGCTTGTGTTCTTCCTACGAGTTCTTCCTACAGTCACCCTACAGTTAAAAAATCACAGTAGTCGCTATATGAACAAGACGTTAAAAAGGTACCTAAAATACCGCATTTTCATTCGTAATTTCAAGCGTTTTATTCCCATGAGTGATGCGTGTGTGTAATGTGTGTGTGCACTTATGACTGTCAGTCTATCAGATATTACATTATAAGACTCATTTCTAGAGTTAAGATGATACTAAACGCTCAGTGCATGTGATTGACACAGCCTTCACAGTCTGAAAACTGTTTTGAAACAAATGATGCAATTACGAGAATATTACTGCACTCTAATTTTGATCAAAAAATTCCACATGGTATCGTGTATGTTCGATGTCCTCTAATATATACATTCCATTCCTTCAGTATGCTTTTACATGTTACAGCACGTCATCCTGAATAGTAAACAATGAAAAACCGACATTTTTCTTCGTCAATTGAAGAAAAGTTAAATTGCTTTTAAGAGTACTTGTCACTCGAGTAATCATTTGCAAACATGTCAGCGTGATTCGTGGCGTAAACAAACTCTCGTCTAAAGTGGATTACGTATTTGAAGAAATAAACGAGAAAATATTTCTGACAGAAGAAAAATAGAATGACGCAAGAAGAAATAATTTAATGTTATTCCATCATAAAATTAATACTTTTTATTTTATTCAATGCGGCATATGTTAATATTCATTCGAGAAAAAAATAGATACTAAATGAAAAATTATGATCAAATTTGTTTATGTACAAAAACAAAGTACAAAAGTAGCACAAGTTTATGTACTTAATCTCTTCACGTTTTGTATAATATAAACAATAGTTTAATTTGAGAATGATTTACTAATTTTTATTTGAGTTTATATTTGACATTCCTTCTGTCTCATTCAATGACAAAATCTGTTCTTCATTTCAAGTTAAGAGAAGACGCATTAATCGGGGCACTTTCTAACAACACGTCTTACAAGAAAAGGTAAGTTTTCATTCGATAAGTATTACATTCTGCAGCACAAGTTCAGGAAGAGGATCTGTTTTTGCAGAAGTAGTTTATCTGCATTTTTTCTCCAAATTATTAATCGTTCATTAGAGAATATTTTTTCCATGTAACAAAAAAGGAGGCAGAATTTTCTCATAAATGTATAAAGAAAACCTCGGGCTAGTACCGAATACTTTTCAACGTGTCATAACCGTTTAGGCTGATATAACTGTAAGAGCTTGTACACTAGAACGCTTGATGACGTTAATAATTGCGTTCTGGATACCCAAGATCAGCAAGTTTTCTTGAAAATAATAAATTATTTAAATTTACCAATGTAAATAGTTGCATATTACTAAATAATATACAAGTAGCATAAATAATATTTCATAACAGTTTTACAATGCTTAAGAATGTTTTAAATTATATTTATTGTACACCCCTTTCATTGTAAAATTTGACTATGGAAGAAAATAAGCTCCTCGTAATCGTGCCAATTTTTCATTTGAAATGCATTGGTACTGTGTTTAAAAAATGCATATTCTATGAAACAATGACATATCTAAGACACTACCAGGCTGACGAAGTGAGTGTCTACTTCGGGTGCACTTCCCTTAAATAGATCTTTAGTCATTATCCGTTCATGTTTTTCTGGGCTCAATCAAGAATCATCTGCAATGAACGTAGTATTGTGAAGTAATTCTTACATTTAAATCATTTTTTCTCTTTGAGAAAGTAGGCACATGCGTGATCTATTTCTATCATAAGAACAACTTTTTAAACTCCAAACGCCATTTTTGGCCGATTCTCAGCATGATCACACTTGCACATCAGCATGAATATCTTCCAAAAGCGTGCAAACAATATTCAACATCGTGACTCCAAAGCAGAGTGTATTCTTTGTTTTAGGGTCATTTATTTTCAATAGTAATCAACAAGACTCGGGAAATTTCAAAAACCTCACGTGGCCTGTTGCCAGAGCGATTCGTAGTCGCAGCTAGATTGAGCACGGAATTGTCGCGTGCTGCCAGCCCGAGCAATGCGCTAGCGGACGTGCATGGCAACGTGGGCGCAGGGCGCAGGGCGCAGCCTGCACTCACCGGACGTTGGCCAGCGTGTGCCTGCGGTTGCGCAGGTACCGGTTGTGGTAGCTCTTGAGGTCTCCGATGCTGCCCTGCTCGGCCTGCATCCTGCCCGTGGCGCTGCCCGCGCTGGTGTCGCTGCTTGTGGTGCTGGTGACGGAGCGCGTGCGCGCCTTGGTGGCCGCGTGGGCGCGCCCCGCCCCCGCGCCGCCGCCCGCCCCCGCGGGCGCCGAGAAGGTGGGCGAAGGGCTGGCGCCCGCGCCGGCCCCCGCCCCCGCCCCCGCGCCGCCCCCCGCGCTCCCGCTGCGCGCCTTCTTCTTGCGGCGCAGAGACGACGCCGACGATGACGCCAGCGACAGCTGCAGCGACACCTGGTCGCCGGCCTCCTCCGCGATGTCGTGCAGCGGCGCCGCGCCCGCGCGCCCGCTCGACGGCGACGACGACGACTCGGTGCGGTCGGCGGCGTCCGGCCCCGCGCCCGCGTGCCGCCCGGCCCCGGGCCCGTCCGCGCGCTCGCCCCCGCTGCAGCCGCCGCCGCCCGCGCCCGCGCGCGCGCCCTCCGGCGAGTGGCCGCTGGCGTGGCCGCCGCTGGCCGCTGGCGTGGCCGGCGTTGCGCCGCTGGCGGGCGCCTCCGAGCTCTTCCGCTGGGGCTGCCGGTGCGCTGAGGGCTCCGCGCCGCAGCAGGGCAGGCAACACTTGCACACGGAACCCCCCACCACGATGCTCTTGTGTGTAAGCTTCGCCACCAAAATTCTGCTTCGTCGCTTGGGTTAGACACGATGTTTTCGGGTCCTCTGTTTCCTGATCGCGCGAAGGGGAAGGATCGAGAGTGTGTATGCCAGACGAACGATTTAGTTGCTCAGGGTATTAATACTCTTATTTATTGACATTAAGATGCAGCATTACACAGCGATTTGAGAAAGCGAGAATAAGGTTTTTGGTTTTATAATTTTCTTATTTTTCTCTATTACGTTTAGGTTTAAAAGTCGTTTATTCAAGCGAACTATTTATTAACAAGCGAACGACAGCAACGCGTTAACATCGATTGACATTGACAACTAATTGCGTTTGAATGATTTACTAAAGGGTTATGTGTGCCAACACACAGTTTTATTACACAAAATTTAAAAAGTGTTTTAGGCCGACGTCACTAGTGCGACTGCACCACTTGCAGCAGGGGCGCATCGCCGCGGGGGCAGGGCAGGGCAGGCGCCGTGTCGCGCGCGGAGGGGGAAGCCGCTGGCGAGGGAGGGGGAGGGGCGGGGCGGGGCGGGGCGGGGAGGGGGAGGGCGGGGGAGGCACCGGCGCCGTTGGAGAGCGCCCAGTAGCTAAGCCGTGTGCGCTGCAGCAACGACACGAGAGCGTGGCGCCATGCAGGCGGCGACGGCCGCCCGGGGGCTAGTCAAGGCGCGCGGGGCGCCGGGGCCATGCGGGCCAGCCGCCAGCCGGCGGCGCCTTCACATCACACCCGCGCACTCACTGCACAGCACGGCACGGCACGGCACTTCACTTCACAGCGCGGCGGCCTGCGGCGGCGGTTGCGGCGGTCGCGGCGGGGGCGGCGGGCGCGCGCGGCGGCGGGCGCGAGGCAGCTTCCCGGCTGCGGCGCTCAGGGCGCGGGCGAGCGGCGCGGGCGGGGCGGCGCAGGGCGGCGGCGGCGGCGGCGCGTGCCGGCGCGGGAGCACATGGCGCCGGGCCCCGGCGGCGCGAGGCGGCAGCTGCCTGCGCAGCGGGGCGGCTGCTGCTGCTATGGCTGGCGCGGCGGGGCGCGGGGAGCGCTAGGGGTAGCGGGCAGTGCACGGCGCGGCTGTCAGCTTCGCCCCCATGCTCTGGCGACGGGTGCCGCCGGTCGCGATGCCCAGCTCCGACTGCCGGGCGGGCGGGCGGGCGGCCGGCTGCGCGCGGGCGGCGGCGCGGGGCGGGGCGGGGCGGGGCGGGCGTTACGCGTGCGCCGGTGGTGGGGGCCTGACGACGCCGGAGCGGGACGGTCCTGGGCGGGGACGCCGCGCGGAGGGGAGCGCCTCCGCCCCGGTCAATGGTTCAGCACGACGCCGCGCCGCTGCTGCCGCCGCCGCCAGCCTTCTCCTCCCTGGCCCCACGTGCCCACGCCGCCGCGGCGCCGCGCTACGCTCGCGTCCGCACTCGCACTCGCTTTGATCTCCCTCGGACCGGACTCGCACAGCACGTGCACGCGCCGCCGACAACACTAATGGCACTTTTATCCCCTCGGACATGTCGCTTGGACGATGTAACCAACAGATGGTCACTCAGAACAAGCGAGTACTGTCCCTCCCCTCAGCTTTCATCTCCGTTTTGCTATATTCTCTCACATTTATACAATTTCATTTCTTTTTTTATTTATGTTTAACGTATTGTCTTTGCGAACATTGTTGATGGTAACATACTTTTAACAAAATGTCAGTTGAAAGACGCTAGGCTAGCGCAAACCACTGAAGTAAACAACTAAGTGTGTTTTAGTCCCAGGGGCTCGCTGAAAAGCCTGTAGAAATATGGGAGAACGTATCTAACTGGCACATCGCTAAAATTCCTCCCTTATCCGTTCGATTTCCTGTTTGCGGGATGGGCGGGGCGGGGCGGGGCGGGGTGGGGCCGGGGCGGGGCGGGGGCGACCCGGATGTGTCAACATAATGGAAGCCCGGCGCGGCGCGGGGCGGCGCGGCGCGGCGCTGGCTGAGCCGCGTCCAAGCGGCGTGCGCGCGGTGGCTGGCAGCCCGACGGCGAGGCGTGCGCCCACGCGGCCCCCTCGCGCCCCCTCCCCGCGCGGCACGCGCGCGCGTGCGCTCGCGGTGGCCGCGCGGCCGCCCCGCCGCGCCGTTGGCATTCCTGCGGGACGCGCCGCTGGGCCGCAGTGGCGTGCGGGACGATTACCGTGATTGCATTGCAGTTGCGTGTGCGAAAGACAGCGAAACGAGCCAGTTGCGTTTCCTCCAACGCGAGACGATTTCGTCGTTAATTTATAAAGGGACGCGTATTCAAAATAATGCCTTCGGTTTTTATCTCGCCTGCGTCGGCGGTTGACAAACTGTTTAGGCACGTTACTGCGGCTTGACCCCGTTTGAACGGCTATAATTCAATATCGATCTTTACCGAAGCGAAGAGGAATATTTTCCAGGTCAGAAACGCAGGCGTCACAGGTGTAGGACGACGTCTTTACGATGTATAACTTTGAAATGGACGCAACATTTGCAAAACGACTGTAGAGAGCGCAGAGTCGACATGACGGAGGGTTACCATTAAAAGTTTCATAAAAAGTTACAAATGCAGAGTATTAGCTATGCAAATATGTCATACTTTCGTCCAGAATAATTTAAAGCTTTTCATACATTGCACCGATACGAGTATTCTGAGAATTAAAATGCTATCCTTTACTGACTTCACACTTTCCTTAAAAGCAATATATACCAGTTAATATTTTTTCACGAAAATCAATATCTTCAGAAGCAATTAAATCGCGTAAGCGCACACATATACACACAAATGTACACGAATACACACACATACACATTATTCATTACATAAATATGTTCACCTCTTGCCTTTGAAAAAAATTATCATTATTCTCTAGGTAGAATTGTGTACATTTTTAAATATTTAAATCCTCCCAAATTTAATAAAATAATCCAAGATTATAAGTTTTTCAATAAATTATCTCTTCCCCAATAAATGATTTCCTCAATAAAATATATCTATTTAAAAAACTTCAATTGGGCTCATCGTATGCTAGTTGAGTTCGTAACTCAGTTATTCTAGACTTCATAACACTTCCTTTGAGAATGTGAAGCCTCAAGGGCAGCTTTTATGGAGAGTCGGTAGGTGTAACATTGTACTCTTCAGTACTCCTTTTAAATTGCCGCGTGCCATTGTGTTAATCACGTTCAACGCCTGATCTAATTATGAGATAATATAATATCAGGCTTTTGTGCTCCATTCCGGCACATCATTTTTACGGTTCATTTTAAAGAACAAACTGCTCCATTACTTTTTGCAGAAAGCAGCGGAAACTGGGGACATTTTCCGATGGAAAGGGCACTTTGGCGTCGAGCTTCTCCGTTGCGACGTCTTATTCTTCCTGAATGCACAAATTACAGAGATTCTTTTCCAATAAAGTGTCTTCCAACTTCCACTGGACTTTTGTATCTTTTTTAAACATTTTTAACGTGACCTAATATTACATTTCTGTACATTTCAGTTATTTCAGTCTCTTTCTTATTTCTCGACTATAAGAAAGTTGCTTGTTTACCTGCAAACAGTTTACTAAAAGAGAGATCTTAATACAATTAGGGCTAAACGATATTTCTAACCGAGAGATCTGACCATGTTACCTATATGCATTGGGACAAATTAGAATTTGAAGTCCGTTAAACTTCACTTCGGATTTTTTAAAATTCAGATTAATTATAATCGTTAGCGAATGTGGCATTGGCTCTCGACTGCACAACACTCTCAAGTGTTTGTATGGCAGATTGCCTATATCGTTCGCGCCAGACCACCAGCCTTCTCTCCAAGCACACATAGGTTTATACTTTCCAGTATACGCACGTATCTACCACGCACGTGAAAACCACTAGCGCATAAACCATAGGTACGTTTTTTCCAAAACGGTTACTCCCCGGTCGGTATACTACATAATTTTTCGGGTATAGGTCAACTCGAATCACGCGTGCATCCTGCATCAACAACAGTATCCTGTGGATTGGATTGAGAAAAAAATTCGAATCATGAATAGAAAAAACAGAAACCTGCTAACAATGCATTATGTCTCCCATCCTCGGGCTCATGTACATAGACTTTATGCGTCACATAATGACCTGCCTCACACAAATTGAAGCCTCCTGACACAATGCAATAGTCGGGATGGTTAAGAACGAAGTTAGTCATCAAGATGGCTCTCTAATGAGGCAGGTCCCGAAATGTGACCGAAGAAGGGAAACAGAGGCATTGTTAATGTAGCAAGAGGCATTGTAAAGTAAACTGCAAGACACACAGAGTAACACAGACACTGAACTTCTGATGGTACTAAACAATAAATGTGAGACAAAAAATGTTAAAGAAATCGTGGAGTGACAAACTACTCCATGGAAAATATCTAAAGAGAATGGATATAGGAAGCATTTTTATTAGCTGGTCAGGATCAGGCTTGAGAACACTACATATTTTTTCGCGTATAGGCCAACTCGAACCACGCGTGCATCATGCATCAACAAGTGCCAGTACCTTTATCTGGAGGAAGGCCAGCATTTTTGCTGAATCCCGATTTTTATCCCCCAAGGTTGTTAGCCCTGGGAGTATGGATGACGAGATGATGATGATAGTGAGGGATGAAAGGACACATATAGACATACACAAATACACCCATGCCCGAGGCGGGACTAGAACATGCGGTCTTCTGGTTCAAAATCGCTACGGCACTACTGCCCTAACGACGTCGGCCATCTTGACCGGCGAACACATTATGATAAAGTGGTTCTCAAAATTTGCCAAGATGATAAATTCAGCATTTGCACGAACAAGTAGAAACCATTGATCATATCGTCTCAGCTTGTCCAATTCTAGCAAAGGCTGAATACTTGAAAACACGTGACAGGGTGTGTAGTTACCTCCACTGGCAGATCTGTACAACCATCGAGGTTCCAAATACATGCCCCAAGTGGTTCAAATTCTCACCAAAACCGGTGACACCTGTTGGTCTCTACACAATATTGTACAACCGACAAATTCAAACACATTCCATGATGCGCAAATGATATCAGCATTCAAACCGGATATTGTTATCCGGGATTTGGAGAAGAAATTGTATCTACTTATAGATGTTGCTGTGCCTTGCGATCAAAACGTCGCAACCAAGAAGGCAGAGAAACGTCTAAATATACAAATGTTAGGAAATCGAGATCAGTCGAATGTCGAGCGAAAAGTACAGGTCGCAACAATAGTCATCGAAGGTCTGGGATTTGTTCTGCGAAATTTGTGTAAGAATTTGGCTAAACATGAAGCTCTAAAAAGAGGTAACTAGAATTTCTTAAACGCACTCATTTTACAATAATTTAGACTTTTCAAAAAGATTAGTTGGCCCGGCCATACTTCCCTATTGCCATGTACTACATTGCACACGCTACTGTTCATGTGATTGTTAATCATTTTTTATGCTGCGCTCTGTAAAACTTAATAGACAAAAGAGTTCTCGTAAGTATGGATTTCTTCTATGCCATGGTTTGGACATGGTTGTCAAGTATACTATTGTTATAACGTTCTCCCTCAAGTTTGGACATGCATTCGCTATGACGCTGTCTTGGAGAAATTTGATTTACTTGCCTGAGATAACATTCAAGTAATAATTCCGGCCGATATTTCACAATTGCAAGGGCAGAACATGCAGCGAACACGCGCTTAATACTTGAGGGTGCGGTGAGTTGCGTAAAGCTTCTGTTCACGAGCGTTTGAGTCATCATAAACACATAAACCATAATCAACAACTCCCAATTTTGCGTATTTGTGCGACATGTCTATAACCGTCGCACAAGCGCAAGAAATAAGTTGACAAACTTTTATCGCAATCGAATGAACGGTATAGTAGCGCATAATATGCGAACAAACATTGATTTTTATATATATTAGAAGAATGAAACTTATATTTCAATTATACCTCAGTTGTGGGTTATCAGTTATATTACGTGCGTATGTACTCTATCAGACGTTATATGACCTAAAATATTTTTCCTGCTTATTACAAAGAAACTAACTCAGGTTGCAACGCAGGCATTCATCGGAGGAGTGAAGGCATGTGCTTCAATCGTTCGTAAGGAGCAGATACGCGGATGTATCAACGACCTTGCCTGAGAAGCCAATCGTTCGCCACGCAGCCGAAGAACGACAGATATCGATGGCCGATGTTGTGAGTCAGCCAACAATTACCTAAATTTGTCTAATCCCTTCGCAACCTGAGCATATGCCTAAACCACTTACTACCAAGCTGTAACTCAGAGCTATTATTTTTGTAACCAGTTTAGGTGCGCGTATGTACGTACACGAAACGTATGTACGTGGACTGTACCTACGAGTACTTCTGCCCAACAGCTCTTTACGAGTTACGGCCTACCAGCAGAGTCCCGTCCTTCCGGCCATGGGTTAAGGGGTACGTGTGGTTATAACTTAGCCATCCCTACGCTGTATTTCTGGTATTCTCAACCTGAGAAGTGAGCTTTCTCATCGTCACACAACAGCAGATGCTGAGAAATTGTAAGGAAAGCGAACAATTAATTTTAGTTACGCGTACTCTAGGTCGTATTGCTTGAGAGCATTTAAGGGGAACCGCGGACGCCGTTAACTCAAACCAGGGGTTACGAACAATCGTAAGAGTAACTGTATTCTACATGTGAAGTTTGAGAAAGCAAATTACAGGTCATTAACATTCTTCACACTATCCATCAACGCAACTTAATCAAAAACGATATTTTTTGAACTTTTTTTTAATATCCCAGGGATTTCAGGTGAAGTGCCCCCTAAAATTAAAAATACCGAAATTTGAATTCAAGAATCCGCGACATCAGCCACATCAATTGGGAAATATCAGGTTTGGAGAAAATCGGCTGAACGGTGTAGCCACTAGACTTGTTCACAAGCGGACTGACGGACGAACGGACGGACAGATAGACACACAGACACACGGACGGTCGGACTAACGTTTTGCCGTCATCGATTTTTCAGCATCAAGAACCAAAAAAATGTGGATTCTTGCTCCATTACATGCTAGAGGATTTGTTTTGAAATTTAGCAACTGGCTTTATCCACATTTTTCGTCATCAGGACTCTGTAATAAAAGTTTCTGCCGAATATTTGCCGATTTTCGCGCAGCATCAAATTACTTTCAACTGTGTAAGTAGTAGCGATAAATAACAAAAGTAATAATTAGAAAATATTTAATTTCAATGAGGAAACATCAAATACCAGCTTGTTAAGGTACTCTGAAATTTTAACAGGCAAATAAAAATGCGTGGAGGTTTCGTCTCGAAGAATACCAGTATTTCAACCTCGTCTTAAATATATTAAGTTATCTACAAAATAGTTTCGGAAATGAATTATAATCCTTAGCTTTACTAAAAGGGTTGTACCGTAAAGAAGGGGGCTGTTAAATAAATTCAAGACAAGCTTTGGTAATTGCAATAGTGTTAAGCTTCATGGATATTAGATGTCTTAAGCAAACTGCTAGATTGGAAGATGCCTTACTTTTGGCGATTTCAAGAAGTAAACGTACTATATTTTTCATCTCTCAGTTTGTCGAGATTATTAGTTTTAAGGTTATTATTTATGTTGAAAAAACCTGTATATTTGGACACTGTGTTCTTAAGGAAAGTGTTAAAGAAGACTTTAAAAAACATTTTTTTAACTTTGTCAATTTCAAGTATACTCAGGATATCGTTAAGTTTTGTTTTGATAAAACTGCATCAGCATGTTTTGAAATGATATTTCAAATTTTACATTTAGTGGCTACACGGGCATATTCAGTATTATGAAATTTTAACATAACTTTAATTTATTTATTTTCATGCACTTTTCTATGCACGAAAATTGGCGAAACGAATAACTGTAATTTGTTAAAATTTATTTTTATTATGAATTTAAATAACACTTTTAATTTGACAATTGTCACCATAGGCGCCACCCTAAGGTAGTAATGAACAAGTAAGGCTGCCAGAACATAATTTTTTGTGTGATTTAAAAGGGTTACAAAACATAATTCCAGCAAAACCTGTGGAACAAATTAATGCTGTGTCCATTTGAACTCGTTTACGTATGATTTTGGGGCAGCAACGGGTTACTTCATTCGGCGATCGCTTCCCTATCCGGACACGGCTGAGCAAGCGTTCTTTTGGGAACAAAAAGATTAAGCTAAACTGAGATTTGACTTCGAGAACGCGTTTAAGCGAAAAGCAACCCATTCCGCCAGGGATGCTGCGGAAATTTGTTTATTTTCGCATTCACTTCAAGATATTTGTCTTAATTTTTCAAAATTAAAAAACATTAATGAAAATTATATTGGAGTAAACTAATTCGTTGTACTTCAATTAAATTGCGCTCCAACGTTACATAAAGGTTTAAGAATACTGAGTAATCTTTGAAATTGTTCCAAGCGTTTCATGTAAAATACTCCCAAAATTAAATAACCTAAATAAAGTTCGCAGGTCCTAAACATCGATCCTGGAGTGTTCATGTCAAGAAGGTTGTGGTGTACGCGCTTGTGATGTTGACACAAGGTGTAGAAAGACGAGCGGATGAACGAACGGAGACGCAGATGTTTTGTAAAAAATATACCTCTTAGGTATCAGAAACGCTCAAATCATATTTTCTTTAAAATATAAGCATTGTTTTTGTAGCGTTTAACGTTTATACGAGAAAGAAAAAAGAAAAAACCTTTTAAACCAAACGTGTTTTCACATTCATTTTTACAATACGCTGCAATCTTTCTTTGTTAATTCTTGCATTTTACAGTTATTAATATACTCTCGATATTGGTGAAATATATATATTTTAAGATGCGTGGCATAGAGCAGTATGGTTATTTCTTTTTTAAATGAAGTAGGGTTTGCGTTGTGGTCTGAGAGAGAGAGGATTGCAAAGTTTGATATCAATTTTCTCAGAATTTACACCAACAAATTTTATATTTTACATTACAATTACTATAATTTATCGCTTTCAACTGGACTGAATATTACTCTCTGGAATTTCAATTTAATAGCTACGCCAATCCGAAATTTATTACATATTCTGTGTTTTAGATCACACATTCTGTACTCAATAAATACACAGTCATATCCACAGTTAACAATACATTTAGGGGATACTATTTTAGGAAAAGTGTTATCAAAATATAAAAAATAAATTCTGTGAGAGTAGTCGCATCTAGTCTTCAATAATAGAATAGTGGGAAAAAATCACCAGACATACGAATAATCGCAAAGAAAAATTTGGAATTTAATTAACAATAAATTCGAACAATGAACTTTACAGTCATTTTTGTCATGTACATAGGGAAAGGAAACAATAAGAATCTTTAAAAAAGTATTCTGTAAAACAGCTTTAAGAAAAATGTTCCAAGTTTTCAGAGTCAAACATCCATATTTTCCCAGACAATTTCCACAATATGGTAATTCAACTACGGAGAAACAAGAATAAAAATGAATGCTTAATCGTGGTCACGATAAATTTGGTGAATGAAGAAGGTTGGTGACTCCAGATAAAAGGTTTTCTTTTTAATAAATCATCATACACATGTGACGTCTTGAGTTTAAACACCACCTTGTAACCCCCTCTGTAGTCAGCCTAAAGAGTAAAGTACGAGGTTGGCAAAATAATGACAGGGGAGTAAAAACGAAAGAAGAAAAAAAACACATTCCGGAACCGGGATCCCGCTTGGCGTCGGCGCGGCGGCGTCGGCGGGGCACCGACAGGTGGCGTCGCGGCGCCGCCAATCGATAGCCGGTTGCTGCTGCGGCCGCGCGAAGAAGCGCCGCGCCGCCGCCGCCGCCTCCGGGCGAGCGAGCGGGCGGGCGGGTGAGCGGGCGGGTGAGCGGGCGGGTGAGCGGGCGGGTGAGCGGGCGGGTGAGCGGGCGGGTGAGCGGGCGGGTGAGCGGGCGGGTGAGCGGGCGGGTGAGCGGGCGAGCGGGCGGGTGAGCGGGCGGGCGAGCGGGCGGGCGGGCGGGCGGGCGGGCGGGCGGGGGGGCGGGGGGGCGGGCGGGCGGGCGGGCGGGCGGGCGGGCGGGCGGGCGGGCGGGCGGGCGGGGGGGCGGGCGGGCGGGGGGGGCGGGCGGGCGGGCGGGCGGGCGGGCGGGCGGGCGGGCGGGCGGGCGGGGGGGCGGGCGGGGGGGCGTACGGGCGGGCGGGCGGGCGGGCGAGCTGGCAGGCGGAGGGAGGGAGGGAGGGAGGGCGGGCGGCCGCAGAGGGCGCAGGGCCAGCCCACCGGGCAGCGCGCCGCCCCCACAGAGGGGAGCCCAGCAGCCCAGCAGCCCGGGCCAGCGCCCGCGCCCGTCGCCGCCGCCGCCGCTGCCGCCTTGCCGAGGACACCGACCCCCGCGACCCCACGGCCGGGATATTGATGCACTGGGGAGGTGTAGCCGGTTGCGTATACACAGGCGCCCGCCCACGACTCCGGCCTAAGCGTGAGCCCGTGTTTACTCGGTGTGTTCGGACAAAGTGCAAAATATATCGTTCCAAGAGGAGGAAAAGAGAAGAGAAAAACTGTTACGGGAAGGTTGTTACACGTGGAGTTTGAAAGTGGAATCAACTACTCGTTTTTGTGTTTACTTCCAAAAAGATATAGTAATGGTGAAATAATTTCAAATTCATCATGATGAAGTTGGGCATTGTGGAAACGTTAAAGAGCCGTAGTTAACTAGAATAGGAAGTAAATATACTCATCATATGACCGGGGAACGTTGATGATCCCCGCGACCTGACGATCGGGATAATGAATCGCTGGCGATGTGCAGCTGGTTGCGTTTACACAGGCGCGCGCTCACGACACCGCTGTAAGCGTGAGCTTGTGTTTACTTGGTGTGTGCTGACAAAGTGCAAAATATATCGTTCGAAGAGGAGGAAAAGAGAAGAGAAAAATTGTTACGAGATGGGTGTTACACGTGGAGGTTAAAAATGGAATAAACTATTAACCGATTTTACATATACTTCCAAGCAGATAACAAAGTGATGGTCAAAACATTTCAAATCCATCCTCAAGCTGAGTAGCAGTCTGAACTAGGAGCTCAACAAGAAGTGGAATTGGGCATTTTTAAAAATGTTTAAGAGCTGTTGTTGACTAGTTATAGAAATCAAATGTACTCATAATATGATTGGTTAACAACGATGATCCCGCGACCTTACGATCGGGATATTGAACAGCTGGGGATGTGCAGCTGGTTGCATATACACAGGCGCGCACACTACTCCGGCCCATGCGTAAGCGCATGTTTATTCTGTGTGTTGGAACAACAGTGAAAAACATATCGTTGAAAATTAAAAAAAGGAAAGAGAAAAATAGTTACGAAATGGTTGCCATGAGCAGAGTTTGAAAGAGGAATCGATTACTACTCGTTTATTTACTTTCAAGAAGATAAGATAAAGTCTCTTCATATCCATGTATACACTGACCAGAAGTCAAAATCAGAAATTAAAAGAGAAGAGAAGTTGGGAAATGTGATAATTTTGAAGAAACGTTGTTATCTTCACAGGGTTTAAAGGAAGATAACGCAGTCATAATAATATCGGTTGACACTGAAGATTAATATTTTTGTGATCTCCATTGTTCAAGTCCGACGTCGGTAATGGCTTTCTTGCGTTGCCACAACGAAGTGAGGCAGCTCTGTCGCGCTGTATTTCGATCCTCTGCGAAAACTCTTGTGTTCTTAGAATTCTTTAGCAGACAGCCATTCCATCACTCCCATTGCGGAGAGAAATTACTTTGCGGTAGGGACCGCTTGGAATTCAGTACATGTTTTTGTTCAAAGTCGATAATGCTCGCCGGAGAATGTTGAAGTAACATTACAGCAGCTCTCTCTTTCCTTCCTTGAGTCATTTCTGTTCACGTCAGTGTTTAAAATAACTTTACTCGACGCATGAGATAAATGGGTTTATATCGGCACATTGCGTAAAGCGTGCTAGGAACATTGGCGGAAGATGAATAATACAGAATAATAAAGTTACAAAAATGACCGTCAGTTAAGAATTAGACGTGCAAATTACGGGAAGATTTAATTCGAATATTAATTTTTAACGACTGGAGAATATATCTTAAAAGTTATAAAATTAACTGACTGCGTGGTAATATAGATAAAAGGAGATCTTTTCTCCGAGATCGAAATAAATCAAGGATTTATAATTTGAAAGTTAATTCGGTAATGAAAAATACCATCTATGTTTTTAATAAGATGTGGTTTAATACAGAAATATTTTCGGAAAACAATTTTCTCCCGTGTTTACATTCGCTTTCTCTCCGGAACTTCTTAAAGGAGTTTCATCCTGTAAAAATAAAGCCTCGAGGCAGAGGACATCCTGGAAGATTTCCGGAGTTCTGCTCTTGAGTGTCGTTGCAGTTGATCTGAGAATTTTTAAACAGAGATTTTTTAAATTTATACATACATTTATAACGTTTCTGACACGTTTTTGAGAACTGAGAAACCATTTTCTAACTTCATAATTGTATCTACCAGAATGGATTAATCGACTCAGCGCTTGCCTTTTATTTAAAAAAAAGTAATTTGCACAACACTCATCACTCTTGAAGTCTCACAAAGACTTGAAGTGATGTAAAGGCACTCGTGGATGTAACGGTTCAGAAACATTTTTATGTCGGCATTTACGAACCAAAGTCGCCGCTCTACATCGAAAGTTGAGCGTTGAATCTTCTCAACCTCAAGCAACGTGAGTCTTCAAAAGGTTTGCCATATGTATTCAACAATTCGAAGATCATTCTCCATATGTTGAGCATGACAACCTTCTGACGTGTGAGTCCCAGTATTGAAAGAAAGAAAGAACGTGACGCAGTAAATGACAATTTCCTATCCGTCGCCGAGGAGGGACCGTTTCCGGTTCCGGCCAAGGGTTCGGTCCCCGCTCGATGACCGTCGGCGGGCGAAGGCAGCGGAGTCTGCGGTAATTGATTGGTGCCCTGCGCGCCGTCCGAGCGGCGCTTGGCGCGGGCCTCGGAGTCGGCGCTCCCCGCTCCGGCCCCTCCCCCCCCGCACCCCCCCGCCCCGCCCCCTCGTCCCCTGCCGCCGCCTTCAGCCCTTGCCGCCACCGCCGCCGCCGTCGCAGTGCAACAGGCTGCGCGATCAATACGCGTTGTGGGCCTCGCGCTCAGTCGGCGCTCGCGCGGCGCGGCGCTGCGCAGCCCAGCCCGCCAGCTCCTGCGCACGGGACGACTTCCGTCCCATCCCGTCCCGTGCCGTCCCGTCGCGTCCCGCAGCGGCCCGAGACGAGCCGAGCCGCGCGCGCGCGCGCCCGCCGGCCTACGAGAGAGGAGGCACCTGCGGAGGCGCGCGCAGCCAGCGGCCGCAGGCGCCGCGCGCCACGACACCCGCGCAGCTGGCCGCCGCGCCACGCCGCGGGGGGGGGGGGGGGAGGGAGCGCCCACCCCACGCACGGACAGCTGCTGCGTGTACGAGACTCCCTCGTCCTCCCCCACAGACCTCCCACTTGGCTCTCCTTCGAAACAAATGGCGAGAGGCGGGGCACAGATTGGGGTGATGGGCCGCGGTCTTTCAAACCAATCAAACGGGAGGAACGTCCATTTCTTGTACATGCTTCTATGTTAAGGATTTTTATTATAGTGCATTAGCCGCAACAGCTGTCTCAACCAAATGTGTTTCCATATCTAGTTTTCCTTTTTCTAGAAAAAAAAATGTAATGGAAATTACAGACGTAGTGAAACTTTGTGTGCTTAGAGAAAGTACCATTTTCTTAAAGGTCTAATAGTATTTCTAGCTACCTTCTAATATCTTTCACATCAGGAGATGCTAATAATAATCAAAGAACAGGATGAATCGGCATGAGGATACTCACGAGTACATAATCCACTCCGATTGGAGACCAAACTAGTTCTTTCTGTAACACAACCATTTCAAATCAACCACAGTCGCCTGTAAATGTTATACATTTTTCTTTCCATGCATAATTCAACACTATACTTTGTTACTCTATTCCAAAACTTTAAATTTATACCAGATATAATTGTGGTAGTGTTATTTCTCGACATTGATTAAAAACCCTTTTCAGAAATAACACGTATTAAAGATTTTTATTTACAATTCAATGTATTAAACAGCAGTGGTTCAGAGAAATTCCATGTGAAACTAAACGCATCACACAACAGATAGATAAATTCTTCCGCATGTGTTCTCCACTCTTTTCATAATCTCTACATAAATAATCTTACAACATTGTGCTGAAACTTGAAAATTTATTACACTTTACAACAATGTAAAACCCCAAAACTGTATGAAAGAGTCAAGATTAAAGCAAATATTGGGCCTATCTTACATATGTGATGGATTAAACTTTTACAAAAGTATTGCAATGCCAATTCCTATCTTATGAACACTGATATGCTCATACATTTGATACAAGTTCATCAGTATAACTTGGAAAAGAAATTCTGAACACTAATGATTTCTTTTCTTATGACACATACTTCACTTCTCTGTTAAACTTTAAAAACTCTTGGGAAGTGGAGGATGGAGCCATATTGCGTCCTGTGAACTGAAGAAATGGGCTCGTGCATTTTCTCACGATTCTCTTTGCTTTTCCGGCTTCAGGCGGCACTCGTCTTCCCCCCCCCCCCCCCCGACCATAGCACTCCATTCTTCGTCAGACGCTGTCCACCGACATCGACCTTTCACGAGCCCAACGCACTCGAGATCAATATGATTGATGAGGTGCTGCTTTCCGGCTGTTTTCCCTCCGCCATTAGTGCCATACGGTAAATGAAGACGCCTACGAAATGATAACCCTTTCAAAGAAGCTAAATGGTATTAACTTGGCTTTACAAAAAGTGGGTTCAGTTTCCAAATACTCATTAGTACACAAAAGCATAAACATCCATAATGAACATTCATATAATGAATTTAAAACTTCAAAACATTTTAATGTCTCACGATAAACATATGTTGCTCGGAGGTTTGTTTAACAGAATCTAATAAAGCATCAAATTAAATTAAATAATTTCCATTATTCACTCTAAAGAGTACTTTTGAATAAGTGTTACCAGACAATTCTCGAGTATACAGGATGTCGAAAATAATAACTTTCTTGCTAATGAACATGTGGTAGAAAATCTCATATAATGAAGTTACACAAATGTAATTTTAAATGTAGGGTCCCTGATATGCTGGAAATTAATTCTGCACTGCAGTTAGCAGATATACTTTCAGATTGATTGATTCACTGACGTTTCCGAGCACGTCAACTGCTATCGTCATTTCTCCCATTAGTGTAGTAAATGTTTTATCGAAGGAGGTATTGGTGTTCCCCCTTGCTGGATGTTGAGATCCGGCGCCGACTCCATGTCTGCTAGGGGGGCTTTACTTGCTCAGGCATCTACCACCAGCAAGGCATCATCACAGCCTGGACAAACTCTACGCTCTTGACTTGTCTCCTATCATTTGTGGTAGTGTAGCGCCTGTTAGGTAAGTATATGTGTAAAGGGATGAAGATAGGCCAAATAAGAGGAAAGAAATATCGCGCGCGGTCTATAGTCCATTTTAGTGTACTACTCCGGCGTTTGCCTGATATTGGCAGGATAAACCACGAAAAAACTGCAGATCAGAGTAGCCAGCTGCCCGAATTCTCCTCCAGACAATTCTTGAATTGGACCTGAGTGTGTAGTGTCGAAATTCGGAACCTCCCGACAGTCACTGCAGTCACTGTTGAACTGCACATTAGAGTGGCTACTCGGGCTCTGAGTTAAAACGAATCTGTACACGTATTGATACTAAGACGTTTTGAGGAAAACATGAAAGTGAGTCACACGCTTTGTTAATTTTTAGCATTACCTATCTTTGAAATTTTTTATTTACAACATTTTGCTATTCACGCCTGGTAATATCAAATAGCGTCTTACCCAGAAATAATTATACATCAAAGGTAATGTTCCTAGCCTCCTCAAGATACAACTCTCTCTAATAATAATTACTTTATCACACTTACAGGAGCTGCACTCATTAACCGGCAACTGCGGAAGCCAGCCACATCACGTTGCCCAAATACGCGGCTGACGCTGATCTTACGCTGCCGGGCAGAGAAGCAGCGCCCGCCGCCCGGGGCCTCAATTATTTTCCCATTAGCGCGAGGATGACCATCCAGGCTATCGCCGCCCCCTGAGAGACACTCGTAACGCGTGGCGCGCCCGTAATTAGCGGCGGCGGCGGCGGCGGCGCCGGCAAGGTGCGCGCTGAGGGCGCCAACGAAGGGCGCGGCGCGGAGGGCCCTCGTGGGCGCCGCCGCCGCGCAGTGGGCCCAAACGGCGCGCGGCGCGGCCACAACGCTGCTTGCCCTTGGCTATCTTGTGTGCATCTAGGCGGCGTGGGGGCACATGGCCTTCACGCGTAAGTCGTTATCGGTTGATTAGTGATTCCGGGCGTAAAAACTGCGAATGTCATAAGTCCCGTAAGTGTGGTAGGTGTTTTCTTCCTCGGGAGATGGCTCCCCCGCCGGATGGTGACTTCCGACGCAGACATACTTGTCGGCTGGTGGGGTTTCCCTAAGCAGGTATCTCCCTTCAGCGGGGCAACGCCCCAGCCGGAACAAGCTCTAAGCATCCGACCGGTCTCTTGGCAAGCGTGGTAGTGTAGGGGCATGTATGTGTAGGTGTGTGTAAGTAAATGGTGAGAAAAGGACAACGAAGAGAAAGAGAAGATCGCGCGCGGTCCATGGCCCGTTTGTCAGGGAACTGATCCGTCTTTCACCTGATGTTGACCGGAGAAACCACGGAAAACTGCCGATCAGATCAGCGGGTCGCTAGAATTATCTCCCAGGCAGCACCAGAACTCGACCTAGCTATCTAGCATGAGTCGAAAATTCTGTCACTCGAACCTTGGAGCTCCCGGTCAGAGGCACTGCAGTGACATCAGTTGATGCCCTGAGCCACCTCTCCCGGTCTATGGATGAGGTGAGAGGCATGGAAGGGGGAATTCACAGCCCTATATGAATCACCCTTAAAATCTTTCCTTTGGCCTGTCCTTTTCGGTCTAGGAGGGAATTGTTCCGGCCATCCCATCTGATCGACAGTTTTCCCTGTTTATTCCGATCAGTATCAGGCCGCCGGAGCAGTACCCTAAGAGACGGGCCCCAGTTCCAGTGGGATCTTTTCCTCATTCTTGCGTCTGTCCGTCTGTTCTTTAGTCCGACTGTCACTGAACAACGCTAGCTGCTAACCCGTTCACTTAATTTTCTCCAAAATTGATATTCCACAATCCATCTGGCTGATGTCATTTTGCTGATTTACATAAATGTAATTTTATTGAATACTTTTGTTTTTCAATAATAACACAAAAGTTTTTTTTAATATCTCTCACGTCATCAATATTTGCCGTATATTGTGAAATTTTCTTACGCATTATTTCATTTGTAACTACAATTACTTCAAATAAGTTCTAAAGAAGTTTTTCAAAACTCTTAAGTTTTGGGTGAAACTGAGCTTCAACGCGTGACTTTGAATACCGGCTCAAACGACATTTTCGTAAAAACTGCTCCACACTTTTTAAATAAAATGTACATTTATGATTACATATAGTACATAGGCAAATACCAATTTTTACCCTTCTAAAATTTTAAAATTATATTTTAATTCTACTTTTAGGAATTCCAAAAACTGAGAAAACTTTAAATACATCTTCATGGTGCTAATGAGAGAGTGGGGCAAGAAAAATTAGCCTAGGCACAGAAGGTGAGAAAACAAGCTAGTTCGAAAAAGTCTTTGCCATTCATAAATATGAAGTGAGCCTTAGAGACGTGGTTACTTTATCTTCCTTAACTCTCAGTTCGATATTTTTCTTATTTTTATGTCGCATTTTATTAACGTCAGAGTGCTACTCTTAAGATTTAGTTCTAATGCACATCATTTTCTCTTAAGGAATAATCAAACAACTACGATCGTATTAGTGTTTCTAATTTCCATATTACATATTTTATACCTACATTTAATATTCTATTATAACCCCCAAAACTTGCTTTGAACTGTGTCAGCGTCATGTTGGATGTGAAGAGACGTCCCCGTCGCTGCGTCACCCGCCGCCACCAGACAGCGCAGCGCCGTGTTGGCACGACTCGGGAACAGCTGGTCGCAGGCGGGCGCTGGGGGAGACGTAATATGAAAGAAGCCACTTACAGTATTACACGTCTTGAAAAGAACCGTATGGTTTTGTTGTTGGGAAGTCCCCTAGGATACTTCGTTCAATATTCCTTTTTCAAATATTCCATTTTAAATGTGTTAACGTGTACTCTATAGGCTTGTAATAATATTTATTTTCTTGAATAAAAATGTCAAATCAATTAGGAAATAAAATAAAAAAACATAAAAGTAAAATATCATATGGATTATATATTTCATTATTAACTAAATATATGGACACAATAACATTCAATAACATCACTATGTATAGCAGAGAGATAATAACAATAATATCAAAACAACAACTCCATCTAGGGAGTACACTACCTTGTAGTTGGTGGTGGAGCTAAAATACCCCCGTGAGCCTGAGAGCTGTGTGGGCGGTAGCCTACCTACTGGTTGAGCCCCCCATGCTGAATAGGTTGAAGGCGAGGGGTCAGACGAAGAAGACGAAGAGAAGAGACACAACGGCATCTTCCAAAAAGAAAAGAGGATTGAAGATGGAGAAAGAGACACCTCGAACAGTTAATCCAGCATCTGTCGGCAGCGGGCGGCTGCAAAACAGCGTCTGTCTCCCTGTTAGATGCTGATGCATCCACAGCGAGAAGTACGTAGAGAGGGAAGGGTCATGGACCTTTGGACTTTCTGTTATCGTTCCATAGAGGATGCAGGAGAGAAACTGGGTTGGCACATTAGGCCACTGACTAGAGTGGAGGCTCGAACCTTGCATTAGCCAGTGAAGAAGTTTGCATTTGCTGTCGGATGTGTCAGTGAAAATTCCGTAGGGTTTAGAAATGCCAACTGGCAAACGGAAGAAACTTTTCTGTGTCCTGTGGGGGGATCTCCCGAGTTCACTGCTGGTCGCAGTAACACACGACAGGAAATAAACTATGGATTGAAGTGCAATCTGTGAACTCGAACTTGCTTCCTGCGAAACTTCGCTTCAAAACAATTAACAAAATAGATAGAACAGAAGTAATGAATCAGAATGCTCTGCTAATACCTGTTCAGTATCTGAGCTAATGTCTGGCCATCCCACGGATGTTAGTCCGAAGGCCACAGAGCCAGCAGTAGCTCGAAGCCATCGTCAGAGATGGTCACGGGATGAATTGAAGGATGTGTTGTGGTACATTTTCTATGCAAAAGCGAAAAATGTGGGCTCACAAATAGAAGTTTACAAGATATGGAGAAAGCGGAATCCTAATATGAGACCTATCCGAAATTCAAAGATGCTTCCCAGTCTACGAAGATACATACCCTATAGTGGAATCTGCACAGCAGAACAACTTGCTGACATTCATGGAAATGCGGAGTATGTTCTTCGATCGAACGATCCACACAACGGACATTTAGAACCTTGAAACGAATGCCCTACTGAGGGATCATCTCTACCAATTGAAACTTCCATCAGTGATGAAAATTCATCTGGCTTATGAAATACACGATGTATGCATGATGCGAAATAGCCCTCGACGTGAGATAACACGAGTTTGCCTACTTCCATTCAGGGGTAACGACACCGTTGAGAGAATATTTAAAATTTTAAAGATAAGAGAGTGATAGAAACAGTGAACTCTGTCTTAAATGATGTAGTACAGACCCCAAGCAATAGATCTAGATATTACTGAAATCATTCACATTTCGGGTGAAACTAGATCTCTGGTATCTCAGATAATTTTGACGCTAGTCAGTACAGTCAGTACAGTCAGATTAAACTCCTTCCTTGTACCTCCAAGAACGAAAAGAATCATGAAACGGATAACCGACACTCGGCGTGAAATATCATTTTGCTCAAACATCTAAACAAACGCACGCCTCTAATAACGTACACGATCTTATGACTGTAAGGCAATCTTGCTACTTACTTAAGTCATGCTGAGTACGTATTGTGATTTTCAATAGTAAATTGCAATTATAATAACATTAATTATTTTTTCAGAGAATTTTTCTCGTGGCCTATAGTTGGTGAGACACCTGTATAAATTTCTCTTATTTCAAGCAGAAAATACGAGAAAACAACTAGTTTAAACAAATTTTGTGGCATTTTAATGAGCTAATTTTTAGAACACATTTTGTTGAAAGCAAAAATCTATCTTCAATTGTGTATAATTTACAATTTTAAATTTGTGACGCTGTGCTTTGTGTCGTTACCCTACTAGCTATCTTTTTCTAAAATATTTTTGTCATTTCTGATATGTTTTCAAAAACGGAAGCTTGATTTTTCAAAAGTACCAACCTTTCCCTGGCATTTTAGTTAGATACAGTGGTATGTGGCTGTATTTCGAGCAATACACAGAAACAGTGGATTCAGTGCATGACCACGTCCGTCGCTCTTAATGAGGTCACTGCTGGCGGCTCATACGGTGTCCACATTTCATCTATTCTCCGATTTAAACTATCGCATTTTCACGATCTGAAAGGAGAGGGGAACATTATCATCCAATCGGGAGCTCAAAAAAAAATCCGGAGTTGACAAAAACGGGAGTGACCAAATCGGGAGGTGACAAAAATGTAAGTCGTAACGAAGCTACCGATTGGCTGACAAGGTCCCAATCGGTAGCTCCCTAAGCGCCCTGATCGTCATTTTGAAGTGCCACTTTGTTTAAAGCAGAGTATAGTAGTTAATCAGCGTGCCGTTTGACGGGGCGCTGGCGTAGAGGGGACCCCTTCACAGTGGAAAGGTTTCCTTCTTGTCGTCCCTATTACAATCAAGACGACGTTTAGTAAATAGATCTGAAAGGGTTCTAACTTTTGATTATGAATTGATTCTGTTGAAGCTACTAAAGAGTTATTTTGCATTTAAGATTCATTTTTCTTTCTATGCAACGTAAACCTGCATCTTTAACTTGTTCGTCTTATCACGAAATCAGGTTATGTTACAATTACATTACATACAATTAAATGAGGTTAGTTACTTATTGTTCCAATAAAGAGAAGAATATATTTTATTACAATGGGGTAAACGACCGATAATATGACATTTAAAACGATTTTTACATTCTTAATTTTGAAACTTCCAACACTGCTGTACTATACTGACGGTTCGGCAAGATCAACCGGTATTAAACTTTTGTATTTATTTGTGTACATGCAGCATTGAAATCTGATTTAAATTTACTTTCATTTATTACTTCACAATCAAGCTAGAGCTAATTTACCCCAAGGCCTATACTAACCTACTCAACAAGTGGGGATGCTCGACACATCTTGTCTTAATGAATTTTAACGGCTCTGAAAGTTCAACTGTCAATCATTTACGTATAAAAAAGACAAAAGATAGTCAAATAAATGCAGTTTTTTATATTATCAAAACCTTCAAATCTAAATCGGCCCTGCGTAAAAATTAAAAACTACCAACTTGTGTCAACCAGACCCGGTCTCCCCTACTTCAAAAGTCTGGCACCTAATATTAAAGTTTTTCCAAATATTTTTTTAAAATAATTTATTATCAATATATTTTAATAATCTCCTTTCCACTCTGTTTGCATTTAATATTCAAAGATATTCTTCATTGGACATACTAGCCAGTGTGACAGCACAACTTTTTTCATTCGGTCTGCTCGCCGAATATTTGTCTTCCGACGTCTTCTTGTCAGTTTGAAGACCCAGCTTGTCAGGCGATCTGCTCATTTTTCTTGATCGGGTCTCGGGAAGCGATCCGCCCACATCCATTTAAGTATTTTCATCTCTCCAGAGATAGCAGGGTTACAGTTTCTTTCTTTCATTTTATCATTTTTTAAACTGTCTACAAAACTTATTTTCCAAATTTTACCCTTTTTCTTTGACAGAAAAGTTGTGATTTTTTCGCTTAAAATATATGATTAGTTTGAAACTCTTCAACAAATCATTATTTTTCATTTCCTGTGTATGTCGCTGTTAACGAGTGGTAACTGAAACTACTCAAGTTTGTTTAGATTCACAGATCAAAGAACTAAGGATTCCAGAGAGGTGGTGAAAACGTGCACAATAATACTTCATTAAAATTTGCTACTGAACACAAAAGTAACAGTGAATATATTATATAAAATTACATTAAGATACATAAAAAATGACAAAATGAGCAACGCGCGTTACTGCTTGAGATGAAAAGCGTCTCATCTTGACTATAGGAAAAATGTTGAATGCAAAATTATGAGCTAAGGGACGTGAGTGGAAACTGGCGGTATTTTAGGGGGCACAAAAAACGAAAATAGGGACATTGGAGCACATTAGAGCCGATAGAAATCTTCTTGTTATTCCGTTTTCTTCTTCTTCTCTATTATTCTTTTATTTATTTTTTACTTCTCCCTTCTGCACAATCTATTGATACAATTCAATTATTTCGATTATTCTTAATGGACGGCGACCGTAAAAATCCTTTTCTAACGCCAGCCGTTAAGAACACCGGCCGTTTAGATCGTTATTTCGACGCAATTATGTAGTGTTACAAGTTATCTTCGTGCAGCTCTTCGAATGGAAAGACGCCCCAACGAAACTTCGATTGAAAGAAATGCAGTGAGTTGTCGCTATCTCTGTTAAGAAATAAGGCGTAAGAATGAGTCACTTAGCCGCCAACGGTGCATGCTCTCAAGTGATTTTCGAAGAGACGGCTCCAAAGTAGCGTGTCAAGGCTGGCCCTGTCCTGCCTCCACAAGCCCCTCCCTCCACTTCCGTCGCTACACACTAGCGCGTGGGGAGGTGGAGGGTGGGAGGGGGCTGCTCGACGGCGGCAGAAGCGGCTCTCTGCGGCGCTGCTGGACAGATACGAGAGTAGCGCTTCGGCCACCATTTAATATCCTCTCTGCCGATAGCCTCGCTAGGCAGCATTCAGAAATTGGAGAGAAATAACACTTGGCTCTTGAAAATTTTCAAGGAGATTAATATTGCGTTTGGGTAGATCGGTGGTACCCAGCGCACAAAACCACGCACATCGGCGACGCAAAGGTATGTGCAACTCTTTGTATAGAAGAGTTATAGTAAGAAGGGACCAGTTTGACAGTTGGGGAAACAAAAGTACGTCATGAGGTTGACAATAAGAGAATAGAGTCAAAGCAGTTTACAAGTGAGCCAACTGCAAACTACTGCACTCACGAATTGAGGACTTGGACATGATTTGCAGTTATGTTGCCAGGAGGCAACAAACAGTACGTGTCAATACGCTTTCTTCTTGGAGAAATATCTCTATATCTAGTGACACTATCTGCTTCTTGTACGATGTGACCTATAGTGGGCGAACTTTATATTACTGGAATAAATAGTAAGAATTAAGCTGCTTTTTGGTAAAAAACAGAAACTTCTGACTTATTTAGTAAATAACAATGTAATACTTTCGAAGATTGATTCTTGCAAAATGAACGCTCTTTAAGTCCCGGGATGCGTGGTGGTGCAAAGTATGTTCATCACAATTTTTTTCGAAAATTCTGAAAGGTTCAGTCTTAGCTAGAAATTCTTCTTCTTCTTCTTCTTCTTCTTCTTCTTCTTCTTCTTCTTCTTCTTCTTCTTCTTCTTCTTCTTCTTCTTCTTCTAACTTCCCAGCTTCAGGTCAAACTGCCTGTTGCGACTTCACCATCTCTTCTGTGGCCACACAACATTTCTGTTTCATCGAGGTCGGTAATTCAAGGTCAGTCTTGGAAGTCGATCTTGAGTTATACGTTCAAGATGTTATTTCCACTCTTCTTTGTGTTTTAAAATTTTTAGGTTAGTGTCTGCGTCTGCACTTCTATTCTGACGATTTCATTTCGTACACTGTAGTCTCAAGTGTATCCTATTATAGTTTTGATAAATTTCATCTCTGCTGTTTCTATATTTCTTAGATCTCTTTCCGTGTCATCCAGCATTCGGAACCGTACAATAAGGTCGAGATGGCCATCGCGTTGTAGAACTTGAGAGACGTTTCTCGCGTCAATTTGCCTTTAAGGGTTCTTTTAATTGGGCTGTAAATCCTCTGATAAAAGTTATTATTATTTATTACATCGTTTTCTTCTTTATATTATAAATTGCATCCAAGATAATTAAAATGTGAAACTTATTACAGGCAACTATTTACTGTTATTATTTTAGTGCTTATTGGCTATCTAACACAGAATACCACTGAATTTGTCTTAATTATTGATACTTTTATGATATATTTAAGACATTATTTAATATGTAAACTGCAATTTGTAGTTAGTTTTCCGTATTTTGTATAAATGCCTGATTATCTGCATATATAATTGTATTAATATTGGTTTGAGCTCCTAAATTTGTATGCATTTGATTTGGGGTATGTATGGATTTCATTATCAGAATGTATTTGATTTTCGCATTCTCGGAGTAATGAAATAATTATGAGTCGTCATTGCCAACAATATTGTTTATTACAATAGCAGCTTTCGATGGCTTAGCCATCATCATCAATTTTCTGCTGTATGGAAGCCACAAAAACGACTACCACTACGACTATGTAGTCGTTTTTATGGCTTTCATACAGCAGAAAACTGATGATGATGGCTAAGCCATCGAAAGCTGCTATTGTAATAAACAATACTGTTGGCAATCATGTAATTATTTCATTATAAATGCCAAAAAATCTCACCACAATACCAATATTCTCGGAGTAAAATATCTACATAGATAGTGAATAAGGTGGGAGAAAGTCCACACCTTTGTCGCACTCATTTGAATTTCTTGTTTTAATTGTTCTCCCACATCTATTATTATCTACATAGACTATTAATTAGTCTATATCATACTATATATACTATCAATTATTATCTATATATGTTCATATAGACTTCGAATCCCATTAATCAGGTTTCTTGGATGGCCTCTTTCTCCCATTACTTGCCATAAAGTTTCTCTGTTTTCTTTGTCGAAATCATTTTCAAAGTCTACCAACGCTAGGTGTATTTACAAGTTATGGTATTCTCTGCCTTAAGCTTTATCTGTTTAAAAAATAAAATGTTGGCAGTGCAGTATCTTCCATTGCAAAAACCTGTTTGTCCTTCTAATAATATACATTCTGCGATAATTAAGAGCCATTCATTTATTGTTGCACTGTACAATTTATATTCTGCATTGGGTAGGCTAATCTATCCATATTTTTGGATGGCATTTCGTTGTCCTTTTTTAAAAATGGTTTGGTTGTCTTTCATTTTTCTGGGAGCTCACGTGTTTTTCAACACATGTCAATTAGATGCTGTAACCTGAGATGTAAAAATAGTCTTCCATCCAACATATTTCAGTAATACCTTTTCACTCATGTGGCCCTGCTGCTTTCCTTTTTTTATTTCTTTTTTCCGCGTGTTCTAATTGATTAAATTCTACGGGATCGACTGTTACCTTCTCAGATAATACATCTGAAGTGTCTTTTGCTTCAGAGTTGTACTATATCGTTTGTAGTGATTGATCCAATTTTCTTTAGGTATATTTAATCCTTCTACATCTTTCTGAACTCTATTAAGATGCTTCATGACTTTGTAAGTGAACCCATTGAAGTAATTCTATATTCTGTTAATAAAGTTATCCCAGGATTCCATGTACGCCTCTCTGACAATTGTTTTTATTTTATTTTTCGCGATTTGGTATTGCTTCTAATCCTCCTCTCATTTCTTTTGTTAAAATACTCTATAGTTTTTTAGATCTATTGCTTTTTGTATCTCATTGTTCCATATTTTACGACTTCTCTCGCGATAATTTATTTTACTTGCACCCAGTGCTTCATAGGCTATTTCTTTTATGCCATTCTTGATATTATTCCATTTCTTATGTTTGCATACTTCTGTGAGTATTTGTTCAAGTTTCGGAGTTAGCCGCTGTTGATATAAATTCTTTGCACTTTCTTCTCGAAGAAGATAGATTTAGCACATATCCCCTTCATTTGGACCCTTCTCTTTCTTCTTTATTTTCCTGTTCCATCCAGCCCATATCTGCATCCGACTTGTAACTGGGAAATTATGCGCATATAGTTCGCGTCCTCTATATACTTGTGAGTGTACTACTCTTGATGACAATTATGTGTCAACAATGAATTAGTTATCTAGAGGTGAATAGGGATTCTGATTTAGGGATCTTAAACCTGTTATAATGTATCAGAGATTATATATATTCCCGTACGAGTAAAAACGGACAATTAGCATAAATTTATTTTACCTCCGAAATGCCAAATATTTTAATGCTTTTTTGTGACTATCGTTTGACCCTGAACTTGAATTTAAATATAATTTGGGTCCCACAAGGTAGTGAGAATTTAAAATCATAAAAAGCTTTCTCCGCTGAGTTCTATTGACGAATCTCTACAGTCTATGCAACTGATGAGAAATTCTGAATTTGAATTTCGAAACTATCGAACGCTGCTGTTCGTACGCGTAGCATTGGGTGGACCTCGCGGTTGCAGCACTTGGTCCGCATTTGGAGCTTTGCGGCAACTCCACCGATCCGATGGAATATTTCAGCAGGATAATGCACTCCGCCTCCGGACTCGGTTTGTTCACAATTGATTCGAGGCACGACCAGCGAATGACGTAAGCACCACACCGCACTGACATGTACCCACTGCCAGGATCCAGAAAAATCTATAGATCAAGAGTCTATTAATACCTAGGGACCATGAACATGCGAATACTCCTTACGTAAAATATTACACTTGGTTAATTCTTCTACTCAAGAAATATAAGTAATTTAAACAATGTTTTACAAAGAAAAGTATAGAGAAAGTACTATATTAAATATTGTACGGTAATGCTCCAGCAAAACACGGAGTTTTGCTACAAAAAATCATTTTGTGGCTCCCTATAACCAAAAACTAATTCTTGCTTAATGATAAAGAATAGGAGTAGGAACAAGAATTATATTTGGATCTGTACTCAAATCAATGTTTTGTTGGGTAACACCAAGCAACTAAACTATAGGGAGAATTTTCATCAAAATTGTCATTCCCCTATCGATTTGACAGATGTCGCGACTACATGAGTTTCAATTGTATAATTTAATATTTGGAAGTACTTCAACATCTTCATTTTCAATTTTTTTCAAAACTTTCTGGAGTTTTTCGAAAATTGCAGGAATATAAACGTTTTTCGGGGTCTTCGTACAACTATAATATCCGAGAAATAAGTTCATTCATAGTTCAATTTGTTCTTCAAAATTAGATCTTAAAATAACATCAAGTACAATGTTTTTCAAAATTGTGTATTTTTTAGTAAATTGGCGTGAAATAATTGTAATAAATTAAAACCAAGAATTTATTAAAAACTTCTCCATTTTCTTCTCTATTTTCTTGAATATTGCAAAGTACACTTAAAAACATTGCGTATATCCTATTTTTATTGGACTTTCTTTGTTTTCGAATATTGCGAAACTTTTTTTCGGCGTCATTCTTCAACTGCAATATTCGAGATTACTTAACGAATTAATTTTTTATTATTGATTATTTACAAAGTAATTCTCATCCATTTCAGATATTAAAAGTTGTTGCGGGAGATTGAAAAAAGATAGAAAATATTTTGTTTAAAATAAGGAGAGGTGTTCGTGGTCTGAAATCTGATATATATTAGTTTTGCCTTATCCCAAACGTATTCTACTCAAAATTGGTTCAAAACGTTTGGGTACCGTTTTTGCATTCCCATTCCGACATACCCTTTGATATAGCTTATTAATTAGGGAAGAGAGATGCTTTATGAGTAATGGAAATTCTACCCTTAATCCGGCGAAATACTTCAAAAGTGTTACGCACAGAGAGCGATCCTGCCTTCCCAATCTGTTTCCATCATTTGGCTCATCCATCATGAAGTAGAAATACTCCGACAATAGTGCGAGTACGTGAATTTTGGCAACTGTCGACCAGTATTCGTTTTCTTGTTATTCGTTTGAGAACTCATGTTGATGGAAATATGGTGATATTATATGAAGTAATGAAGAATTATAGGAGTACGGTGAGTGGTGGCATCGTTGTACAGAAGGAAAATTGCGCGACGTCATTGATTTTTACTGGAAATGTTGCCTACCAACAACCCGTGACGAACAGTGACGAATAATTTTTAGATTGCTTCTCTGGGTAACCAGAAATGCAAAGTCTGGTAAGTCTGCAATGGCTGGAACTTGGAAATGTTGTATATGCTGGTATCTGTAATAAAGGAACGTAAATACGTACTTTTGATATCTCAGATTTTATTTAGTACTACCGGAACCTGGCAGTCGTTGTCCTGCCCTCCCTCTTTCTCTGTCTCATCCCATCTCATCTGCCCCTATCCCTCTCTGTCTTCGTCTCTATGTCTCTCTCTTTCTCTTTCTGATTGTTTCTCTCTCTCAGTCTATGTCTCCCTCTGTCTCTCTCACTCTCTGTACCTGTCTCTTTCGGGCGTTATTTCACAATTGCAGGGGCAGACATCCTTAATCCTTTAGGGTGCTGTGGGTTGCGTAGAGCGCTGTTGCGTAGAGAGCCTGAACAGAGGTGGTTGGGTCAGCATAAAATCATCATCAACGCGCGTCTACGTGCGCAGGCATATACACATTATTATCTTACGATGCCAAAATTTTTCCCACAAGTACAAGCAATAAGGTGACAACGTTTTATCGCAATCGGATGGCCGGTACGGTATCGCATTAAGTATGAACAGACCAGCAAACAAACAAGCTTTGTTTTTACTTTCCCGTATACGTAATATAAGTAGTATAGGGAAAATTATCTAATTCTGCAGAAAATATATTTCGAGGTTTCAACGGAAATACATGTTTTGGGGTTCCCAGATACCGAAAAAGTGTTTGTTTTTTTCAAAACGTCTGGTGTCTGAACACTACTAGCGTCTAAACCATATGTAGGATTGTTACGAAACTGAAGAAATCCCTGTCCATCTGGCTCAAGTCGAATCATTGAGATTTTGAATTTTTTTTTTAAGTTTGGGAGATTTTACATGAAATCCCTCGGACATTTTCAAAATTTTCTCAAAATCGACTCCCAATATTTACACTAGTGACATAGGTCCCATTTTCAAGGTTAACTCTCAATTTTTGAAAATTACAAACGTTTGAATTTTAGCGGCGTCTTTCTACAACTATATAATTAAAGATCGAGATTTTTCATTCAAATACAATTTATTATTCATAGTGAATTCTTTCATTAAGGTCAGGTACATTTTTTGACAATTTTAGTCGTTTTCGCACAATGTTGTGAGCAATATGATCAATTTAAAAAAAAAACAACAAGTTCTCAGGTATGGCTCCATTTTTTTCTATAAACATTTGGTAATGATAGTACTAAATGCACTCTAGACGATGACATGCACGCCAATTTTCTCAATCCTTTTGTTTTTTAAAAATTTCAAAAATTTATTTTTTTACTTGTATCGTAGGTCGTTAGTATTTACATTAACTCTAATTTGTTCACATTAATTTATTTATGTCTACATGAGCTTTACGTAATGTCAGATAAAGTTTATCGAAAACTCAACCGTTTCGTTAAAATGAGCTCAAAACTCCCTCATTTCTAGAAAAACCCAACGCCATTTTCTCAAAAACCACTCCATTTTTTCTTCAAACTTTTCAAACACGTAGTGTCAACTGCACTGTTTAAGATGACATAAGATTAATTTTGCTGAGTTCTTTTGTTTTAAAAAAAACACAAATGTATTTTTTTAATATTTCTCACGCCTTTAATATGCACATTTCCAAGGATTCGTAAACCTAAACTAAGCTAAACTTAAAATAATATTTCCATTCTATTATTACAAAACCGAAAAATTACGAAATTTTCAAAACAATGTAGTTTTGGCGGCGATAGATGACAGCTGGCAAGAGTTTATGGCAAGTCCGAATAATTAGCCAAGGCGAAAGGAAATAGAAAACTACGAGAGGAATGTCTATGCCATTGAGTAGCACCACTAGTATATTTATCATATTAAAGTAAACTGTTTACTTTACATCAAATGCACGAAATGTTACAGGAAATGTTGCATTTTGATGAGAATCTAGAGAAGGTATTAACTGCTCGCGAATGTCAGGTTAGAGATACATATTTTTCGACAAGTATTAATGGCAAAGAAACAAATGTCAAATCTTAGCCAGCCTACTCCCAAATGTTGTTTTTTCTTGATTTTGCCACAATAGTGTTATCGTAGTACAACATTTTGTGTACAAGGCAACGATGTCTTTTAAATATCATCCTACACAAGGATCTCACTATACACAGTAATTTTATTATTCTTGATTTCGTCATCCACAATCTCAACTTACTAATGTATTTCTCTCAACATGTGTTTACAAACGAATCACAAGAAAACAAATAGAGTGAAACTGGACTATCAAACATACAACATGGAAACAAGTTGTAATGAACAAAACATACATTTATTTGTCATGAAGGAAAATACAATCTTATCTTAATATACGTCTTCTGAGCGTGCGTAATCAGTGAGGAGAAAAGTTCCAAATAAAAGTCTGTCAGCAAAATTTCCGGGCAAGTAAGGAAGAGAGACATCTGAATCTAGATGGATCGATAAAGTCAACAACCAGAGACGAATAGTGTACAAATAAATGTTAGATTGCTTCTCTGGATAAACGGAAATACACAGTCCGGAATGGAAAAGCGAGAACTTGGAAATTGGTGTATGTACGGGTATTTTCTACCATCGTAATATGCGAATACAAATAATAACTTTTGTAAAGTCGGATTTTATTTAATATGAAAGTACGTTTATTTTACATCAATTCCTACAGTGCCAATAATTATATTTCAGTTTAAAAAACGTTGTTTACTAAGTTAAAATATAAAATGCCTTTTCGTATTCAATTTGATTCATAAGTACAGACGTGCTAGAGGTAATACAATGGGTATTCAGCATCTAATGTTTGTTTCTCAAATTATTATAATGTAAATTAATGATATACACTTTAAAACACATCTCGCTTTAAGAAACTTCCCAAACGGGTCTTTGATTCCTATTTTCGAAAGCCTTTTCAAAGTACCCTCTTCTAAACAGTATCCGTTTTACTTTTACCCCCCTTAAAAATATCCCATGCCGTAAATGAGTGAATTGAAAAAGTTAATACTTTTAAAAGGAAATTTTCCCTATTGTAAGAGATTTACACATGTAATTTTGAGAAGTAATTAATGACTGAAGATATTTATTGTGTGGTGACTGTGATGCAGAAGTAGAATCATAATGGAATTGTTTTATTTGCCTTCAGTTTATTTATGTAAAATTTTGAAAACATGTTGCACAAATGATACAATGTTCTAATTATATTAAGCACGAATTAAAGGTTTATTTAATTTTTAAACAAGTTTTTTATAAAATTTGTTATTTAATCGCACTTCTTTCTTATAATCTGGTTACTGTGTAACACCGGCTCTCATTTTCATACAGAGAAAACAGACTTTTTATAATGCTTATTTCAGGGAATACTTTTAATATATTTAGTGTTTTCTTTGAATATCGTAGAACCTATCTTAGATTTACGGCCGTAACTAACGAAGATATTTTAGTAAATGTCACTGCAATTCAGTAAAAATCTGTATTTTTATCTCTCGTTAAAACTTATTTTATAAGACATTAACAGTTTATAATCTTTCTAGAAGAAATATTGCCCTCAAGACATGTATTTAAGTGTGTTTTTATCTTCCTGATTTCTTGTGTTCGCGTTGCGGTCATTTAAAAAAAGGAATACCATTACATATGTAACTAACTCTATGACAAATAATAAGATAACTTTTATGATTATTTATGTGTATAGAAGATATCATAATCACGTTTATAAAAACTACAAGGGATATTTATACATTTTGCAGAAACGAATGTAACCATGTGTGATAACTCCACAGATGAATATTTTCTAGACGGCTAAACCTATTTTAATGAACTGTGAAACATCGTTAGCTCATATTCCTGCTTATGTTGTATCATATTACTTTATGGTTGTTTCTCTATATGTGACGAGTAGCTCCAAACCACAACAGCTACGGACTTAAGATACAACTGTTTACCATTATTCCCTGTAGAATGATTTCATGCCACCTTCCCCCTCCCTCGCCCAGGACTGGTGACGTCCGTTCGTCGCGTGAGACTCAATGCTCCGCTTCCCTAGCGCCATCACCCCCGAGAGCTCGGCCAACAGCCAGGCGACGAGGGAGCGGAAGGCAATCAGCGGTCAGGCGACCCCGCCCCGCACTGCCCTTTTCTCATCTTTCCCTTCGTTCGGCAGTCGCGCGCTTCAATGACCACCTTGTCCCGCATCCACAAGATAGGTCTGGTCGCTCGTCATTTCCCAGCCGAATTTAGATTGCGCGCAATAACCCTTTGTCAATTGCATCGCGCATTGCGTCGGCGTAAATTCAATGAAGTGGTAGTTCCTCAAGTAGCAATTCTTTCCCAAGACTCCGCGGAGCATGTGAGTGTACGAAGACGAGCAGAGGGAACACAAGGAAGCCCCATCGAGGGCGCCCCCGTCGAAAAATTTGGGGAGTTTCTCCAGATGAGCAATCTGACGCGGGTGGGCGCCGGGGGCGGCGGAGGCGTTGATGACGTCGGCTGGAGCCGGCGGGCGCACCGGAAATTGTGCGCGGCGCCCTGATTGCCCTCAGATTGCCAGCGCCGGCGCGGCACGTCCCCGCGTCTTCCTGGGGCGCCGGCGCCCCCGCCCCCGCCCCGCCCCCGCCCGCGCCTCGGCCCTTCCGGCATTCGCCGGCGCCTGCGGAGTGCCCCGCCCCCCGCCCCGCCGCCGCCGCCGCCGCCGCTTCCCCCTGCTCACATGGTCGATTTCACCTCTGCCATCGGTGCCTTGTAGTTCGCTCGGGAGCGCGATCGAGCCCTGTCCCCCACCTCGTGTTCAGCGAAAGGAGGCCCGCGTTCGGGGGCTCTACGTGGTGCGCAATTAATAACCCTTTCACAAAGTATGTAATAATGCGTTTGTTTACAATGTAAACATTTAAAATGTTTCCAAAAAATGTTTGAAAATCACATGACAGATTTAGATCCATATTTCTCTCCATACCACGCAGAACAAGAAAGACAAATTTCTTTGCATTAAATCATTGTTATTATTTTGTAGTATTACTCTAAAAATTTACGCAATGCAATACTGCTGATATATTGTGAGTAATTGAAACATACAAAGGACTTCACAGTAATTCACATTACAGTGAAATCACATTGATATGTTTTTGTTGTTACCTTTTATTTGTACGACGTTTTGTGAAACTAGTTTTTAACCTTTTCTGGTGATGTCAAAGTTAACAAGAAAATGTTTAAATGTCTATAAAAACGCAAAAAAAACTAATTAAAATTTTCATTAAACAAAATTAATTTAGAATATTACAGTTGACTAAGTATTTTATGAGAATCACACCATTGGTTTGGTTACAGTTGACTGGTATGTTCATTAAAAGTTACAGTTGGCTAAGTGTGTTCATTAAAAACATATCATTGGTCTCGTTCTCATGATTATAGTCAGCCAACTGTAACATTTTAAATTGAAATTTGGATTTTTGATGATATTTTAAAATTGTTTTTATGCTTTTTTATGGACATGTATATTTTTTCTCGTTAACTATTGTCAGTACTTTGGTACGTTAAAAACCATTAGTTTAAATCTCTTAAAGCATTGTACAGAAACAATATAACATAAAAACACATTACACTTGGTTGCATTATAATATTAATTACCGCAAACTATTCCTAGAATTTACAATAACTATTCATATTATGATATTACTTGGTGCATGTCTCCTGAGAGTTAGATTTTTTTTCTAAAATAAAAAATAGTTTTGGTAAGTGCTGTATTTTGTACACATTCATCTAAGAGTTTATATGCATTTAACATCTTTAACGAAAAACTTTCTGTATCCACCATCGTCTCCGACATTACTACCATAAACAAAGTACTACGAAAGACACTAAACGCCTCCTCGACTCACTCATACTTTTTCGGATATATATTTCCGATTTAGTTTCTTCCCTCGGATTTATTCCATACTTAATCCGAATTAAAGTGCAGAACTGCATTTCATTATTAAGTATTTGGTTACATGAGTGTTGTTTAATTCTCTAGATTTTAGATATATCAGGTAGTAGGGTTATTGAATAATGCATGGAGAGGAAAAATACCGTTTAAGAATTGGAATTATTGTACTGATTCCAGATTGTGGGAAATTACTCCCACATTTAATCCAAAATTAAATAGAGATTTTCCCTAAACATCGTATTGCCGGGCCCTGATAACGAAAAAGTTGAGAAATTCAGTCGCTAAATTTTGGAAAGTTTCTCTCACGCGTGCTGTAGCCAGAATCCATGCTTTGAGAATCCTTGATGACGAAAAATCGGTTGACGGGAAGACGTCCGTCAGCCCGTTTGTCTGGTGTAAGCAAACAGCACTCGAGCCTAAACTATGATTTTTTCCAAACTGAATAAACCCCAGTCGTTCAGGTCTGAGTCGAATCTCTGCTATTTTGAAAAACAGTTATTAACTTTTGCAGATACTTTAAATAAAGCTTTTGGAACATTTTGAAATTTTTTTCAAAAATTACTCCACATTTTTCCTTTAAATTTCTTGAAAGAAATTATAGAGTTGGCATAAGTCCAATTTGCACTATTAACTCTAAATTTTCAATCATTTCAAAAGTTTTGAGTTATTCGGCGCCTTCGTAGAACTACAAATTTGAAAATTAAGATGTTTTCTTCAAATGAAATATGTTCTCCATACTTGGTTCTTTCATATAGCTCATGTATATTTTTCGAAAAATGTTAATAGTTTTCGAGAAATATCGAGTGCAATATGAGGAATGTTAAAAAAAAACACGATTTTCCATAAAACTGCACCAATTTTTTCTTTAAGCTTTTGGTAGGGATAGTGATATATGTACTCTACAATACGACATAAATGCCATATTGGTCTATTTTTCTGTTTCTTCAAAAATAACAAAAATGGTTTTTGACTAGCCTCTCACGTTCATATTTAAATTTCTTCACATTATTGCATTCACGAGTACGTATGCTTTAAATAATACATATAAAGTTTCTCGAAAACTCAAAAGTTTTCTGAAAAAACGAGCTCAAAAATCCGTATTTCCAGAAACGCTCAAAAGCCATTAACTCAAACACTGCGCTAAATCTTTTCTTAAAACTTTTCCAATGAATAGTGGTAATTGCACTGTTTAAAATGACAAAGTTCATTTTGGAGTATTCTTTTGTTTTTTCAAATATTACACAAATGTAATTTTTTAAATAACTCTCATGCCGTTAACATGCACATTTTCAGCGATTTGTATACATTATAGTATTTGCAAGTAAACGTTTTTCAAATGACTTGAAATGAAGTTTTACGAACACTCAAAAGATTCCTGAGAATATCGTTATAGGACGAGGTTTTACTGATCGATAATTATTAAATATAATTATAGATTATAATATTCTGAAAGTAATATTTCAGTTCTACGATTAAAAGTCGAAAAACTGAGTTTAAAAAAAATGAATTCTGGGTGGCGATAGATGGTAGATGGCAAGAGGATGAGGCACAACCAAAAAGCGTGACAAGACCAAAGAAATTAGAAAACTAACCAGAACGAGAAAGTCTGTGCCCTTCTGTAGCATCACTTGTTACATTTTGATTTTTGGGCACAGAAAAGTTTTCGACACTAAACATTTTTGGGAACTGAAAAGCTATTGCACAACAACAATCTTTTATAAGTAACTGAATGGGGAAAGTGCGAATGATGGACAAAGAAATGTGCTCATGGTCCTTACTCTCTCTAATTGAGAGAAATATCACGATCGGCTGCTCTTCCGAAACGTGGATGTTCCGTAAAGGATGTCCAATATAATGAAACTGAACGAAATTGCATTGTAAAAGTGATGGAATTCTACAGCTGGGAAAATGAAAATTATTATTAAATGATGCGGGAATAAATTAAAATAAGCACTGTGAATAATGATAATCAATAAAGAATTTATTCATTTTCTTTTACTGATTTCACTCTACATTTTCAATCTTCTTTTATTTGACGTGACACATAAATGCCTTATAATCCATAGTTTCGTATCATAGCATTAGTTTATGAAAATGTTAACTTAGAAAATAGTAAATTCCTTCATATTGGTTGATTGGTGGACCTGTTACCACCTGATAACGTAGTAACGTAATGAAACACAAATTATATAACACAAAAATACAAATTACATGACTATAGTATGAATTAAATTTTCATTACAAAAAAGAAGTGAAGGTCTTTGTTACAATGAAAGCATAGTATTCCCATCAGCGACGCCGAAATGCTGTTGATTTCTTATGTAACCTGACCAGCCATCTCATCCTTCAATGTTTCAATAGATTCGAAGTGACCTCAAGACTGGAGAACAATCCATTAAAACGATAATGGAGGATTGTTCCAAGAAATAATTGCCTAATATATTCGCAACGAGGTTTCTTAAAAAAGTGTAGAGGAAAAGTTTGTTTATAACACATAAAGTATGATGCCGGTGCTTTATCGCGTGGTTTGGGACATTCTGCATTATTTCTTTGCTAAATATATCATATAGAATGTAATTATCATTGAATAATGAACCGTGATTTTCTTCTCAATAGGTAAAGCATATGGTTCCGAAGCATATTTGCGAAAGTATCAGAGATATTAAAGTTCGCTGATCTGACAAGTGCTATTCTGGAAAAAGTATTATCATATTCCAATTACCATTCTGCCTTTATTTTCTTCATTTCAATTTTTTCTTCTGCAAACAAAATATACAATCGTATTGTAACGTATAGTATCTTATTTTTAAGCAATAAAGGCAAACGAAATACGTATCTTGGCAATGTCAGGTTAAACATTAACGATATTTACACTTATTGTAGAGGGTAATCTTACTGTGACTCACAGAAAATGTTTGCCAAACTAGCCGGAGCATCTGCGAACAATGTGATTTACTGCGACCTGGTTGGCAGACAGACTTCCTCATAAGCATGCTATCCAGTCCACGAAATTCTCACTTCATTAAACACTGTTACACATCCTCATATGGCACTCTTTGACGGAGTTGCCTCATGTATCAGAGAGCTTTGGACACAGATAGAAGAGATGTAGCTACCGCAGTCGACGTCGGTAAATACACCATCTGCGAAATTGGCCATTTTGTGAATGTGGCATCGTTTCCTGGTCGTTGCGGTGAATAGAGAAACTTCCATCTGGGGAATAAAAGGGACGCGGTGGTTTCGTGGCGGCCCAGGAGGCTGCGCGGCGGCCGCTGTCAGACGCCGGCGCCCTTAGCGCGCCGCCGCGCCGCCCCTTCCAGCCCCGCACCCCTCCACCCCCTCCACTCGTTCCTCCTGGGGCCTTGCCTTCTCCCCCTCCCCGCCTACGCTTCTCGTTTCACCACGCACCTCCCAGCCGTCTGGCGTCTCACAGGCTCCGTCCCGCCACTGCCCGCCGCGCCGCACCCCGCTTCTATTCCTCCCTCCTCTGTATCCCACCGCCGCATACAGTTCTCCCCTGCGCGCCCCTGCTTCCCGTTCCAGCACGTCACGCTCGTGCGTCTGTCCCTCCCACCCTCCTTCCCGCCGCGCCGCCTCCGCGCAGCCTAGCCCGCCTCGCGCCACGCCGCCCCGCGCCGCGCCTCCGCCCCACTGCTCCGCCCCGTTCCCCCGCCCACGCCGCCCCGTCTCGTCTCGCTCCGCTCCGCCCCTACTCTTCCCGTCCCGCCCCGCCCCCACGCCTCTGCCCAGCCCAAGCCACACCGCGCCGCCCCGTCGCCCAGCCCACGCCGCCCCGTCTCGTCTCGCCTCGCTCCGCTCCGCCCCTACTCTTCCCGTCCCGTCCCGCCCCGCCCCCACGCCTCCGCCCAGCCCAACCCACACCGCGCCACCCCGTCTCGTCCCGTCCCGCACCGCTCCGCCCCTCCTCGTCCCGCCCACACGCCTCTGCCCAGCCCCCACGCTGCGCCGCGCCGCGCCGCGCCGCGCCGCGCGGCGACCTGCGGTTTTATGGAAACAGACAAAGCGCGGTGGAAGAGCGCTGGCGGCGCGTGTGCGCGTGTCCCCACACAATGGGCCATTGTGGCGCCGCCTGCGCGGGCCCCGCACGCGGAGGCACAGCGCGGGACACGGTCTTCAGCGGCGCGGAGGGGCGGGGAGGGGAGGGGAGGAGGGGAGGCAGGCGAGGGCGAGGGCGAGGGCACGCGCGCGCGCGACCTGCGACCTGGCCGCGCTGCCGGCGGAGCGCCTCCGTGACCCCGGCCCGCCATTGTCTCCGCGCGTCCATCGCCGCGCGAATTAACGAGCGCCGGTGACGAAAGATTGGCACTCCCTGCGCGTCAACACGCTGCCAAGGAAATAGGAGGAATGTCGCAGGCGTGGGGGGAAAGTGCTGATGCGGAAAGCATACTCCATAATGAAAAGCGAATTTTCAGCACTAGTAAACAGTTTCGGTTTTTGATGTTGCATTTTAGGCTTAACAACAAGATAGTTTTAAATATTTGCCCTGCGCTGCTGGATTGTCATAAAATTCATGGTAAAAAAGTATTTTTAGAAGGTATCGCAAATACTTTAAATTTTCGATTGACAAAGAAAAAACTTCACTACAATATAGAATTAAAATGTTTGATATTCCTGAATAAAATTTTGAGTTTAAATTAATCAAATCAATCATGGGCACACAATTTAATTAAACGAAGTCAAATTGAACCAATTAAAACTATTGGTTTATTTGAATTCATTTTCTTTGATAATTCACTTCGTAACGGAACATGAACGCTCCTTTCTTCAATAGAGTTTTTTAACTAAACATAATTGGAAGTTTACTGCTGTTATTCAAGGTGCAGCCAAGTGTCTCAGTCTAGCAGGTAATTGATATCAAACACTTTACATGCCAGGCATGCCAGATTTTCTCCTCGCCAAATTAAATATTCAGTGACGGTGGTACAAAGTCAAAGAGCTTGCGATGGGTCCCCAGCCTTTGTGCCGAAAATGACTCTTTTTGCTTTGTACTCTTGTTATCTTTAATGAAGAGCCAATGAGCGAGCCGTGACACTTGTGCCAGAAGGTTTCTTAAAACCATCGATCTTGCACCCAACTTCAACGTCAAAACCAGCACCCACTGAAAGTTACAAACCAAATGTTTTTTTTAAATCTCATAAGTGACGTACTATTGAATTGACCAGCTCTCTCAGCAAAATAACAACAGTTAAGTCCTTGTAATATTCCGCGATAAAAAAAATAGCATACGTGTAAATTATGTGCATGTTCTGTCGTCGTGGATGCCATGTTTAATTTTTAAATTGCTTTAAGTGATTTACTTACAAACCAATGGAAGCACGAAGACCAATTGACGAACATTCTACTATTCTATACATTCTTGCGAATAAAAATAAACAAAAAATAACAATCTCCCTTAGTGCCTTCTCATCCTTTCACCATCAGTAAAACCGTGCGGTCGTATCCTTGCCTTTTTAGTTTAGAGCCACTCGGAAGCCAGGGCCTCCCCTTTGGAAAATGAAACTTTTCCAGTTTCGTATATTACTTTTCTTCAAGGGGAGAGAATGTGGAATATCAACAACACTTACAGATATAATGCGAACCTCTTTCAATTTTTCGAATACCCTCCTAAAACACGCGAAGTTCTATTAGAACTGTTCATACACTTCGTTCAGACCAGTGGACGATTTCTTTCCACCATAAAGTTGAGCCGAGCGTTAGCTGTTGATGTCTCTTGAGTCAATTCAGTGCATTGAGTCAGGAGTCATTGTGAGTGATCATATGAGGTGAGTTCATTGCTGGGATATCAACACTAATAATAACATGAGTTGATACAAATCACGCCAAAAAGCAGTTGAGAATACTATGTGTACGTGACAATTAAGTCATCAAACGGATGTAAACGCAGAAGTTCAAAGAGACCGCTAAGTTTACTTTCATCACACATTTAATTACACTCACAATAATAATCTAAAATTTAAGCCAGTAATTATGCAAGTAAACAATATTTCTTAAAAAGAACATTTTGACAAGTAGTTTTCGTGCATTCTAGCTTTATAAATTCATTGATTTTATGTATTCATTCTCCAATACTTGAAATGACAAATAATAATACAATGACAAATAAAATGACTGAAAATAAATTAAATGACAAATAAACTGCGTCGCAATTTTTTATGGAAGAACATAATTTAAATATATTGGAAGCAGCTGCTAGGATGTTTAGCGTTGAGGACTACTACACTCGAGTTTTGTAATATGAGCTTTGTAGTAGCTGCTTCAAGGATGAATAATTTTCCGGCTTACAAACAAATAATTTTTAATACCGGACATGAGCAAATTCTAGATATATCCATCGTTTTAGGCACTGTTCCATTGTATTATTTCGTTTTTCGTTACGTTAACTAATAAATTTAATGAAAAATCGTTGATTATCACAATATTTACGGCATGCGTGCAATTAAAATTTCAGCGTACAATTAAATGATCACAACAGCTAATCAAATCTGAGAAAACTGATTAATAGGTTAATTATGTACCTATAACCAGACGTAGCCAAGGTATTTCTAGGCGACCATGAAACATGAACAAAAATGTACATCACAGATTACATACATCAGAAACGAAACCAATGAACGAATGAAACAAAATTATAAACGGATAATTATTTCTACTTCTTAAACAATCATGATAATAAAGTACAGTAAGTTAAATGAAAAACTATTACACTACTCATACTTCAACCGAACCCAGAAGTCGCTTTATTTCGCTCAGATATGTTTACTATGTATTACTGTCTACTAGATATGTCACCAATTTGAACGTGACACACAGAGAGAATTGCAGTCGTTTTGACAAATCTCCTTTACTTTTTACAAAATCAAGTAAATTCAAAAAAAGTTTGATTCAAAATATCCATATTCTCCTTTACACGTATTCAACATAAACATTTATATCCATAAGCATGTTGGTATTACACTAGCTGACTAGTGAACAATATAAAATATTTAACGTGAATAAATGTGTTACGTGTAAAACATTTGTCCTTAGCATATTACAAATATAAAAAATGTGATCGTTATTTGCATGCAGCTGCTTTAAAAATTTCACTAGCAAAACGTCTGAGTCTGAATTGAATCTTCTTTCTCCTTTCCAACATTATTACGTCTTATTCTCACATACACGCCTTTACTTTTCGTGAGAAGTAATGTTTTCATGGCTTTGTCAGCTTCTTCTAATATTTTAATCGGAATACGTTAAATATTTTCCATTATCAAATGTTTGTAATTTCTTATTTCATACATTATTTTCTAAGACTACGGTGATCACAAATATACACTGCAAGGCCTACTAAAATAGGTGTTGTTCAGAACCAAAAAGATGTCATCAAAAACATACCTCAAACGACAAAGATATGATTGAATTTCTCAAAATTAAAATTAATCTTTAATGGAAACGAAAAAATACTGAACTAAACACGTGGATAAAGGGGTATAATTACACTCATGGTAAATAAGAAAACTCGTTCCTATCGTCATTCTTGAATTGCTCGTATTGTCATTGTTTTTCGATATGGAATGAACTTTATTTCACACCAATCTTTAAAAATTAAATACTCACTCATATTTATTTCTTGCTTTGTTGGGTAACAATGTTTCTAAAGCAGCAGTTACTGCAATTTCTATTTCCTAATCAGAACTATATTCACTTATGTCAAGATGTATCCACCAAACGTGTTTGAATTGTTCACATTGTTGAGAACAGTGTCACCACTTTTGGGAGAAAAAATGCCAATACTAATTGAAAGCCTAAAACGAAATTTCCTATTAAATCTAAAAAAAATTACAAAGTGGATAAAACGTTACACGATATTCGTTTCGTTATATCTGATTACAATACTTAATTACTCAATTGGCAATTTTCGAATCGCGTATTGTAATGAAATGCTTGCGACACTAATATCATATATAACTTAAATGTTCGAACTAAATAACATCACATCTCTGGCGACAAACATATTTAAGGCATCGCAGAAGAGACAGTATAATTAAAGTCAACTCAATACTTTTATTGGTTTATTTGGTTACTTCAATATACAAATGAACATTCGCGTTTATAGTAATTTATGGTACAAGTGATAAAAGATACATTTTATTTTGCGAATAAGTATTGCGACACGAGATTCATAGAACGAGTGGCGCAATCCTATGAGCAAAATAAATGCATTTTTACCAAGTATCATACATTATTTTGTACACAGCGTTACTGACTTTCATTTTATTTTATTTCAAGTTTATAAATCACTTAATGATTCATTATGGTGAGTAGTAGCTGATGCGGTCAGACGAAAGTATTTTGTTTTCTTTGTGGCATTCACATATTTACATGATCACTTGAGCCTGAGACAGCTTGAGTATTTCGTGTCTCTTTTAGCACTAGTACTAAAATTGAACTTTTAGCACACTATGCCCTGAAATAGCCACTTTTAGTAGTGTATATACAAACATATGTTTAATTAACGTTTGGTATTACTAGCATGCATATTTACGTCTAAATACGATTTTAAATTAACGCATGTTTAAAATTATCACTTTGCATTAATTTGTGTAGTACATATCCTTTCTTACGTTATTATCGAGTGATGTTTACCATTCAGAAGTAAAATAGACTAGATTAAGAACATTTTTTTTTCAGAGACAACAATGCTTTCTATCTTAAACATGGGGTGCTCATAACGTATGAAAATCATTTTGTGCATCTAGTTTTCTTTTCTGAGACTGCAATGCCAACGGGCAAATACAACTAGTAAAAGTCCTTGATTCTCAAAGACTTCAAACGAGAGTTACAATGAGCATACGTTTAAAACACGCATCTAGGGAGTGCGTTGACGTGCAGCGCGAGCGTCTGCCAAACGCCCGGGGGATTATCACCCGCGAAGATATTGAGCGCTTCCCACTCGAGGGGGGCGGCGCGTGGATGACCTGCGCGCACGAACTGGGAGTCAATGAACCGGAAGGCTATACTCCCGCGACCTTCAGTTACGCACACATCACCCGGCCTCTTCTTAAATTCCGTGTAATACAGGGATGCTTTGAGACTGTATATATATATATATATATATATATATATATATATATATATATATATATATATATATATATATTGATACGTTATTGCTTGTTATTGACTTTGATATAGAGTTCAATGTACCCTTCATAATTTACCTAGATTGAGTGGATCGTGGTTACGAAGGAAATATGATTACAGTTAAATGGTGCAGCACATTCATTTATGGAGGGAATTATGAGAGGGAATTATTTGGAAGGGAATACGAAAAAACAAGCGAAGTCAAGTCAACAAGTAGTTAATTAGTACATAAGTCAGCCTAAATAATTAAAATAATCCAAATATTAAATAATGTATGCCACCGGTTCTAATGATCGCAGGCGACAAAACGTTCTCTGGCCGAAAGCCGTCGGCCGTTTTCTCGCTCTTTATCATTAGAACCCTTAAAACGCTCTTGGTGTATTAATAACTATTTTTATATGTACTATCATTTCCTTGACTCTTTTTTCAGGAATTATTAGTTTCTGACTTACTAAAAGGGTGTCGATTTTTAAGTAATACGATTTCGATAGTTATAACTGTCACTATAAAAAACAAATTACAAAGTAATTCTCGAATTGTAATTGTACGACGACCTCTTTTTTTATGATCTCACCAGAAAACTTTAAATACTTGAGATAAAACACAAGTTCAATTGCTGACTGAACTATTTTCTTGCCTAACTGTTTTAATTCCTTTTAAACCTTTCTTGTTTTCAAGAGCAAAATAATATTAATTCCACAATAATGATCTGATGATTTAGAAAATTATTCTTCATATCCACCAAAGTTCAATAGATCATGTTCTGACCCAGGCAAAGAGAGTATTCGTTCACCTGCCGAACATCAGTGTCTGAAGATTTGTTGATAACCAGGGGCATTCGTACCCTAGTATATCGTAAATGTACCTTCCGTATAAGCAATAGCTGTCCACAACCTCAGGAGCAAAAAGTGACAATCTTTTATTCCTCTACACGCTCCACAAGTTTGTAACATTTATTTTGAGGCTGCCTTTACCATAAGATCACATAAGTCTGAATGGCCTTAACAACTATTGTTAAGTGCTGAATCGATGACCTCCATATCAATCGGGTGTTGCTCTACTCTCGTTTCTAATATCGTATCCTAAGCCTAATAGTAAACATTGATTCTGGCACTTAGTTTTCTTTTGAATACTAAAAGTAGTCTCTCTTCTAAAATCGCATAAAATTTGTATAGCTTTTGGGTTAATGAAATAAAAAAAATAAAAAATATGATTGTATTAAAATAAGCTGCAATATCAATCGTGTACTATATCGCGTAGGCAAGAAGATGAGGACAGTCAGAATTATTGGCGAATAAATGTTTTCATCTCTCCGAGTGAATGTGATTTGCGCTGCTCTAAATGGTAAATTCCGTGTGATACTTTTAGTATCTACTGAATTTAGAGAAATTAAAAATCTAAGGGATGACCTTGTCCTCAATATTCCGCCCTATCTTCTATTGAAAATTCATTCTCCACAAAGAATTTGAAAAAATTAAATAATTTAACTTCCAATTCAGTTCACATTATGAGTAAAAGCAGTAATTACGTACAAGTATGTGCTTGGGCGTATCAAACAGAAAATGTATTTATTATCTTTTCAATCCTCCCTCATTGGCAAATATGAGTCAGATGATTCAAAGGATCAGGAATATAAAATTTGTAGGCAATATAATTAGCCCCGGAAACCTAGAGAATTAAAAGTGCAGAGAATGCATATATTAAACATATCTTTGACGCAGGTAGTGCAATAACATTGTATAATAACTGCTTTGAGTTGGCCTTCATTCGTAGACTATATCGTGGAATAGACATTATACATAAACCGAAACACATTCTGTGCATTCGAGTTTATCGGATATATACTGCTAATGAAACTACAGTGTGCTTTTATTTATGACGATGCGATCATTTTCCTTATCGTACACACGCGGGTTCTATATGAAGATTGATAATTGAAGTACGGTTCTCAGATGAATATATTATAGTGCTACATTCCTTGCCGAAAAATGAAAGAAAGGCAGCGATGTCACAGGGCGAAACAAGAGAGTTGCATTTCCTCACTGCCCATCATTGCTCATCCAATAAAAAATCTCAATATATACAATGTTAGCCCATTAATCAAATAATATTCTGAACTCATCCTCACGTCAATTATCAATAAAATTTATAATGAAGACATTTAATTGGTATTCTTCCCCAGGCTGATGGTCATGGGCTGGGGAGAGCTACGGTAAGCATGTCGCAACCGCATTCGCAATCCATTGCTTCTCGCCTTGCGGAAACCTTTCACATTACTACAATTTACAACAAATGCGACATTACAAATGTCAAACTGCAGTATAGTGAAAGTATTTTGTATATAATGATAAATAAAAATTGTATAGAGTGACAACAGTAGAAAATGTAGGGAACATTAATCGAGTTCCGTTAAAAGGTCTGAAAAGCAAAACATTTATTGCGTGACAAGATCATTTGGTTCACATTCATTTCTATATTTCACAAGGATTAATTACTATGATTGATGATTAATATTTTTCAATGCTTTTTAGATCTCTTTCATTTCTTTATCTTCATTTCATATTTGCTTTCTATTTGAATTTTGGGCACAAAAGAGTCCCTCGGACATGAACAATACTCCACGAATCGTAGGCGTGCACAGTGTAAAACAGTCGGGGAGCAAATACTTTAACGAGGCCCCTTTTCCATTAAACTGTTTGAGTTACATATGCCTTTTTTCTGGAAAATGAATAAAGTATAATAAAATGAGGATAAAATTGTTACTAATTATAAAACATACACAAATAATTGACTTTATGTTTAAACATTTACTACACAGTTGCCAGATGGCATGGAGAGCCTCTTCCTCAAATGTTGTATAACAATTTTAATAATGTTCAGGTTAAAAACGCGAAAATTTGAAATTGAATATACTTGGAAATAAAATGTTTTCTTATATAAGACTACGAGGTCCCTTTCGAAATTTTGTGAGGGTGTCATGACTCCTTGCTTCACCTGTGCGCACACCTAAGATGTGAATACATTTGCAAATCAAATCGGATTATTGAGGATAATATAATGTAAATAAGAATTTATGTTCAGAAACAACATATCAACTCGTAAAACTTGAAGAAAATAAATCGTGTTAAGTAATGCTAAATACTTCCCCTCGGAACACTTTACACTCCTAATTCAACTCGAATAATTTCAATTTTTTCCTTACAAATTTAGGTTTAATTATCGCTCATTTTATGAGGTACGTTCAGACCGTTTAATCTCTTCAGATATTGTGGAGCTCCGCCAAATTCGAAATCGTACATTTTTGTAATTGTTTTCTACAAACGATTGCCAACCAACGTGTATTTTCGGATTCATAGAATACGCTTTTTATCACCTCTATAGTTGCCTTAAAATCTCGAAACGATTCTTCGGTTTTCGTGTAGAATGTTCTAGAAAGATCCGACAAGTGGCCAGCTCACTAGCAGCACCTCGAATGGTACCCCACTTGCCCCCAAAGGGGACCGGGGAAAGGGGACCAAAGGGGACAGGAAGGGGTGTGATTAGATGGAAACACGCAACGTTGCTTCTTCGCTGATATACGTTTAACGTCTTGCATCATTTTTTTAAGCGTCCAGACTGAAAATAACATATTTTCTTTCGGATAGCGAGAGTTGACGAAAGCAGCAGCTTTGGTAGTCATTTGTTTACGGATTTTGCCTCTTTAAAGATTGGGAGGTTTTACATTCAAGTACCCACGTCACGTAAGAGGTTGTTTGATTTGAAGGAAGCCATTATGCGGATGAAAATTCTAAAGGGCGAGGCCTCTAATCGGCCATTTCCGTGGTTCTACGATCAATTCCAATCGAACAGAAGCGGCCCTCTGCCAATGGGGCACGGTCTGGATCCATATTTCCTCATTTCACATCCATTTTTATCTCCAAGCCCCAGCACAGAACTGGTTATCACTCTCTTAAGACTCTTCAATCGGAACAAGATTTTTTGTTAATTTACAATCTGTTTAAAAGAAAGACCATGAGTGAAATTTATTGGTATATTGTACACTTGTGTGAAACAACCTCCTAGAAGTTTTTAATACATAGGTAACATGCGCAGACACTACAGATATGCGAATAACATGTGTAGTTTGTCACCCAACGTATTTAATCTCTATTTAGACGACGCTGTTAGAAAATCAAAATAGCGGTTCAATTTTTTAGATATTACAGACAACTTTAAAGAATGCAATTTTGTTAATACTTTAATATTTGCCGACGATCAGGTACTTATTGTAGACAATGCGAACAAATTACTGAGAAATCTGTTTCAATTACAACTGATATCAGCAGAGTATAACTTACAAATCGCAATAGAAAAAAACAAGTTCAATGCATTTTGAGGTAACTTTCCAGTATGATGTACTCTGGTAGTAAATGATAAAATCATTGAACAAGTCCGCATTTTTAAGTTTCTAGGCTGAGACATTTCATATACAGGGGACATTGATGGAGAAATGAAAATTGAGCGTTTTAATGGTATCTGGAGCACGATTAGAAGAATTCTAAAAATCAAGGCAAGGAAATACATTCCTAAAATTTTATAAATAATTAGTAGTACCAACAGGTTTCTCTGGAAGTGAATTTTAGGTACCGAATACTAAATCCCGCAGTAGAATTCAGGCTTCTAAAATGTGATTTTTAAGATCAATATTGGGCTTTACGAGAGAATACAGAATAAGAAATGATATAATAAATACAGGCGCATCCAGAAAGTAAGTTTCGCTAATTTTTGCTTTGAAAGTACACGCATTTAGGAGGGTAGATTGCGCATGCGTAACAGATTTTTGAGGTATCTATCATGTGACGGCCGGTGCCCGCCCAGTGCCAGTAGCGCGACAGCAGTGGCCCGAATTGGGAGGTTCGGACCGTGAGAAAGTGCCTAATGAACAACACAAGGCGCCGATCGACATGCACCGTCGGCTCTTACTGGCATGCTTACTGCACATTTTGGCATGCTTACTGTTATGCTCCACGACAATGCTCGTCCACATACGGTGCGTCAAACAGCAACCGTTCTGCTGCAGATCGCTGAGAGTGTTAGACGTAAACGTGTTAACACCTCACTGCTTATTCTTCCTAAACTGTCAGAACGTCAATACAGCTGCTCGCGCCTCAATACGTAACTTGTGAGACTACAGTGCGTAAACATTCGTGAAGGTTTAAGTCCTTAATATCTGTTAAAACGTACTTGGAGCGTTTGCTATGGCCCACAGTTTTGCGATAGTGCCTCGTGGCGCAGCAGCGCTACATTCGCATGGGTTAAATGAATTTATTATCTGTTCACCTTAAGGAAAATCCTGATGTAAACAAATGCACGTGTGTTAGGATGATTCTCATTGGTCTGCAGTGTGAAATCTTCTGTTGTAGGGACCCTGACGCTAAAGTAAATAGTTCTCCGTACAAAAACTAATTCATAGCCATCGTTCGTTAAATTAACCTTGCGTCGAAACTATTACAACGGTTACAAGAAGGCGACCATTGTCAACTGACTGCGTGTTGTTGTGCGATAAGATTACCAACCTCTGGCAGTTCAGCCCCAGAACGCGCTGATCACCGTGGGTAGGACGCGGCTCGTGGGACCGCGGCGTCTGCTGTTCGGTTCGTTTTAGAATGTCCTTGAGTGTGGCTGACCTTTCAGTAATTAAACACAAGGTTGAAAAATTTCTTTGGAGTTGCGAAAAGCGCATCGTTTTGAACGTTGCGCTACCCCCGTACAGTCCTGATCTCGTACCCAGCGATTTTCATCTTTTCCTGCGCCTGAAGACATTTCTGTCCCCCCGTCAGCGTTTTCACAACGACGAAGTGCTGCAGACCACTGTGTCACTCTTCAACGGGACAAAAATTCAAAAATTGACTCCACGACATGAGAAGTGTCTCAATTCGTGTGATGACTACGTCAAAAAATAGCTCAAAGATTGCTGTATCTGTTGTCAATAAAGTTTTGCATGTAACATGTTCTCGTTTATTTCACAAAATACAGAAACTTACTTTCTGGATGCAGGTTAGAGATATTTATTTTAAATAAAAAAATAAAAGAATACAAGAGTGCACGAGCAAACAACACACAAAAAATGGAAAATTCCAGAACTCCAAAAGAAGTGACACAATGCCGTCCTGAAAGAAATCGGTCTGTTAGACGACCGAAAACTAAGTGGGAAGGACCAATGAGTGCGCAACGGATCTACGGTCCAATGGTTGAAGAAGAAGAAGAAGAAGAAGAAGAAGAAGAAGAAGAAGAAGAAGAAGAAGAAGAAGAAGAAGAATTCTTGTCCTCATACAGTGTAAAATACACTTTAAAGAATGATTCATATCTCGTTTTTGTTGAAAGGAGTGGTTTTTCAAAAACTGGAAAAGTTCAATTTGTTTCGGCGCCTTCCTACAACTACGATAATAATGGCAGAGATTTTTCTTACTAAAATCCAATTTTGGAAGATCTATGAATCAGTTCATGTTCACTTTTTTGACAATGTGAGTAGTTTTCACATAATTTTAAGTGAAATACAGATAACTTCTAAACACTTATTTTAAAGAAAATGGCTTCAATTCGTTACTTTAGTTTCACAAAGTTCTAACTAACAAAATTGCGTTTTCCTTCAGAAATATCTTACAACATAGCAATCTAGCTTCCAAATAAATTTCAGTGCCATATGTTGAACTACTGGTGCTACAGAATGACACAGACTTTTACGTGTTAGTTTTCTCTTTCCTTTGATCTCGGTTAGCTATTCGAACGTGCCAGATTCTCTAGCCTGCTTCCGTCCAAAGTACATTTTTTGACATTTTCTTACTATTTCGGTTTACTGATAATAAAATGGAAATATAATTTTCAGAATACTAACGAACACTGAAACCTCGTCTTAAATAGCAATATTCTTTGAAAAATTTGAAGCCGTTTTTAAACAACTGCCGTTTAAGCACTGGATTAAATTCGAAGTTTAAATCACTTTTTCACAGAAAATGTTTGTGTTTCCAAAAAACTTTTTGAAGTAATTTTAAGAACTTTAACTCACAAATACAATAGTGTTTACAAATTTCTGAAAATGTGCATATTGGCGTGGGAGATCTTTAAAAAAATTTACACAAGTGTTGTTCTTGAAAAAAAAAACAAGGAAATACACCGAAATCAACTTTGCGACATATTAAAGAGTGCAATTAGCACCATCCGTTCGAAATGTTTGAAGAAAAAATTTAGAGTAGTTTTTGAGAAAATTGCAATTGGGCGTTTTTGAAAATGCGGAATTTTGAGTTTGTTTTCACAGAAAACGGCTCCGGAATACGAAGTCAGCGCGCTTCGCCCTGAGCCCCTTCTCTCTGTTCCCGAACCTCAGACAGCAGCAAAATGACAATGTGTATGCGAATTCACCTCGTGATTCAATTGAGAGATAGTGATTCAACTGCTAATATCATTAGTCACGTCAGTGTAGTGCATGTTTTCCTCTGGAGGTGGCAGTGGTCTTCCCCTGGAGGATGGCGTAATCCATCGCCAACCTACCGTCCGGGCCCCCGGGGTTTTCCCAAAACCAGATATCTCCCATCAGCGCGGCACCGGGACAAGCGCTAAGCTCCCGACCGATCTCCCAGCATGTGTGGTAGCATAATGCACCTAAGTGTGTGTGTAAATAAGAGGTAGGAAGGAAAGATCGCGAAGGAATAGGAAGGAAAGATCGCGCGCGGTCCGTGGCTGTTTGTTAGGGTACTGCTCCGGCATTCGTCTGGCGATAATAGGAAAAAACACGGAAAAATACCAATCAGCGCAGCCGGCCGCTAGAATTCTCCTCCAGGCAGAGACTGAATACGGCAAGCTAGTGTGGAAAATCCTGCCTACGTCGGGACTCGAGCCTAGGGTCTCCCGGTCAGACGCCATGCAATGACACCAGTTGATGCGCTGATCCCACCTCCCCCCGTAACTTCGCTCGTAACCTAGCTGTATAGATAGTGTGGAAAATCCTACCCACGTTGGGACTCGAGCCTAAGGTCTCCCGGTCAGAGGCCCCGCAGTGACATCAGTTGATGCCCTGAGCCACCTCCCCCAGTAGTCGCGATTCCCCATGAAGCCGCAGCAGCGCGGCCGGCGGAGGAACGTGGAATCGTCCGTCCAGCGGCGAAAGCGCCCTCTGCCGGAGCGCCGTGGAAACGAGCGGGCTCTGGCGCCGGCCGCTGGGGAATCGCCCGTCTCCTGCGCATCTGCGCCGTGTCGAACACGGCAGACGCGCGTTCCGTTAATTGCGAAATGCCGCGCAAATGGTGCGGCAGCGCCCAACGAGCCGCACCGCCACCTCCAATTGGAAAAGCAACGACCGCGCGCGAGGGCGAAACGTCGATTTCCCCCCCCACACACACACACACACTCGGACGCGGCTGAGGGCGGGCCTAACTCCATTCCGCAAGTCATACCCTCCTACGCGCCGCGATTGTACACCTCGCCCTCTCCCTCTTAAAGGGTACGATTCCGTGTAAATGTGATGCCAAGTGGATAGGCGGAAAAGCAGGCCCTATGGCACGAACCTCCCTATTAATAATGACAACATTATAGCAATAAATAATATTGTTTTTTTTCTGGTTTGTTCCGTGGACTTTTTCCAACTCCAGGGGGGTGTCGATTTTGAATATCCGCGCCGGGCCCCCTAGTATGCCCTATGGCATGAACCTCCGCATTAATAAGGACATAAGTATAACAATAAATAATATTAATTGCGTTTATTTCTTCTCGTTTCTTCCGAGGGCTTTTTCCAGCTCTAGGGGGGGGGGTGCCGATTTCGAGTATCCGCGCCGGGCACCCAATATATCCTTCATGTTAACCTTACACTGGACGGGAGCTTGCCAACTCAATTCTCTGTTACGTCACAAAAATCTGCTCTGCTCCTCCAAGTGTCCAATGCGGTGGTAGGCGTAGTGTTCCAATAAAATGGTCCGGAAGAGGGGGGGGGGAATGTTCCCTCTATAATTACGTTTTTAAATAGTAATTATGATTTGAATGTTTATGGTGCAATAAAAAAATAAAAAATAGAACATAGATTATAACAATTTAAAGCAATATCAGACACTGTTTATCGTAACAAGGACTGTAATTCCACTTCCATTCTTCTAAAACATAAAATTTTTGGAGAAGACAGTTGTAACATTATAGTACAATAATATTTTATACAATGTTATATAACATAATTTTAGTTCGTCCCGAACCAATAATTAATGTTAACAAATAGATACAAATATTTATCCGTGGCAGAATTTGGAATCCCGGCTTCATTATTTCATATACACGTTTGTTTTAGAATGTTGCTAATCCGTGTGTTTGTAAGTACCTTGTCCATAATCTTCATTCTATAAAATTCTTTACTCATCTTTTGATTGCAGGCTATCTTCAATTCTTAGAAATTATTTTCATCTCGTGGGTTTCTCTGCGATGCAAAGCTGCGAAATTCCTCTGTAGGTAGAAGTTCTTAATGTACTGCAGATTTTTCGAACACACTACATACTTGGAAATTGCTACCGTTTCTATAAGAAGAATCTTCCCTTCCCAAATCGAAAGAAAACTAACGGGCGCAATTAGGCTCTCATATTGCCTGAAACACAGGCAACGGCCCACTGACGACCCCTCCCCCGCCCCTTTGCTCGCGGTGCGCCTGCAGATGGATCCTCGGACGCCCTTTCTCGACCAGTTGGCCAAAGCTGCATTAGACACACTCGCGGGATCCTTGGTATGTGGTAAGCGGACCCACAAGGCCTTCCACGGTCACACAGATGAGAGACAAGGGACAAACAACCGAGACCACGCAGGGACTCGAACCCACGACCCCCCCAACAGTGGCGGCGAGTCGGCACATGCTTTAGCCACCTCGACCAACCAGGCCAGCTACTTTGATTAGCATATAAACTACTATGATATCTTACTTTGCGGGCATTGTTTCATTAATTTCATGAATTCCCTGGTAGAGGTAGAAATCTTGGTTATACAAGAAATAATCAATTAACAAAAAGAAAAGTTTTAATATTCATTAAACTCTAGTCTGACAGCAAGCTTTTGGGAAATAACCTATTCACATATTCACAAACAACTTTGGTTTTGTTTTTCAGACATTAGGTTTTCAAGAGTGATCCACTTGGATACCTAGTAAATATTTTAAGTTAATATTTTCTTAGTGTTTTGCTTTTTTATATTATCATATTCATCAGGTATGTATTACTTTAATACTGTACTTTCAAAATTTCCTTTCATAGTTGTAGACCGTACTGAAGAAGGGAGCAACTTTTCCCGAAATCTACCTTTGAGTCTATCATCTAATTAAAATTTTAACGAATTATTGTGTGGTATGATTCTTTTTTTATTCACAAACAAAATTCAGAATAATAATTTCTGTTGAAAGAACTAAGCATACCAATAAATTTGAGTCCCAGTCAATATAAAGATTGCTAAGTCTTAGTTAACTTTTTGTAAAGTAATTTGTTCTACTTGGCCCATGTTTCTAAATTTAAAAATTACATTTGAACCTCCAATGTGACTATGTACTAAAAGGATTTTTTTATAATGATCTCTAATAATAAACCTGTATTTTTTATTAAAGAACTAAGAGATGTAGAATACATCACTAAACATAAGACGAGAAGTTTTTCTAATTATTAATTAATCAACATTATATACAAATAATACATTACTCTAGAAAAGGTTGCCATTAAGGTTACAATTATTGTAACGCTTACCGTTCACAAAATACATATTATGCTTTAAGTAAAGCAAATAAAATTAATATTTCATTATGTTGAGTTAGGGATTTGGAAACATATCGCAAATAAAAGCAGTGAAAAATACAAAAGTTTGTCTCTTTTCGAATATAATTAAATTTAATGAAACACTTCACAAAATTAACAAAATCTGGATTTAATTTTTACTAATTTGTCATGCGGGAAGGAAAGAGCAAAACAAACTCAGTACAGACTCAAAAGTTTCCTGGGACTGGTGCTGGCCTAAAGCAAACAGAACCGAGGATATGACTCCGACTTGGATGTTATGAAGTCTAAGGGAACTCATATCTTCTTCTCGCAAAGTTCACAGTTGCATCACTGAACATGCAATATGCCAAGTTTGAGGGTGCAAGAGGTAACCTAATTCTAAAAGAGAATATTTACTTCAAATGACACTATTACATTCATTCGTTTACTGTATAAATGAAATAACGCAAAAATAATTGGGATTATCATTTTGATTATGTTGTAAAATTAAAAAAAACATATTAGACAAACTCTCATGTTTCTTCATTTGCATAATTTTAAAATGATATCTATTAAAACATGAAGTCAATAAAAGAAGATTGGAACAAAACACATATTTTGACTTATTAGCAGAAGCTTATGTATCATTGGAGAGTTCGTGATGCACTGATTCCTTTTTGTGACATGGAAGCATGAACGATATGAGCTTTAATATTGCGATTATGAAGTCAACTTAGAAACGGGGGAGAGAACTATTTAGTAACTGAGTCGATTCAGAATGTAATAAACCCACGGGGTTTACAACATAATAGAGAGAAGCTTTGCTAAGCAGAATACCTATAAGTCTCTCAGTCCATTTTGTGAGTTCTACGACACTTCAATAAATGCACAAAAATGAAACAACACTTTTACATTACTTTATTGAAAGGGTGTTTAAATTCTAAGTTAAACACGGGAAGTCAGAGGTTTATAAAAAATAAATGATTAGAATTAAATTGGAATATTAAGTAACAAATGTTATACATAAAAATTCTATTCTAAATATGTTAATGAATACAAAAGAAAATAGAAAGATTTCATTAAGTGCTTCATAAAATATTTTGAATAATAATAAATCTATGCAAATATGTCCATACCATTACAAATTATGAATAAAATAATAATGAAATAAACCTAGTAGTGATGTAATAGCAGATACTTCATACACGAGCAAATATATGCCTAAATCGTATTGTATGTAATAAGTAATGCAATATTGAAATTTCTTTCCTACTGACACCTCAGTCATCACTTGAGAAACTTTAATGCCATAACTCAAAATTATGCAAAAAACTACTTATAATTTGAAAACGTATTCATAAAATCATTTAAAGATCTAATATTGAGGAACATATTGAATTAAGAAAAAAATACATAGCTTGAAATTAAATTGGAGCAGGCCCGGTGTAAGACAGAAGAAAAAATTCAAAAAGGAAAAATTAAGCCTCTTTAAGAAAACCTTCCTAACATAGTTTTTGAAAAAATGTCACTATTTCACACAAAATTACGCCTCGTAATTTTTACCCAGGACCACAACCACTTCGATCAGTGACCATCAAATTTGGCAAAATCCTCTTCAGACCCTCTTCAAACCCTCTAGTCACAACACCACCATCTCGCACAGATCTATCGAGACTGTTTTTTTTATAAACGTACGGTCCGACAAACGGACGGAGACAGACGGACAGCCGTTCAAAAATACGTTTTGAGTATCAGGAATTGTAGTCACAGCAGCACCGTCTCAAAGAGGTCTATCGAAACAGTGTTATATCTTTTTAAACGTACGGAGTGCCAAACGGACGCAGATGGACAGACGTTCAAAAATACACATTTACGATATCAGGAATCCTAAAAGCATGTATGCTAGTCTATCGAGATAGGCGAGAGAGTAAGGGGTCTATCGAGACAGTGTTGGTTACAGACTGCAACTGAAAACGGACACACACGGATGGTCATCTAAACAAACATTTTTCTGGTATCAGGAACTCTCAAAACCTGTATTACCGTTCAAATCGCAACATTGATATTTTTTACCACTGCCTAACTTTCTCTCTACTACACATATGAGAAAAAAATAAATCCAATAAAATAAAAAACAAACTAATTTTAGAACAATGGATTTTGACAATAAACCCCGTGGAGATCTCGTGGACTCGGGCGCCTCCACGCATCCCCTTTGGCCGTTGGCGCGCTGCAGCGCATCGTTTGCTCCCGTGCGGAGGGGGCCGTGGCCGGAGGGAGGGGTGTGTGGCGGGGCGTGGCGGGGCGGGGGGGGGGCAGGTACGCGGGCTGCGCGCACGCGGGCGGCGGCTAGTATCGAACGCAGGCCTCCAGGCGGCGCGGCGAGGCGGAGCGGAGAGCGCGAGACCCTCTGCCCATCGATTCGCTCTCGGCGGAGAGGCCCCGCAGCGTCCCCCCCTCCCCACGCGCTCTCCGCTCTCACCCCCCCCCCCCGCGGGCTCTCGGCGCTCTCTGCGCTGCTCCCACCGCGCCACCGGCGGCAGAAGCAAGAAGCACGAGGTAATCACTACAGATAGCGCTGCCGACTGGAGGCTGGGAGGCGAGGCGCGGCGAGGCGCGGCGCGCTCCGATAATAATCTGCCGCCACGGGATCTACAACGCTGCATAATTGTCTCGTATGCATTACTTGCATATGGGCTAGCAACAAAAGCAATTGTCCCAGTACCTATGCATGGCTTCATTTGCGTCCCTCGCATGCGGGTTTCTGCTAACACGGTCAAAACTCTGGATCTTGAACTAAGAGCTGGGAATGGTAGTATTATTTATTAAAATTGGGAGCATTTAATAATAAAAACTGGAAATAACAAATGATGAAATAAAATGGGGAAATTAAAAAAATCTATTTCGATTTTAATAAAACGTATTGCAGTGGTTAAAAGGTACTCTTGTTTTCTCCGGGTACAAAAACCATTATTTGTAGGTTGTCAGAGAGCCATTTAAACTCACTTTTTAATTGGCTGCATTTACTAATCAAATTCACTATTACCGAAACTCTATGCAAATAAAGGCATAATGAAAATTGTGAATATTCATACTGAGAACATCCTCAGAAACCACGCCGGTTGTAATTCAACTAATGAGGCTCTCAAACGTGAATGACCATGGATATTGTATTCACAATGAACGAAAAATTCTGCAATTGATTTATGGTAAGATATGAAAGGACAATGTTTTTTTAACGATTATGTTATTTCTTCCTTTGCCGAAGTAAAATTAGATTAGTTGAGCTCCATCTTTAAAAATGTTACCCCCCCCAGACATCTACCATCCATCCCAGCTAAAGCTGTTTGCTCAGTGAGTTGGGTGACATTAGAAAGTAAAACATAGGTATTTGAGTTTTGGAAACAACACGTAGTGATCACACGTAAGTGTAGAATTCAATTGATATGAACAAAATGGATTCGATATCAGATTACGAAGAACGTTCTTCTTCTTCACCTAGCAAGTTCATGAATTCCATTTCAGTTTCATCATTAATTCACATCACTCACCCTGGTCTTGGGTATCGCAGACCATATAAATAAACATCAATTCCTGTTGAGAGTAGTGTAAAAAAATAGGAAGAATTTTGTTAGGATACTTAATCATTTCATAGTTAGGTAAAAATACATTGGCTGAAGGCAATACGTTAACATTCATTATTATAAATTTTATTTCATATTAAATTAGATTGAAAACGAAATTGGTTGAATATTCTTTTTATGATAATAAAAAGAGAGGACATTCATTTTTTTAATTACGCACAAACTATGCATTTAATGACTCACTGATTAGATTAACTCGTCAATCAATATTGTGTATTATAAAGGGATCATTCCGTTTATGTCAACAAATAAAAAATATAACAACTAATAAAATAATACTAAGTGAATTGGAAAGTCTAAACATTTTTGTAAAAACTTGCCAGAATTTTTTTAATACAGTATAAAAAAATCTGCAAATAATAAATAACATTGTGTATATTCCTAAATTCAGCAGCATCAAATGAACGATCTAAAAATTGCTAGCGTTAGAATTGGTTTTCTATACTCAATACGTACAAATGGAAAAATTGCAAATCACATGATGTACTAATGTCTGTCTAAATATCGCTGGGGTTCAACAGTTTTTCACTTGTTTGTCCTTATTTCGTAAGAAGAGAGTAGTGTAATGGTGCGCCGGAAACGTTTAGAGAGAAAAACTCATATTGCTTGTAACGTGGTAACGAAAATTGGATAAATCATATTCCTATGTGTAGTAAATTACTTCCTCTAAAACGTGTGGTCAAAATCCATGTTTTGTGGGTCTTTAATACCGAAAATCAATAGATGGCAAAACACAACGTCTGACGGCATATAAAACGTCTGCCTGCCGTCCATGTGTGCTAGCGCGAATACCGTTCAGCCAATTTTCTCCAAAATTTATATTCCCCATTCGATATAAACGAACTCGACGCGCTCTAAGTTTGCAACGGATATTTTGAATAGGAGGTACTTTAAATGAAAACTCAAAAACTGTTTCAAAATCTTCTCAAAAATGGACTAGATCTAATGGCTGATTAGACAGCGAAATGTCTGATCAGAGGGGCTTACATTTTATTCAAATGTGTAACACGTATTGGTGACATGAAAAGAGACGAAATTACGACGGTTTCATAGTTGATATTGTGAACGTTATATGAAACCGTCCACAACCGTATTTATCCACTGTTTCATTACTACGGCACTAAGATTTTCTGCCGAAACTTCTCCGTTTTCCGGCGCACGATTCCATACTTCTTACAAAGCAAGTGCGAGAAAGTGAAGTAAAGCAACTAGATAAACTTACTTCCAGCACAATATATTAATGACGTTTGCCTCAAATTTTAACGTTAACTTTATTCTAACCTCGTATGTATGCGACCAGTGTAGCTCCTGAATCCTTATCTCAAAGCAATTCAACCAGTTCCTAAGAATGTAGCCAAGGGTTTTTCACAAATCCTTAATTTCATAATTTTTAACAGTATTGGATGTAAAATTTACCCTCGGGTTTGTCTCGTTTTATTTTAAAATTCATTAATATTGGATGAGCTATTTTAATCACAAAATATTAGGAAATGTAACTAGCTCTTCTACTAGAACATTAACAAAAATAACGTTGTTTGAATAATATTTTGTCAAATATGAATAGAGAATTTGTAGATAATTAACATCTACTGATATCGTAATTTTATCACCTCACGTGTAAAAGCTAAATAGCTTACTTATAGAAATACGAGATCTTTTTATCGAGTGTTTTAGTTGTTTAGAAATGAATGTTACATATTTACTATCATAGCAATATTTAGAGTAATGCTCAGACATTTCTTTTCAGTTTTTCGTCTTGAGCAACTTTGTGAATTGAGTCTTGATGGCTCCTCATACCATTTTTGACGTTCTTCATTCATTCCGCTTCCTCTTGGAACTTTTTCATAAATATTTCTCATAATAAGTGACTCTTCAAAGTCAGAAACAATTGTCGCCCCCTCGAAAGAGACATCGTAATCTTATACGGTGAAATGCAAAACTGTTTTTCTCTCAGGAAAAGAAAAGTCTACGCATTACGTATACGCCTTGTTTCATTGAAAAAATGTCTGCGAGAAAAAGTTATAAACGTTTCAGTGCAGATGACATTTTAAAAATGCACATCTGTCAAAATTCTCGCTGGTACGCGTAGCAGAGTTTATTTTGTGAAAACTCGGAAAATACTCCAATAAAAGTCGACTACTCAGATCTCAAGAATATCGTGCTGCAGGTAGGTAAGGAAATATAAAGATGAACATGGTAATTGTTAAGGCACACAGAATTTAACTTTAGGAAAGTAATCCGAAATTAATAATTGTTTGTCACTTTTTTAATTCGAAAGGGAATTGCCAGTGCACGTACAGAGATACAAAGTGCGGGTATGGATGATCTGCATATGGCTAAATTAGTAATTCTGGGGATTTTTATACCAAGCCTCACCAGCAATTTCCCTTTAGCTACAACCGTAGGCAGACATAAAGAGTGGGGATCAGTCTCATTCTAGCAGGGTCTTAAATGCCCTATTTCAACTCAACGTAAAGTTGTTTGGTGATCAACTAATAATTTGCTGTTTCCGGCCACCTCGGATTGCAGTAGTTCCCTTTAGGTATTTCCGACAGCGGGACGGCGCCCTGCAGGGATCACTGATTTATTTATTGATTGATTGTTTAGTGATTCCGGCCACTTAAACTAACGGGGTCGTTATTTCCGTAAGTGTAGTGGATGTTTTAGCTCGGTAGGTGGCGGTGATCTTTCCCCTGCAGTGTGGCGAGATCCGGCGCCAACCTGCCCTCGGCTGGCGGGGTTTTCCCAACCACGTATCCTCCACCAGCTGGGCACCGCCCCAACCGGTACGAGCTCTTAGCTCCTGACGGGACCCCGGCATGTTGGGTAGTGAAATGCGGGTTAGTGTAAATTAGGGGTGAGGATAGGACAAGGAAGAGAAAGGTAAGATCACGCGCGGTCCGTGGGTCATTTCTTAAAGTACTGCTCCGGCATTTATAGGAGAAACCTCGGAAACTACCGATCATGGCCGCCAACTTCTATATTCCCCTTCAGAGAACGACTGAATTCGACCTAGCTATCTAGGTCGTGTTGAAAATCAACCACCGTCGGTCTCTAGTAACTTCGATCCGAAACACTGAAGTGGCAACAGTTGTTGCTCTAAATTATGGCGAACCGATGGATTAATTTGAAAAACACTGGCAAGAGCTCGAGGTGCTATTGTAATTTATCTAACATTAACAGCTTGCATTCTATTAATAACGTTTGTTTTCAAAAGGTGTCATTGTGAAGAAAAAATACAAATATATTTTAATTTAATTTAAAGTATTGAATAATAATGGTTTATTATCGTTGGTATTATAATTTGGCATGCAGGATATAATCAAAATACAATGATGGTAATTTACAAGTGTTTAAGGGTCGACTCTATAAAGGCCAAGTAAAACATTTTCTTCTGCTCTAATTTTTGGTCGAGTTTATACACTTACATCATTAAAACTATACATAATAATTCAAAACAATACTTCAAAATTAACAAAATATTTTAATAATGTATTTCTTTTCCTTTCCATTCTTCGTTTTCTTCAATAAAATAATAAATGTTAGTTCAAAGCTATATTTCAAAGAGCGGAAAAAATCATATCGGAAAGAGTATATCATTTTATACCAAACTTGATGCCGCAAATGTTTCTCATCATTAGAGAGTTAATTTGTCTAAAATTTATTTTAAAGAAATTTACAACGTAAAAACTAGAGTAAATGTCGATCATTTACTAACTAAAATACGTAGTCACATATCTTTTAATTTGTTATCATTTGGCGAGTACATTATTTTAAAAGAAACATTTTAGAGTCAATTTTTGTTACCTGCAGGTAATAATACACGTATACTTATAAAGTTACCTGATGAAGTGACTTTACAAAGTTAAACTACACTTGTAAATAAGATTTTTTCTTTTAAAATATTATCCACGAATTTCAATGTGTGTAGAATCTGAAAAAGTGAATTGATACTTAGTATTGAATAGGTGAATACAATGAACTGTGGAAGCCAAAAATATTATGTATAAATCATTTAAATGAATATGCCCATAACTTCATTGCATGTGCATTTTATTGGACTCTCAGGTATTCAATCTACGCGCTGTGTCAACCACAACAGGCAATAACACACTGAACCCCTCCTCGCAAAGGTCCTAACCCCCACCATCTGCCCTTCTGCGCATGCGCGGGCTGAGCGCTTACTTTGTGCAAAATGCATTCTGCACAGGCGGTGGACGAGGCTGTTTTAGACTGACATGAACAGTTTGTTATCTCAGTAATGTTGATTTTGAGCATGCTGGATAAGTATTCTAGTAACACTTTCTCAGGCAAATTCTAACAAATTTCGAAATATTAGATTGAAAAGGATATATCCAATTTCTGAACAATGGCAATTTCTATTAGTATTTTCTCTTCACTTATTTGTATATGTTTTATTCATATAATTTATAATTACTTTCCCAAGAAATAGATCTTACCACCATGTCACAAAAGTAACACATTTGAACGGAAATCTCCTAAGTTTCTAAAACGTGTAAAAATTGGAAATGTTCTGTTGTATATTCATGATTATTAATTGCTAAATTATTGTTTTGCCTAATTACTTACTCGTACCGTGTGTATCACTCGGGCATATATATACAACATATATATATATATATATATATATATATATATATATATATTATAACAATGTATATATGAATATATAATTATATATATATATATATATATATATATATATATATATATATATACTAGCGGAACCCGGCAGACGTTTTTCTGCCCTTCTTCTTCCCTCTCCCTCTTCATCTCTCTCTTCCTCTCATACACATTTAGATGCAGATTCTGAACGTCTCTGAGTAGGTGGTGGTAATATCGAGAAGCACCGGACCAGCAAAATTATAATAGAATGTTCAATAAGATTTCATCCTGTAGATTACTGTGTGAGAAACGTTACTTTGGGGCGTTTGGCTTCAAAATTTAATTTTTAATGCCCTAAATCGTTTCGTTTAGGAGTTATTAATCGTGCAGTGTGTTGCGGATTGCATTTGACACGAATATTTAGTTTTGTTCTTTGTTCTTTTTTCCCCGTAAATTGTAATACTTATTCTGCAATTGGGGGCGGAGATGAATCTAACAAATCAGAGATAAAATTGGTCCAGCCGTTCTTGAGTTATTATGTAACTAAGCCAACTTTGTTTACACACACACACACACACACACACACACACACACACACATATATATATATATATATATATATATATATATATATATATATATATATATATATCTTAATATATATAAATCTCGTGTCACAATGTTTGTCCTCAATGGACTCCTAAACCACCTAACCGATTATAATAAAATTCGCACACCATGTGCAGTTCGATCCAACTTGAAAGATAGGATAGTTTAAATCTCAAATTATAGTCGCAATTTTAATTTATTGCTAATTATTTGTCTGAATAATTGCTAATTAATTGTTGTAATAATTGTAGATAATTGTGACTGTCAAATAATAACAGACAAATAATTAGCAATAAATTAAAATTGCGACTATAATTTGAGATTTAAACTATCCTATCTTTCAAGTTGGATCGAACTGCACATGGTGTGCGAATTTTATTATAATCGGTTAAGTGGTTTAGGAGTCCATTGAGGACAAACATTGTGACACGAGATTTATATATATTAAGATATATAATTGTAGGCAAGTCTATTTTCATCTACAATTATTAAGAATATTTTGCTTTAGAAACGTGCTGGCTTAAGCTCCACTCTCATAACTATATCGTTAGCATGAATTCACTGAAGCGATTGATTTAGGAACAAGTCTCGCTTAGTGTTTCAAGATTCAGCCCTATTTTAGTTTCACAGCTCCTATTCCTCAAGTTTATCTGCAAATCATTACGGTTCGCGGAAAATCGCTCGTTCGTAAGGCGAAGGACAGCATTGGACATTCATTTGTTGCAGCTGTCGCAGGCTGAAGTGCCTTTGTGAATGGTTCTGAACTGAATAACTTGCAAAGACGCTCGTCGAGTCGTAATCCTCGAAGAAGTTCCACAATCGAGAAAGATTGCGAGGGCATAAAGTAAGCGAGCGAGAAAAAGGCGCTTGCTTGTCACTTCTCTGTCTCTAACAAATCCACATGCAAATACGCATTTACTGAGAGAGAAAAGTATAAAATCCACCAAAATTAAGGTTGTTTCGTTTCATTTTTGTACAAATATTTACCAAGCATCTGCTGCCTTTGTTCTGTTAGATTACGTGTACATTAACAAGTATTCGAACACACTCTTTTTCTTAAAATATTCGCTCTGCTGCAAGTTTGAAGACTTGAAGCCCTTCAACGTTTTCGGGCAATAGGTTTGAATTAACGAAAAGTGCCTAAAACGTTTTATAACAATTCTTTTTATCTCAAAGATGTATTTAAGGTACGAATATATGAATCTATTTTTATAAAAAAGAAAATAAATGTAGAAAGGGGGTTCGTCTTATTGTCTGCAGAGCTGTTTTCAATCTTTTAAGGCATGCGCCCTTCTTCCATCCCTTTGGAAACTTACTTGACGTCACGGCACCCCCTAATATTAAAGGCGAAAGGATGTTTCGTCGTTCAGGTTAAAATAATTAACTTTGAATGTTCTTTATAATATATTTTTATGAAACATATAATTTTTTTTCAGGTAACCATCAGTGAGAGGGCTGATATTGTTTGTCTTTCACAGCTCTTTTCTGTATTTGGCGTTAATTGTAAAAATCCACATCTCAAATTACTTTCAACATCTAGCGTTTCTCGATACTTTGATATAAGCAAGAATAGGAAACCCAAATTTACATAAAAATGTTGTTCAAAATTCACCAAGAGCCTCGCAGCTTATGGACACAGGCAAATAGCAATTTCAACCAAAATCGTCAAGGTGTTTGCGAAATTGGCTTTGGCTTGTGAGTCACCTTTTAGAACATTTAATTCGAGGTATTTCAGCGCGATATAACGAAAACAAAATCAGTTTCCTTGGAGTTCATATGTTTCTATGAGTTCTTAAAGTAAATAATACTGTTGGCCAAGACAACGCATCTAATTCTGTTATTTGGAATTATTTGCTTATTCCACAACCCCACTAAACCAATATTATTTCCACTCACCGTCTTCTCAGGATTATAATGCAAACGTCAATTTTGTATTATTAACGTAGATAAAATTGGAAACGTTCCACAAAGTGCGTTCACTTTATATAATTATGAATGACGGCTATTATTATTATTATTATTATTATTATTATTATTATTATTATTATTATTATTATTATTATTATTATTATTATTATTCCTATTGAAGTTGTTGTTGGTTCTTACTGCTGATCCTGATTTATTATTGTAGATAGATGTTAATCTTCACGTATGTTCGGGCAATATAGGATTAATCTTAGGTAGATTCCAGGAATTACGACTTTAGTAGTTTATATTTGTATTTATTAATACCTCAACGTTCGCACATTTAGCATGTGCCTTGTTGAGAGCAATATAGAAACAATGGTTGACAATAGTGTAAACAATACAGTTTGACGTAATAAAGACAAAGGGATACAAAAATATTAAAATAATTGCACACAATTTGGTGTTTACATCCGAGTATAACATATTACAGGAAAAGTTTCTAAAACGTTGAAGGTGGCATCCAACTTACTGGTTACAACAATTCACGAGTCATTTGCGGTGGGTAACACAAAACTAGATACGTTAAGGAATGGCAGTGCAAATATTGTAAATTCAGGTCGTCATGGAGTGGGATTATCAAACGTAATGAAAAATGTTGGGTCATTAGCAACCACTTATAAATTTGGTTACCATTTCATAAACTTGATAAACCTACGTGAAGCTTACAGTCTATCTACAATATTATTATTATTATTATTATTATTATTATTATTATTATTATTATTATTATTATTATTATTATTATTATTATTATTATTATTATTATTATTCCTCTACATCACGACAAAAGATGTTATGAGTAGGTTAAAATAAAATCTATTCCAGGTTGCACCCGCTTTCTAAGGAGCGGATCTGGGGGCTGTCAATGCTTGTTGCTACTTTGCGCAATATGTAGACTGTTCCAAATAAGGCAATATCTTGCACCTCCCAGTCTTTGGAATGACCTGAGTGTTAAGCCAAGTTCTTATACAAATTTTACGGAAAAAATCCCAGAGCTTCGATAACTATTGGGACGACCTGTGCTTTAACGCCCTGCATTCGGCTGATCTCGATTTCAAAAATCTTGTATTAAACACATCGCTCTGCCTCCTTGGTTACGACTTTTTGATCGCAAGGCACAGCCACGTCTACAAGTAGTTAACCTTTTTCATCAACATCCCAGCAATAATAACGCAAACAATATCCGGTTTGTTTGCCTTATTATTACTATTATTATCATTATCATTACAGGGCACTTTATCATATCCGAATGACATTACTTGCTGTTTACATACGCGTCCAGAGTTGATTAAATGTGTTATCATTACATTCGATATAGTGAAGAGGGCCTGGTAATAGCACTTTGGAAAACAACACGGTGCTCACAAAAACAATACTCCATTCAAAAACGAAGATACGCACCTCCACACATCAATACTGAATAAAGCATAAGTTCTATAATTTACATAATGTACAATACTAAATTGTTTTGATGAATATGGATAGTTATTTTGCAAGAGAAACATTTGAATTTAAGATTTCCAACTTTTAAAGTATAACATATTGTGCCGATGTTTACTGTGTACTCAAAATATGCCAACATTGTGTCGCATACAATGCATATGTATTTTTGTTTCTGCACTCCTCAAACATCTGCTATTTTTTTTCATTCATTGTATTTTTGATTTTCCTGAATTCCTGGATATTCAACAGAACCATGGAATCTGTTAGATCATGGGAGGTTGCAACTTTTCTCGCTACTGCTTACACAGTAGAGAGAAAGTTATGTAATGTTGCAGGAAAAAGCCGCGAATGTTCCGCAGAATTAATTTATATCCGGGCAGTGATAACGAAAGAGTGGATAAACTCAAACGCTAAATTTAGATGATTGATTGCTGATTAGTGATTGCAGGCGCGTCAACTGCTAAGGTCATTTGTCCCGTTAGTGTAGTGCATGTTTTTTTCTCGGGAGGTGGCAGTGATCTTGTCCCTCTGGGTGACGAGATCCTGCGCCGACCAACCGTCGTCTAGCGAGGTTTGTCCCAACCGGGTATCTTCTGCCAGCGGGGCATCTACCCAGCCTTGACAAGCTCTAGGCTTCCTACCGGTCTTCCGGCATGAGTGGTAATGTAGTGCATGTTATTATAAGCGTGTGTAAGTAAGTAATCAGGATATAACAAGGAAGAGGAAGGAAAGATCGCAAACAGTCCGTAACCCGTTTGTTAGGGTACTGCTCCGGCATTCGCCTCGTGGTGATCGGAGTAATCACGGAAAATTAATAAACAGAACAGCCGGCACCTAGAATTCTCCTCCAGACAGCGACTGAATCCGTCCTACCTGACATGCTATTGTCGAAAATCCTGCAATCGTCGGGGCTCGAACCTAGGACCTGCCGGCCACAGGAAATGCTGTGACATCAGTTGATGACCTGATCCACCTCTCCCGCGTCAAATTTAGAAAAAAATCTAACAAGTGGTGTAGCAAGAATGTTTTGTGAGTTCCTGCTACCGAAAAATTAACTGCAAAACGTCGGTCCCTTCTGTGAAGAATGCTAGCGGCTAAACTGATCAGCCGATTTTCTGTTAAATTGACATTTCCCTTTCGATCTTCCTGAAGTCACGGTTCCGAAATTTTAATTGGAGGAAGCTATTTTACATACTAAAGCCCCTGATACATTTTCAAAATTTACAAAAAATGGCTCCAAAGTTTTTTATTAATCTTTGTTATTGCATAGTATGACGTTTAACAGAATGGTGTACATCTCATGTTCATTAAAAATCAATTAAAAATGATTATTCGAAAATTAAAAAAAAACAAACAATTTTTTCGGCGTCTCCCTACAACTACAATTCTGAATGTACATTTTTTTATTCGTGACGAGTGTATTCACCAAAAACAAATCTTCAAATAAGGTCAGGTTTAATTTTTCAAAACTTCTAGTCTGTTTTGTGTAATTTGTTGTCAAATACAGTCGCCTGCTCCGAATTCCCTGCTTCGTGAACGTAATAGAGGTGTTTTTCAGGTAGTTTGATGCTATGTAAGTTAAATTTGTGGAAATATTTGTTTAAAAATATTTAGTTTTCGCACCAAATGTCCTACGATTTGTAATGAGTATTACAAACAATTAAGACGAGTTAATTTGGAGAGAAATTGTGGTACAAATAGTATTACATAACCATTACTAACGGCGAAGAAGTACGTGCTGATTTACCACATGAAAAATAGAACGGCAAATGATGCAACTAGAGCTACAATTCCTAATTTATTTGGAATTGATCGTAAAATTATAATTGATACCCCCATGTATATTTACGTTCATACCTTTAATATTACAAATAAAAAATAGTGATTAAATGATCCATTAAAAAAATTCTCCTTGTATGTAACAAAAGCCGATATACCTGTATTGTGTTGATCCCATTTTCGGCCAAATTTCTGTATTCCCAAAAACTGCAAATCGTTTAAATTTGAAAACCACAAAATGGCAGAGGGCAATTTGTAGCTTAGACAATGTGTGTGCCAAACAACTAGCTCTTTAAAAAAGTTCATGTATAATTGTTTGAAGACGAAAAACGAGTTTATTTCGTCTAATATGTGTCTGAAATGAAAGCAATTAAAACAAACAGTTTCTCAAAAACAGCACCAAATGTTATCTTTAAATTTTCTCCTCTAATGTAGCTACAGGCGGCAAAAAATATTGTGTTAAAAACATTTCCGGTTAATTCTCCACATTTTCGAAAATTGCAAAAATTGCGTGTTGGAAACATAGGGTTGAGACAATTACAGTTTTCAGTGTCAGCGGAATTTTGAACCACACAGCGCTTCTGTTATGTAGTGTCACAACTGACGGCGAGTTAACTCGGAGGACCTCAGTTCGAGTCTTGGTGCGGAAATTAATTTCTTGCTGGTTGAAAACACATTTACATGTTTACGTTGTAATTTCATATAGTGAAGCAGTTAGAAATAAAGCGAGAAAGTATGCACTGTTGTAGCACCGGTAATTTGTATCGCGACATTTCTCCTTTTTGCACAAGTGCACTGTTACCCACCCGCGAACCAACTCACATCCGAATACCTCGGCCTGAGCTCTAAGATTAGTGAACTGAAATGTTCTGACAAGAACACGTGGCTCAACTGATGGTCAATGCAGTGATGCTGACCGGAAGATTCTTGGTTTGAGGTAGGTAGAGTTCTGTTCTAGTCGGGAAAATTCTAGCGGTCGGCTGCTCTAACAAGTAGTTTTCTGTCGTTTCTCCGATCAACACCACGCGAATGTCGGAGAAGTACCCTAATAAACGGGCCACAGACCAATGCCATCTTTTCTTCCCCTTCCTTGTCCTGTCCTCAACCCTCACTTACACTCACATTTACATGCATTACACTACCACACATGTCGAAAGCTTAGAGCTCGTCCCGGTTGGGGCGCTGCCCCACTGGTGGGAGATACCTGTTTGAGGAAAACCCTGCTAAACGGTAAGTCAGTGAAGGGTCTCACCATCCATGGAGGAGCGATCACCGTCACCTCCCGCGATAAAACATGCATTAGACGTATGTGACTAATGACCTTAGCTGTTGACTAAATCACTATTCCACCGACAAATAACATAAATATCTAAAATATTCTGTGTAATATGTAATTTCGTTTCATGATAATTATTTTATTCACCTGAAGACAAATGTTAAACCATGTATTAAGGAATTGTGTTTAATAGAAATTACAAATGAAAGTAAACTAGACTTTTGGCAATTTTTTTTAAAGATAACGAAAACCGCCAAATATATATCAATTTTAAGAAGCGTATGAAATTAGTAGCGACATATTTAACAGTGATTGACTTGTTGCTCTGTGTCTATTGTTGCCAAAGTATACTATGCGATAACAAAGGATTGTCTCTCAATTATTTCATCTGTGCTTAGAGATCCGAACTGACGGGTCTATTGACACATCAACTTAATTTTACGTAGATTTCTGGATTTCTAATTACTGGAATCCAACTTCAAAAGGCCAGTCTCTGAACTGTGCGTAGCCTCGCTGAGCACTTAGCCCCGTTATTACTAAGTGCTTGATAGGAAAGAGAAAGAATACGCTCACGCAAAAGATCACATTAAAGAATTGCTCAACAATTCATAGAGTCGATTTAAATTCACAAACATTTTGAAATTATCTAACCATCCGTGCTACAGAGTACCCGGGATCCGAAGTTCTAAATTTCAAAGAATGTTGTAGAAGGTGTAAACTTGTGTCCGGAGACAAAACGATGTTGTAGTGTATGGAGAACATAGCTGTTGATGATTACGGTGGTTTGCAGAGATTTTAATGTACTACATTATAACAAGGTGTGTAAGATGATACAATATTATTGTAAATTGTTTGATGTGATTTGTGGTTTATTGACGATTGATTTGTAAATTGTAAAAAAAGTAGTTGAATAAAAATTTGTGTAAAAACTGACAGTTGTAAATATCAATTCTCCTCTACTGTAAAAACAATTAGTTGAATGATTCTTGATCGAGATTGTCGATCTTTCAGTGTTATAAGTGTATTTTCGTCCAGAAAATACACTCACGCAACTAAAAAAAATATTGATATAATTGATATGTTTCGAATTATTGTTTCAGATGAATCCAACCAAGATAAAGAGGTGATTAGTAGAGGCCTGCAACATAAAAAATTCTGCTATCCGGTATACCAATAAAAGGGCAGCGAATCTGTTCTGAAACGACCCACGTGAATACTGAAGCTTCTTTCTTCCTCGTCCCCTGACGCCAGCTGAGTCTTAAGCAGTTACGTACTGTCTATGAGAATTAGATGTAACAACAGGAATGAGAAATTGCGGGTTAACATAATCAAATACTTCTAACAAATTCAAACTCTTTCATTGTCTTTTTTTGTAATTTTTCAGTCTGTAGGTATCTAACAAAATATTTACACATGACACATGATCAGATGCAGCTTTGTTTCCTGTCAATCCACGCGTAATAAGTCATTTAGGTCAGGGGTTGGGTTAGGAAGGGGGCGTGTGCGGCGACTCGAATTCGCGCGGATCATTGCGAGCGACCGCATGGGCATGCGCATGCGCGTGCGAGGGGGGGGGGGGCAGGTGCGAAGGGCCGTTCGCTTTCCACAGATAATTACGCGAGCGCGTGCCTGTGGCTTTCGGCGGAGACTCGCATGAGCAACTGCGCATTAACGTCCCATCACGCAACACCCAACACCGTGGCTTGGAATGGAGCGAAATTGGATTTGCTGGCTCTGAAAAATGAGCTTTACAATAAAGGAAGTACACAATAACTTCTGAATTGTGTTTATTTTTGGTTTTATTTTAAATTTTGGGCCACATTTACATTTTTGATTCAAATTTCTTACTGAGGTTTCGTCCGACGCTGTCTCCTTTGTACAGCGCATTTTCAGCAGATTTCTCCCGCAAGCTGTCTCTAGAGCTGACACGCGTCATAAAGTTCTTCACGATATACTTTATTCAGATCAAGCGCCAATTAATCAGTATTTTAGGAATATCCGATCATCGGCCTACTAGCTTTCACTTAACTGTTAACTCCTTATGTACATTTCAATTTGGAGAAACTGCAGTACGGTTCTAAGGGATGTGTCCGCAGGGTGTTATAATTAGCTCGCATATCACTGCAAAATTATAGGTATCGTATTATGTTTTTGGCTGATTTTTTCAACTAATTATTTGAATGATATTTTACATTTTCAAAACTATGAATACCAGAGGGTAATACAATTAACAACACCATCAATAACGACAAATATTCAGCAGCAATGAAAATATATCACTACAATTATTGTAGAAGAATTATTGTAGAGATTTTTAGAAAGTATAGTTACTTTAATACCACTTTACCTTTTAAGTTAGGAGTAAATGTTAATTATGTTCAATAATTTCAATAATAATTTTCCTCTCATCAATAATAATTGTTTAGCTTCGAACAACATATTTACGTAGAAAAAGTTTTCCTTCCACACTACTGTAGTTGAAAAATACAAAACATTCCGTTTATTCTGTTTTCACTTTATTTTTCCAACAGTTCATGTGATGAATTCCGGAGAAAATTGCAGAAGAAGAAAATTAAAAGGCATTAAATCTTGAAGATGAACTCCCACCATCACTTCGGGGGTAGAAGCGTCGCTAGCGCCACAATTGAGCACTTGCGATAACTGCACAAGCTTCTCGCTAACGCCACCCCAGCGCTGCGAGCGTTCCGTGGTTGAAATAATGCCTCAGAGATGGCGCAGTCAGCATCGCCAGCGGTGAGTGCCGTGCCGTGCCGTGCCGAGACCGCGCCCGCAGCACACGCCGCTGCCAACACCGACGCGCCACTCGACGTGTTTTCGCTTATCGATCTTCCAACGCGAGCCAAGGCGGCGCGTTTCCCGTGACTATCTGTGGCAATACCTTATCTCTCGTCACTAGCACGCGTGCGCAACGCCAGAAAGTTTATGTCAATCTTTCTCATCCAAGTCGACGAAATTTTTGTGTGTAGTATCTGAGCACATGAAATTGGCTCCAAATTCAAAACTTCGCGTCTCCTGAATGCTACACATAAAAATATAACTATATAAAAATTTACGATACGGAAACTTACTTGACATTAATTCGTGCACTGATTCATTTAAAAATAATTTTACCATAACGCATTTCCTAAATATAAATAATACTGACACTATTGCTGGTTTGTCAGTAGCAACGTACGTGTCAAAAGTTGAAAAGTAATTTGTTACAAGAATTCAGTTAAAGAGTCACTAACATTTAGTTGACCTAGCTGATAACCTGGATCACATCAAATGTGACAAATGACTTGGTATTAGCATAATAAAACCATTTGTATTTAATTACAATATTTTGGTTTCTAGAAGAAGCAATTTGTTTTAATATTAAGTGGATGACCAATTTCATTACGTAAATCACACAAAATGAACTCGAAACACTAACAAGCTCTTAAAATAAATAAGTCTATGGATTTTTTCTATTAGACCTATTTAGACCTACTAATATTTCGGAATAATCGGAAATGTTTCGAAATATTTACATAATCTTAAAATCCGTTTTCTATTTGATCTACTAATTCAACCAATCTTTCATAATAACCAAATATGTCTTTACATTATTCACTTTGTACTCTTCTTTTTCATATTTAAGTGAAACAGAAATTTCTAAAAACAATTAATATGAATAATTGAATGTCTGTGGCAATTATTTTTAGAATAAATTTTTATTTGAGTTACATAAATAGTATTCGTATATTTGTCCGTGGCATACCTCAACTTTTATTTTCTTCTTACAAAATTACTTTCATTTGTTTCGTAAAGAAATCCGATTATTTGAATAATGTTCATTCACAATTATTTATTTAAATAATGTTCTTGGATTCAACTCGTTCCACAGTTAATGTGATAATATTTCTGGGCAGTGAAAAATATTCTCTATCATATGCCATCAATTACAAAAAATATAGAGAAATAAGAATAGTTGATATTAATGAAACAAATTGAAATGAAATATAACAATTTCCTTTTTTTAAAGGAATGATTTACAAATGAAACTAAACAACATAAGTTGAGAATTCGGTATGAGGATCAAAAGTGGTATATTAAATTTAAAACTACTTCTCCTCCAAAATGAAAGAAGATTGTATTGAACAATTACAAAATATTTCAAAAAAAGTAATATAGTGTTCGTTTCACAATGCATGGAGACTTCAATGCAGGTGTAGAGAATACACCAATATTGGAATTAATTAAATCGTTCTAAACTACATCACGCAAGGGCATGCCAAGAAATCATTGACCAGTCTCTGACATTCAATATATTCTTCCAAATGATGTTAATGACGAATTCATCAAAAATACGCAAAATTATATTTTTGAAAAGTCACCATTTTCTTTTTAGGACCATCAGAAATCACTGGAATGTACAACATATTTTCGTTTAATTTCAAATGATTGATTTGTACCTAAAATAGTTGTAGGACATAACATAAAAACTGAATAACTTTGAATTTCTCACAGAATATTTAGAAATAGTATCAGAATAAAATATTTGAAAACAGAAAAATATTTATTTTTTCATTAGTAGCTCTCATAACTAAGACAAACACGTAGTTTCAGTAATGAAAGAAATTATTAATGAAGAAAAGGAAAAAAGATTAGGGTATATGATACGCTACCACGAAACAGAGTGCTTGGAAATCGTATCATGGGCTGTCAATACCCATGTATTCAAGACAAATAAAACCGAATGAAATAAAAATACAACACTATGACACTTGTTGCATTGCAACTTTAGTACAGTTACATTTCATTGTATGAGTGAATACTTTCTGCCAAGGTCGTCATTCTTTGGCGACTTTCAACGAGTAACACTGTAAAGAATTACTAGTGACACTTTATGTGAGATGCGAGTTCGTTTCATGACGTAACGTAGTATATTAATGGATTGTATATTTATAGATAAAGATGGTTTTGATTTGTTTACTATTTTGAGATATTTGTGTCACATTAAATATATACAAGCGTACCCGTGCGAGAACTCTCGCATGTTTAATCCCACAATAATTATTCCTAAGGGTATCGTGAAACTGAAACATGGGAACATGTGGTCCGTTTCCAACGTAGTTTCGTCAACAATTAGGTACACAGCACTTGTAGAGCACGGGAAAACGTTCAATAAATGGTTGCTCAACATCCATAAGTAACAACCTTTAACGATATCAAGCAAGTATTAAGGGTATTTCAAATTGTCCCTGCGGGATCGAATCTTGAATTAATAATTCTGCAAATAAACCTCGTCAGTCTGCGCAAACCACGGTGTACACAGAAAGGGTAAATAGTATAAGATTGAAGAATCTAAGCCATATAAGCGTGACGCCACAAAGATGGCCATCAACACCAAGGGCTGAAATACATGTCATGGAGGAATATATTCTGTATTCCTCCATTAGTAGTATCGATAAGCACAAACCAATAAAAATTTAATAGGATTTCTAAGAATATCTCATCTTGTAGATTATGGTGTGAAAAACATTTCTTTGGGGCCTATGGCTCTAAAACAATTCGTTTAGGAGTTATTTAACAATATAGCTGACAGAGTGGAGCAGGTTGCATTTGGCATGAATATTCAGATGCGTCTTTTAAAACAAATCCTGCATATTTTTAAAGTCAAACAATTTAACTCGCGACCCTGAATTCTCTTTCTTTATAAACCTCATTTATAATGATCTGTTGCGTATGAGAGCCTTAAAAGGCAGGTATACTACTGAAATATTATAGGAGACGATTACACAATTATTTACATTAGTGCGTTCGTAGACTGTATTATCTATTTTTCCCACTTGTTTAGATAGTTTTACAAATGGTATTATTTTTCTTTTTAAATCTTAAATTGTATAGCAATTTTTAATTTCTAATGGTAATTTATTAAATAATTCAAATCCTTTATCAAAAAATTAAGAATCCTTAGAATCTTTATTAATCTTCACAAAATAGTCCATTTTTGCCCGTACAGTTTTACCTAAGTTAATTACTAAATTTTGTGCAAGTCTTGTTTCACCTGTTGTTTTCTCTTACACGCCATGCATTTTTTATCTAAATTTCCTTTTATTTGACGTTTAATTAATTCGAAAAAAGCGCACCTTGTAATGCATTCCCGGTTTTATTGACATAAATGCCAACGTTTCTTCCATGTCTAGGACTGAAGTGTATTAATTGCTTTAAATTATTACCCTCATAGCTCTGTGGCTCAATTTTGTTGTAACTGGAGTTTTTTAATTTCGGATTTTTGGGCTTCATTAGTTTTGTCGCTCATAAAAATGAGGAGCCGATATGTATTTATATTTCAATCATCTGGTGTAGCCATTTACATATGATATAATTCTTTTTTAAAATATATATTTTTTGGGGGGTGTTAATTATGTAATTTTTGCGTGCGTAATTTTTAAACTTTAATTTACTATCGATAATTATTCCTAAATATATCATTTTGAATAGCCGTTGTATTTCCTTTATTCAGTTTATCTAGCTTTTGTGTATTTTTCACTACATAAAATCATAAATATAGTTTTGTCAACATTCATTTTAAGTTTGTTTACCCTTAACCATTCTTGAATTGCAATAAATACACTCGGCAGTTTATATTCAATTTCCGCCAATGTTCTTCCAATTTCACACAATCACGTTTCATCAGCAAATAATTGAAATTAACAATCATTACCAATTAGATTTGTCATATACTTAATTAAGTGATTAAGGTAAATTATAAACAATAATAGATCCAAAACTGACCCTTGCGGTATACTTGTATCTACGCCAATTTCATCTGAGATAATATTATTATAAGGTAAATGATGCAAATATGGCCAGTGCAGGTAATATTGGCAAGTAGCGGCTAAGATGTAGCTTAATATATTTCCGATTGATTGTGCTAGCATGCAGTCTGGGAGAGTGTAAGAAATGCGTTAATACCCTACCAGACTTGTTGATTCGCGTATTCGCACTCTGGAGCTTTTATTGTGAAGAACGCACTGAGGCTTTTTAAAAAAGGATTTATTTCAATCCGTATTTTTGTAAGATAAGACTGTAAGAGCGTAATTAATATTATATATTAGTATAGCTAGCCCTAGTTACATGGTCATTCTATAAGAAACAAGTTAATTTGGTAACGCCGTAAAACCTACATGTGGACATATTACCTTAAAATTACAATATATTTGTAAAATCACAAAAAAATATTCCTGAATAATTTTTTTTATATATCAATTTCAACTTGAATCAAAATTATTAAATTTCATCGTGATGCTGTTAATTCTTCCTTCACGTACCTTACTTTTATTTACTTTTTAATCTTAAGACATGAAATAAACCACTTTTCAACGTCTCATTTTATTCCGTGTTTATAATTTTTTTCAAAAAGCATTGTCAGTAGTTTCGAAATAATTCCTAAGTTATCTTCTTTAAATCCAAGAAGATGTTTTTTTTTCTTCTTTCCTGCGTCAATATTAGTCTTCCAAGCAACCACAACGTCTTTCACTGCAGTTTCGCACGACTCTTTCGAGAGCTGACAGTTCATTGTCTGTAATTTTATTTATTTCAATGTACTCGTTCGATTATTTTTATCTCCTTCAAATATATTGTTTTCACATTTGGGTAGCTTATTTATTGGCCTATATTCAGAAGGTTTATTTGTATTCGTCACTTATGCAATTGGTAATAGGGAACTCATCGACATGTAAATTTTACATGTTCTAGAAACCTTTGTCAAATATGTTTGAGAGTTTGAGAGGAAATCTGAATAAATTTAAAGCATTTTTATTTGACATATTTTAGCATTTTAGTGTATAATAACATATTTTATGTATTTCTGTGCAGTATTCCTTACATATTACAATATATTACAATTTACTCGTCGTGTTTACACGTCGAAACGCGACATCTCAAACATGAGTTTCCGATGTATATTCCTGGAATCATCCTTCTAGGAAGCAAGGCGCTTTTATGACCTCCGAACTTTCCCAGTGAATATTGTCCAACTTACACCCCGTTTCTCGGAAATCGTGTACTGGGAATCAAGGATGCGCGGTTGTTTGCGAAGTAGACGTACGATACAACTGCAACACCGTGCCTGCTCATGTCTCATAGAATATTTGGGTAACTCGATAGAAATTGACAATTTCTCCCTTCTGCCAGGGATGAAGAAATTGGAACCAATTCACACGATGCAATCCGCTCGGGCGTGGTGGTAATATTCCCTTGGAATGCAATACGATCGATATATGGAAATTGTCAGGAATAAATTGAGTTCAAGTGATGTTAAGCGTTATGCAAGGGCATGGTCGATTTACCCCTCCCCCCTCGTATCGAGCACTGGATACGCGGCAGAGCTGTGCCTACCGGCTCCTCGTGGAAAACTGTATATAATTCGCTTATATATATCGAACATAATTCGTGTTGTCTGGTACCAGACTAGTGCCTAATTTCTCCTGTAGATGTAGATTATTCGTTCAGCCACTACGATTCTAATTTAAAGTTCGATTGACAACGTAGTAGAAATACCACGACATGAATGAAGAAATCGACTCATAGAGCATAGAAGGGCAGTACAAGGGCGTACCCAACGAGCAGGAGTCCTTCTCTTTACCTACAAATGTTTCAATGCATTCGTGTTTGTCCGTTTGAAATGTATAACGTGAATTGCATAGTATTATAAAATAAAACTAATTTATTATATAATATTGTCTTACAAAAATAATTATATATTACATAAGATAATTTTCAATGTTCGTAAATTAAGTCTTCCGTAAAAAAATACTTTGATTTTCTTCTATATGATCTCCTTTTTGGTAATTACTTAATCCGCGCAAGCAATTGATGTATATGGCTTAGAATGCGAAGTATATTGTAAATTTAGCCAAGAGCCTTTAACATCACGCTGGCAGTTGCATCCTCAACGCAACAAATTCAGTTGGACATTCAATCCCTAATGGTAGGCATGCGTTGCCCCCGTTTGGACCGACTTACAAGTAGGTGGCTCACGGCATCATCTGATGTCACTGCAGTGCCGCTGACCCATTCTAAGGTTCGTGACCCGACGGTGGCAGGATGATCACAGGACGGTGGCAGGACCCGACGGTGGCAGGAGAACACTAGCTAGATAGATCACATGCAGCCGAGGTCAGGAGAAGAAATTCCAGCGGTCGGCTGCTCTGATTGGTGTTTTCCCGTGGTTCCTCCGTTCAACACCGGGCGAATGACGGAGCAGTACTCTAACGAACGGGCCACGGAGCACGCGAGATCTTTCCTTCCTGTTCCTTGTTCTAATCTCACCCCTTACTTACATATCATTGCACATACATGCACTACACTAGCACACGTTTTGGGAGACCGATCCGGACGTGTCTCCGCTGGGGCTCGGCTGTTGGGAGATATCTGGTTGGGGAAACCCTGCTAGCCGACATGTAAGTAGGCGTCACATCTCACCATCCAAAGGGTAAGATCATCCCCATCTTCCAAAGAAAACATGCACTAGACTTGGAGGACTAATCGCCTGAGCAATTGTCGCGCGGGCAAACACGAAATACTCTACCGCGGTCGATAAATCGCGACAATCAATATTTGGTAAATATTCTTTCCACGGGTCGAGTGAGTGTCAATGACGCTGAACAAATTGCCTTGTAATGCAGTGCATATCATGTACATAAGCGTGTCATGAAGTGTTGTTGACTGCGTTAGTGCGAGCTAATGCTTCACAAACAACGCGAGAATTTCCCTCTTCCCGCAACAAAGAGTTGTACCGTAATAACTGAACCGAGTGGTGTTCATTAACTGCGCGGAGCAACTGGTGCGACGTGTGCGGCTTTGTGCCTCAAAACTACAGCACGCAAGCTGCCAAACGTCGTGCACGTCGCGCACCGAGTTCAACTCTATTAACAACTTGTTTTCTGCTACATGTATGAGCTAGGGTTTTGTGCAGAGGCTGTGAACAGGATATTGTCATTTATTAAGGGAAGCCGGAGGGGGTCGGCCCCTCAAACATTTTTTTTTTGCTTCTAAAAATAATTTTATTCTTTCTCTTCAAAATGTAATTAAAAGTTTTGGAATACGTGCTCTAGAAGTTGAGATATCGTTATTTCTATAAATACATGCACCGAATGTGGGCGTGGTACGATAGTTTGACTTTTCAGATGTTCGAAATGTGTATTGTCTCGATAATGGTGACTCTAAAGGGTTCAAGTGTATTGGGGAACTGAAACCATAATGTACAGATATTACTGTACAAAAATTTGAATGCGTAAGTAACATTCAAAAGCGAATGAAGGTGAGATTGAGAAAATTGAAACAAATGCTTGGTTCTTCAAAACGAAGTGATGGGAAAACTATGGGGAACAGGTCAATTCACTGATGAAACAACCGACAGGTTGCCGAAACCTTATGGTAAAGTCCTAGAACAAAATACTGTCTCCACTGCAGAGGCAGAGAGCAGTATAGGCTCTATGTTTTCCACGTGGCATTTGAAAATCCAATCATAGCTCTCGCGCATTGTTTTTGAATCCATGTAAAGATTGTTGGAACCCCCTGGTTACATGTTCTTGTAACTTTTAGTGCTAATAAATTGTTGTATTGTTAATTTGTACCAATAGAGCGCTACAAAGCGCCAACACCTGGATATATGAGATTTTTTTGTTAAGAAACTTTAGATGTCATTTCTCGTAAGTTACATATTTCATATACAAGGAACATTTTCACTAAAATTATGGATGGTAGGTATACCAAACATTCACGCCTTATTACCTGTGGTTTAGTCTTAATTTTACCACAGTCTTCTAATAAACACTCTATTATTTTGACAGGTACGAAAATTATGTTTTAAAAGTAAGAAAATATGTGTAAAATTAAAAAAAAAATACTTAAAACCTATTCTAAATATTCAATTTTCCCTGTGTTAAAGTGATTAGAAAAACTGACAGTGCACACCGCAAAAATGTCAGTGCTCTACTTTTAGCTGTTTCCGAAAATAGATACATCAAAAATCCTCATTTTAACATGGGCAGTATAGGCACCTCCGGTTCCCCTTAAATATACATTTTCCTTTTTTAAATCAACTTATTAACGCCATGCATTTCATCGTTTCCAAATGTACAGGCTGATGCTTTATTGCAAATTATGTATTTGATCTCTCAATGGTCTTTCGTCTGCATGTTAGGTATTCAGAGTCAATCCGCTCATATCATCCTTCATTCATGTTGGACTACGAACAGTTCGGTATCGCTCGTATTTTGTTGATTCCATTAAACAGATTTATAGCCATAACGTTAAAACTTAATCCTTTCCGTTTTATTCAGGAAATATATTAGCAATAAGAAAATGAAACAGAGCTGTTTGGCATTACCATTACGATTCGGATGATACAAGCAATGTGTGAAACTTGAAAGGTAAATTAAATCTTTATCAAATCATAAAACATCGAGATTTACACATTATAATTCATGTCAAAAATTACAATATGTCGAAGACATCTCGTGACTTCACTTTCTTGCGTCATGCAAATTAAACTTAATTTATTGATTTGCTTTGAAAAAAAAATACGAAAACAATTTCTTCTGAGAAAGGAAAATTTACAACTCAAATGCCATATCTCCCATTTAGCAAATAATGAAGATGAAGAGCACAGTTCAGCTTCCTCTGCATGCGCAAATCCGACGCAGAGACGCAAACGGTTTAAAGCGCCTCAGAACGAAAGCCCAAACGGCAATCGATGGCTCCCGAGGCTCCAATGCAGCCGTTGCTACCCGGCGTTGGTGTTCCAGCCCCGAGCAAAAGTTGAAATTGTGTGAGGTTCAAAGCGTCCTGAATGGCAGGCTATCTTCTTTCTGCTCGGCGCGGCGATTTTTGCGTGTGCGAGATGTGATGAGAGCTGCCCTCGCCCCGAGCGCCAACTGATTTCCTCGAGTCATGCAATCAGGAAGCTCTTTCTCCCATCCGGCGGCCTGCGCAGCGAAGGCTCACAGACCGCCACGCGCCACCTGCCATCGATCACGTGCAGCCGGACCCCGGCCCGGCCGCTGCGTTAATTGCGTCCTTTCACAAGCAGCCCACGCCGCGTTGTTTCTCAAACGTCTCCTTTTGGCGCCGCGCGCAAGCTCAGATGCCGACTTTGCCAAGGAAGCTATCAGATGGAACGCAAAGCAGCAAAGGAGTGGGGGTCGATTGGAAGAGATAACGAGAACTCTCACTACATGATCAAATGAATACAACCATGGATTTCTGTCTTCAATTGTATAACCAATACAATTAAAGGTAATTACATTTTATAATTAATGAACCAATTATTCGATGTCGTACAAAATAGCACGGACATTTTGTATCAAACACTCAATATGCGAAAACACCAGCAATCTTCATCCTCCCTTTAAATGTATGTCCAGAGAGACTCGCGTCTAGACTTTTACGAGTGAATCAGACTTCAAAATAGTTTATGATTCCATATGCTTCTTCACATTTATTTTGCACAAAATTATTTTATTGTTCTTCAGCAATGAAGCTTTCAGATGGAATATAAAGGAGAAAAAGAGTGTGTGTGTCGAGTGCAAGAGACAACGAGAACTAACTCTCTCTCTCTTTCTCTCTCTCTCTTTCGCTCGCTCGCTCACTCTCTCGCTCTCTCTCTCACTCTCGCTCTCTCTCACTCTCCCTCACTCTCTCTCGCTCTTTCTCTCGCTCTCTCTCTCGCTCTTTCTCTCGCTCTCTCACTCGCTCACTCACTCGCTCTCGCTCTCTCTCACTCGCTCAGTCACTCGCTCTCTCTCGCTCCCTCTCACTCTCTGTCGCTCGCTCTCTCTATCACTATCTTTCTCGCTCTCTTTGGCTCTCTCTCTCGCTCTCTCCACATTCAAATAAATACAAACGAATTTCTGTCTTCAATTTTATAACAAATACAATTAAAAGGTAATTAAATTTTATAATTAATGAACCAATTATTCTATATCGCACAAAATAGCATGGACATTTTGTATCAAGCACTCAATATGTGAAAACAACAGCAATCTCCATGATCCCTTAAAATTAACGATCAGAGAGACCCGCGACTAGACTTTTATGAGTTCGTCAGTGATCTACTAGAAAGTATACCATTTCGATTTACGTCCTCATATTTATTTTACACAAAATTATTTTTATTTTTGTTCATTTTATACTAGTTGAAGTAAGGTGACATTGCTCTGGTATTCATTTCTCCGTGATCGATTAGGTAGTGAAAGGAAATAATTATATCTATTGTGTAAAATGCATGTAATGTAAATTAGATCACCCCTAAACGAATCACATCTCACTCCATATCTCCCCACCCCGACCCCCCTGCTCGATCTACCAACCCCACCACACTCTCTCTTCCTTGTCCACCCTTCTCTTCCGTACACACATTTCCGTACAGCCGAGTGCCTGGAAGCAATCACTATAAAATTTAACCTAATTTTGTAAAAAAAACTAACACTTCCCCTTCCCCCAATTTTTGAAAGATACTTTTCAATAGGTTTTTTGGTACAAATTTAAATTTCATTCTTCAAGTTTTAGCATTAAAAACTTCGGTGCTGCATTGATATGTCGAACAGTAAGCCTATGCTATCTTCTTCTGTAAATGTACATTAATATTTATCTACTGGTGCTACAGAATGGCAAGAATTTCTCGTTAATGTTAGTTTCCTTATCTCTTGAGCCTGGAATTAGTTTTGGATTTGTCTCAGCCTCTTTTTAGCTGCCACCTATTGGCGCCAGAAAAATATTTGTTCATATGTTTTTCAATTTCTCCGTGCCCGGATGGCAACAGTATAAGTGTGACTTAAAAAATGTATGGAAGAGTAAATCTTGGTTCATTGTGCAAATGCGTTTCTGATAAAATATGGCTTATGTGTTATCTGGAAACACGCATTTCGAAGAGCATTATCACCCAAAACTTTTGAGTTCTCGAAAAACATAATAAGAAATTATTTGAGGAAATTGTACTCACAATGGCGGTAATATGTATAAATGATCGGAATGAATTCGTAAATACTAATGATCTGAGAGATATTTAATAAAATCATTTATGTATTTTTGTAAAATAAAATGGAGTTTTATTATAGCATACAGTAGATTTAGCACTAACTATAGAAAAACTCTTTTTTAAAATTTAGAGCCTTTTCCGAGAAAATGAATTTTTAGCACTTCTAGCAACGCTCAATTTGGAACTCATTTTAACAGAAAACGTTTATTTTAGAGAAACTCTTCGACATCGTTTAAATCCCTCGTAAGAATGTAAAATGTGCGGATGGAAGGATGTGAGATCTGCGAGGCGTTCCGTTTGCTCGCTCGTGCATTTCGGCCTCGAGTACCGAGTGCACGATCGTCCTGTGATCGGACGCGGTCGCGAGGGCTGGGTCACGGGCCCCACGACGAACTTCGCTTTAAGAACGCAATATCGAGAACAAAACATCGATGTTTCAAAACATGGATCTATAAAATTAAAACATTAATGTAATTATTAACTTGTTTTGTTTGATTAACAAGTTATGTTTTTAAATACGGATGTTTTAAAAAGAAGTTTAGAAACCTGTAACATTAACGTTCGCGCAGGAGAGAATTTAACTTGACAGAGGTCGTTTTTAGTAACTCTAATTAAGGTTTAACCGTTACAACAAACTTAGAAATTATAAGAAAACTGAATCTGGAAGCCTGAGCGCTCCGGGCCATCTCAAGGGGTCAGAGCAGCTTCAGTTCGCCGTAAAAGGATGCGGGAAGATGATGATCCTATGCCTACTGCATAAAGCGATGACCACTTGAAATACGAGGACAGGCATAGGGTGTTCCAGGGCATTGGGGTAATTTTTACAGAAAAGCAAGTCTGCTGGACGAAGGTAGTCCAACAACGTTTGCTTCTTGGAACAGATAATGGTTTCATCAATTATTATTTCATTCACTTCTATTCATTTAAGTTTTTCATTAAAAAATAACGTGAAAATATCATTGGTAAAAATATCTACTTAAATTATTGTTATGGTTCGTCTTTTCAATGAAGTACAGACATACTCATAATTCAATTAAATATTTATTCAATAAATAACTGCATTGAACATCCTTATTAGAAGAAAAGAGTACGTAATACGTACTACGTACATTGTGTACTACACATTTTCATCTTTCTGCGCAACGGCATGTTTTAATTCCAGTGGCACTGGATCTGATTTTCTTGCTCTGGGTTGCGTTTTGCCGCGTGAACTTTTAACTGAGTAGTTGCGAACGAAAACGATAACAAAGTGGAGGCATATTTGCAAAAAACTAACTCACTTGCTCAACTATCTGGAGTAATTACTAGGGCTGTGATTAATATGCATTTGCATATTTTTTCAGTTAACTACACCATCCCGTTTCAACTAATTGTATACGTTTTGTGTCATTTAGAATCAATTTAATCTATTTTAATTGCATATTTTTGCATATTTGGGCCATTTTTGCATATTTTTGTTGCATAGTCATTCCTCATCCGCGAAAAGAAGCCGAAAAGTTACAGTTCCGTCAGCGTGTAAGCGGCTCTGACAGTTCTCTTGCCACTTGTTATGGTTCATTAAGTGACGTGCTCTAAAGCAATAGGCTTCCGAGGAATTGTTCACGTCGCCATACCAAGGATCAGAGTTTTCGCTCGCCTGACTTAATTTAGATTCTTGATTTTGTAGCTTCAATCTCGTAGCGTTCTTGTTTTCACGTTCCACACTCGACATCTTGACTGTACTGGTTGAGTCGCTCGTTCCTCTCGTATTGGATTCTCGTGTCTGAAGGTCGAGCGAATTTCGCTCCGTGTTTCGTGGCGTGCACCACCCAGTCGGAATGGCCTAATACGAGTATACAGCAAATTTTCTGTAAACTGCAGAGGTACTCGAGTAAAATCGTCTGATGCGGACTCGAGCACTTGTGTACTTTTGAAAAACAAAAAGAATACATCGAAATAGCGTGTAGGTCACCTGTTACAGAATTTTTAGCAGAAAAATGTAAGGACAAATATGGAGCTGTTTCTGAGAAATGTTTGTCTTTCAAATAATTTTTAATATTGCCGATATTTCACTCAAAATTGAACGAAAACGACTAAAGGTTATTACATGGTTAAAGGTTACATGATATTAATTAAATAGTTAATTATAGAGGACAAATTTTATTTCAAGAAGAAATCGCTGTCTTCATTATTGTAGTCTGAGTGTATTATTAGTGACTTATATAGTACAAGGTAATCTGGAATTTTGAAATTTTATCCTCAGCCACACATTTAGAAGGTGATAAGATCAATACTTAAGGTAATAAATAAGGCACTTCCATCATAAACTCAAAGTGCGTTAGAGAGTGTGTATATACTTATATCCACTTGTATAATTCAACTTTAATTTCACTCCGACGTTTGTAGAAAAAAGACACTACGCAAAATCATTGCCGATAATTTTAGATAGTATAAAATCTGATTTACGTTGAGAGAATACAATTTTATTCACTTAAAATCATACGCGCATAATATGCGCGTTTTTGATTAAGACTATCATAATAAAGTGAAAATCTCTTGAAAATCTGAACCACGTAGAGTTACAATAAACGACCAAGTATCAATATTATATAATAGTACAAAAAATCAATATTATGTCTTGAACGATTTGAAATTACAAATAATGATTTGCGGAACTAAAAATGAGTGACACTAGCTGAGTCATTGTAAGGTTCAGAGGTAGTACGGCTACAATTATCTAATTGATAGAGGGGCAGATGGGACAGAGTCCGCAGAGGCGCCCTCCTCCACCCCAAGCCACAGGAAGCTAGCTGCGGAACAACAAATAAGATCTACAACAACACCAGACAACAAGCTGGAGCCCCTGCGTAGATCTCGAATAGATTTATGTATTATAAAAAATATATGTATATATGTATAATAAACATAGAAGTAAGAATTTACACTAAGCCAGACGGCAACTGAAATGTATAAATGTACATATGTATGTATAAATATATTAGATTATATTATATTAATATTTTAAAAATTATATAAATATATTAGATTACATTATTAGATTATATATATATGTATAAATATATTAGATATGTATGTATATATTATATTAAGAAATAAATATTTGTGTTACATTCTTTATTACAATCATATTAATCCATCCTTCACTAACCGAAATGAAATACGTTTCACGTCAAAAGAGAGGTTCAGTTTCAGAATCACTTTCGTCGTCCGACACTCCACGGCATTCCTGTACTCGCGAAGTATTGCACGCAGGGATACTAAAGACAAGCAAATTTGTGCTAAAACGTGTGCACTTCTAAGGAGTATATCAATTTACAGGGCACCAGTTTCGGTTCGGTGGATTATGACAGGACTATGAGAGATCGTTCTTTAAAAAATGGACTCCCCTGCTCGTATCGACAGACATACTGCCAAGCTACTCCTCTGTGATCGCGGAGCGGAGCTGAATTTAGCTCCAAACAAAGCATGCAAAGAACACCGATGATCATGCATATACGCACGCAAAACTTGCTTGGGGTGACATTTTTTTCTCTCCTTGCAATGATACCTATGTAAGACGCGCGAGAAGTACAGTTGCAAAGGTGTAATCGCACTTAGTATAAACTGTTTTCGTTATTTGTTGTTTCACCGAAAAACTTTCTCACCAACAACCTATTTAAAAAATATTTCTTATCAACATTCGCAAACTAGAATTTTCACACATTACCTCACCGCTTTTATGATATTCCCAGACGGTATTTAATTCTTTCTCGGAAAATTATTTCTTTCTATTTATTTATTTTTTCTTTTGTACTTACTACTAGTTTTTACTCGACAAATAACACGTAAAGCGTTTTAAATGAACGTGGAGAGACTTCACATTCACTCTTGTTCCGATCAGATCTAAAAAAGCTTGAAAAAAATTTGACAGAACACATTTTATTCACACCTAAATTCCCTTTAAGAGTGAGAGCGTAGGCTTCCGCGGCCGGAGTCAGTATTTACTAGGCTGTCCGGGTGACGCCGCGTCCATAGCGAAGGTGCCGACGTTTTGGTCGCCATTCTGCGACCTTCCTCAGGGCGTATTGCGTATGGCAAGGTCGCAGGAAGTCGCCCTGAGGAAGGTCGCAGAATGGCGACCGAAACGTCGGCACCTTCGCCATGGACGTGGCGTCACCCGGACAGCCTAGTAAATACATTCCCTGTAAGAGGCGTATTTTCCTGCGCTTGGTAAATTTCCTTGGCGCCGCCTGCGTCGGCGCGAGCCCGTGCGGCCCGGCCCGGCCCGCCGTGCGCGTGGGCGGCGCGTGGCTTACCTCCTGGGCTGCGGCGCCACGGGCCACGAGCGCCGGCTGCGCAGCACGAGGGCGGTGCGCGCGCCGCCGCCGCCGCCGCCGCCGCCCATGGTGGGCGCCGAGGTGCGCTTGCGGGCCCAGGGCGAGCGCCGGCCGCCGCCGTGGCCCCACAGGTGCGAGGAGGCGCTGGGGGCGGGGCCCGCGTCGCTGGCGGCGCGCCGCCCGCGCCCGCCCAGCAGCAGGTCGCTGCGCACCTGCTCCACGTCCAGCGCCCCGCCCCCGCCCCTGCCCCCGCCCGCGCCCTCGCCCCCGCCCCCGGCCGCGCCCGCGGCGGCGGCGGCGGCGGCGGCGGCTGCGGCGGCGGCGGCGGCGGCCGCGGCCTCGATGGCGCGGCGCTCGCACGGGAAGGGCATGGACGGCGGGCGCGGCTGGGCGGCGGTGGGCGTGGCGAGAGGAGGGGCCGGTGGCGAGGGCCAGGGGCTGGGGCGAGGGCGGGGGCGCAGCGCAGGGCTACTAAGGCGCGACTCCTCCTGCCGCTAACGGCTGCGAGCCGCCGCTCCCATCTGCAACAAGGCAACCAACGGCCCGCGCTCAGCTGCGCCGGCGACGCGGCGGGGCGGGCCCCGGCGCCGCGCCGCGCCGACGGCTCCTCACACTCCCAGAAAGCGGCTCTCGGCGAGGCTACAAACACCTCCCTCAAAGTCTCGCCGTGTTTATTTATCAAAGTCAACTGGCAGGGTTACGACACCTGCTCCAAGATCGATAATTTCATTTTCCCTAATCTTGTTTTTACTTGCGAATGCTTGAAAAACAGTTTCTGGAGCTGCTAGGTATCATGCTTTCAAAATGAACGAAGAATTCCCTCAGGCACCTAACGTTAGATGCTCGAGTACTCTTACCGACGTGGCCTTAAGAGCAGAGATTTCACCGTAAAAATTCAAAAAATATGCGTTAACGTCGACATGCTCGCTGCCTCGAGCAAGTGTGCATCCCTGAGCACGCTACACGCATCGTTATGAAATTTTACGGCCAAATTGTTGCTGTCAGCTTAGAGTCACTTCATTTACTTTCGAACGTATAGCATAACTCGTGCTCTGGGTTGGGTGTAACGTCCAAAAATGTAATAGAACATTCAAAGATTAATGCGCATGAAGCATACTACGGGTTTACGGGCCGAACACGTTTTGTTTCTCAGTAATGCGCAATGGTAACATGTTGCTGCGTAACGTGAGTCGCATGTGTATACAGCTAATATATGCATTTAAGCAATGCTAAAATAAATATTATATCCAAATGAATATGATTTTACACCTACATTCTTTAAGTAATTCTAAATCCAGCTTTAAATGTTTTTAACTCGGCGTCCTGTCATCTTTCGATAAAGTAATATGCATACAGAACAGATTACACTATTCAATATTTTTTTAATAAAATGACAATAAATATATTTCATAATCACCAATGAAGATACAGTAATGACGAACATATGGTTTAAGAAATTAAGAAATTATTCCGTCTTCTATATTACAGTCACCAGATTGCAATTAAGTACTTTGCAGGCGGTCATAGTAATTTATTTCACAAGTTCATTCCACTCATAGCTCGTATAAACAAACAAAAGAAACCGATAAATACAACATATAAATATTTTCTATAAGTAAAATTTGTTTTCAATATATGAATTTGTTTATATATGGAAAATGAAACGTTATTTTAAAAGGCATTTTGTTTGTATTTGTGTTAGAGGGAATAATATTCTAAAGATATCATGTACAAACGTACCCTAAATATTTATAAACTTTCACAATGCTACCTAAAACAATGGACTAAAATGTAAAAGCACACAGCTTCTGGAGAAAATATAACATTGAATAACGATTTTTTAAATTCGAAAGTGCATAGAAGCTATGTATTCAAATATCCTTTAAATTTCACAACATATCTATTTATTTGCGTAAATAACAAAACAACAGCTACTGAAAACTTCACTCTCCATCATACCCGAGAACTAATTTTTACTTCCATTCAAGTTGTGGAAAACCTTTTCTACATTTTCAAACTTCATCAACTTATAAAAGTTGAAAAACATCTTTTGTCTCTCGAAGGAGTCGAGGTTGCTGAGATGTGCGAGGCAGGAAATAAATTCCCATTGAAACATCCTATTTCGCAAATCCTCTATATTTTCAAGGCATTCTTCTCCTTTAAAGTTAATTTTGAAATATTATTCCGTGATGGTGAAGGAAAAGGGAATGATACAATGCTTGATTTGGCTGGTGTTCGATTGTTATTTCCTTTTCATTAATAAATCTTGATTTCTAATTAACGTCTTTATTAAATATCACTGAATAAGTTTCCGAGTTTAGAGGAGGAAATTTATATAATTAATTAATTAAAACAAATTTAACGTAATTTGTTCCCTTACACAAAATCAATACTTCATCCAGGTTGGTTTTTTTGCGTGCGTGTGTGTGTATCTGCATTATAAAAGACATTTTCTGTTGCAAGAAACTGTTTATAATCGAGCATTTTACGGCAAAATAATAACGTAATAACAACGCATTTTACGCCACGAATAATTGCATTATCACATATTCAGCCAATCGCAGCGAGAGAATGGTGGGAAGGGAGAGGTAAATGGAACAGCTGGCCACCTTTTTCTCGCCCAGATGTCTAATACCCGAAACCTCATAGGAAATTAGTTTCGCAAATTCGATTCTCGTATGATTATTCAATGGTGTTATACAAAATAGACATTAAACGATTAAACTAGATGCAAAAGTTTAAGCCTCAAATAAAATATTTTCTGCTGAACAACTTTTTCTATAAAGTAATATTTATTTTAATGACATTTAATGTATTATTTACCATTTGGATAGTACAATCCTGAAGAACCTTTAACAAGTTTTGTACTTCATCTTCTGGGTCAATTACCCCCATCTCGATCATGTTTTCGTCCAGTTTCCCTTATTCTTGAGCAAATACTGAGATGGCCCCTTGTTTTGCTTCTGGGCATAAATGTTCAAATTAACTTCTACCCACAGCACGTCACACACACTTTTTAACTGTTTTTGACGTAAATAAATAAAGCGAATGCAACTCGTTTATAAAGTTGCGTATTTTGCAAATTCATTTTCCCTGACGTTTTTATCCGAAACTCTTTGAAAATGCATAATCAAGTTACGTGAAAACTATGGAATTGTCCCGACAGACGTTCCACCACATTTTATGCGCCTCGGTGGGTTATTAATGTCTTATCGCGTAGGAAGACGTTTTATTCGAAAACTCTTTTACGGCAGAATATTCTCCAATTATAAATAATAGTATGCAAAATTTCCCTAATGTCTATCTTACTCCAGTTGATCATACTTAACGATACAATACCGAGGACATAAAAATTATATAAACGATACATTTCAATTTTTCATGAAATGCAGATGAGATGAATTCTAGCGGCGATCTGCAGCGTATATTATATACGTTTTTGTACTCGTGATAGTTAACAAATTAATTTTCAGTTTTATACGTTAATGTTGGTGACTGAGAGTTTGATAAAAGTGTAGTTTTTATCTGCTTTAAATAATCACTAAAATGCTACAAAAAACCAACAGCATTTTAATTATTTTTATACAATTTGTATTACATTATTTACATGTGATTATGTTACAATTTGTATTACATTATTTACATGTACATTATTTAAACGTGACTTAAACTGCATATGGATGTTGCCATTTTCCTTCTCTGAAGTATTACTTAATTCCTGGCGTCATAATTTTATTCTAGTGGTTTGCAGCAGCAAAAACTGATTTTGGTTGTCTGGAAAATGGGGTCTAATAGTGATTGACTGTTAATGTGACTGACTGATAAATTGACTGTTCTGGCACGGCACACTTCAACACTGAAATTTCTTTCTTCCTTTCTATGTCATATGTGTTGTAAGCAATGACGAAATGAGTATGCTAATATTGTCACAACAACAGGTACGAGCAATTGCGAATTAACATAATCATATATTGCCATTGTAAGTCAAAATCGAAACAGTTTTAATAGTTTTTATATTTTCCCCGAGTTTGTAGGTATTTGATGAAACCATTGATACTAATCACAATGCCAGGGGCTGCTTAGCTCTTCGTTAGGTTGTGGGTAAATTCGAAATTAGTAATATTTAAAATAAGTAGCAGAGATTAATCCCGGTTCGGTCTGTTTTGCCAAAGAAACGGTATCCACGTATTGTCAACAATGATTTTGTAAGAGCGTAGGCTTCCGCTGCCGGAGTCAGTATTTACTTGGCTGTCCGCGTAACGCCGTGTCCATGGCGAAGGTGTGGTTTCGGTCGCCATTCTGCGACCTTCCTCAGGGCGTAATGCTAATTTATATTTTAGCTCTTCTTAAAAGCAAGATTCAGACATATCGTAATAATTTTGATGAAATGCTAAGCACTCCAACTCAGCTTGCTAATTCGTGCGATGTATATGCAGATTTCCCCACACTTGTACGCAGGCGAAAAAAAAAAACTACGCTCGTTTGTGAACATGACAATGAGAGTGTAAATGATTCAAAACACAATTTCCGCATATATTTTTATATTATTATTGACACTACAGTTTCACTTATAGAAGAAAGGTTTCAATTGCATATAGAGCTAAGTGACGCGTTTAATTTTTCGTATAACTTCAACAAACTATCACGAGATAAAACACTTATTAAAAAAATTATTGGATCTGGAAATAAAACTGACTTGTAAAATTGTATACTATTGTATGTTTTATGCTTATGATAATTGTGTATTATTGTATATTTTATATTGTGCAAACTCATTTTTTTATTATTTTATGAATAAATCTTTGGTATTTCTGCAATAAATACTATTTTAAACAACTAAACTTTTCTACAATTAAAAGTATGTAATTGAAGTATTCCTTTTGAATGAGGCAAAGTGTACTTGCATCAAGGCGGCAAGCCAGTGCGTGACGGCCCTGCTTGTATTGTAGCCCTCCTCACGCAATTAGAAATTCAAACTATTTAATATTTATAAACTTGCTTTAGTATTGAAATATGGAACTAAAATCGTTTCTAGAATGCTACTCACATTCTCACCATTCGTCTTTTTGACGAAAGTTTCATATTAATTTTCATTAAAGAGATTCAATTTCACAGGTAAGAACGTCGATACTGCAAATTATTTTCTTAATGTACCTAAAGGAACATGTATGCACTGTATTATATCTACTTTAGAATCCATCCGTCAGCAATAAAATACGAGGCAATCGCACACTTTCTGAAGTATGTCGGTATTCATGGCATGTCCTAACCTGCAAATGAATGAAAAATTTAAAATAAAATCTCCACGATAACTGTGAACGTTTTACACTTGCGAGAATAATTCTCCTCAAGATATCGTCCTCGAACTTTCTCTCTCGTGAACGAAGCTCTACTTAAGGTGGTTAGAGCGAGATTAGTGTTATGTTTAACATGCCTTTTTTATTGTATTAATCGAAAGATGATAGGTTCTTCTATGTTCTGGTAGAGTTTGAATCGATTTCACCGTCCAGTTTTTGCGTAACGAGACCGTAAAGTTTGCTGTTTTAACATGGGCTCTTGTGGGGACCTGAGAGATCTGACCTGAAATTTTAAAATTGTGAGAAAATTAACTGTTGAACATGCTTTTAAAAACTTTTCTTTTGGTACCTAGCATCTCGAAGAATCAACATGCGCAATTTGAAAGAAATCTACCGTTTCAAATGGGAGAATTTTGCAAAATTATAAGCCTAAATCAGTCCAAAGGGAGAGGTTCGCGCGCTTTCTAGAGGGTCGGGACATTGACGCGCATCTCGGCAACACCGCGCGCTCAACGCGCTTCATTCAAATCGAGTGACAAGACCTCGCAAGAGTTCGTACATTCCTCTGGATCTTCTGTGATCAATTATAATATCATCACTCCTGGAGAACATTGCGTTTGATGGTAACAAGATATTCAGAAAACTGGAATTTTATGGATATAACGATTAGTGCGATCTGAATGAAATTTTAATTCAATTAATATTCCCAATGACTCACTTTGATACTACTCTCTGAGAAAATGGGTGATCTTGAGAGTTTATAGAATTTTTTAAACATTCAGTACGGTACGAGTTCGTATTATTATTTTGTTTTGTGCCGTACGTCAGTTTCTTGCTGCTGAACAATAATTATTTATTCAATTATTCGAAAATTATTCATATTCTGTTTTTTATGGTGGAGTTACATAGTGGATTGTCATTGTCTTGTGCACCACAGATGCTTACACAGAACTCAAAGCAACAATCTTTATCATAGATCAGCACCTCAAACGGTATTGCTACTGAGTGGGCATTCAATTCAGAAGAAATAGACTTTGCAGTGGCTTCAAAAGTGTTGCAATGATAAAATACTGTTTTGCTGGTGTTAATAAAATTCTAGGGTTTTGCTGGGGTTAATTAAAAACATTTTATGAAATGTTACGGTAACCATTCAACGTATAGGTGAATGCAGAGCTGGATTTCCTCCTAGCAAAATTAGGCTTGGGACTCCCATCCTCGTGCCCGTTTTTTAAAAATCAATATTAAAAACTTCATAAAATGTTTTTATTTGAAGGAGCATTAATCAAATAGTTTACTGAACAACAATGTTTGATTTTAAAAATAAATTGAATGGATTCATGTATTTGTAAATGATAAATTTAAAAGCAATTTCTAGTTTGAAAGCAATTTGTTAATCTGTATTGGAACAATGATTTATTCTATCATAATTAGTGTTTTTTTAGATTTATTCATAATTAGTTTTAAAGATTTTTCTGAATAAGTGCCCAGTATAGGTTTGTGCTTGAAGGCCTATAATATTTAAATCCGCTTGGGCAAATTTAATAATTACATTTATAATTAATAATTACATTTTATTGAAATTGTAAGAGGAATGATATATCCAGCCTTTGGTAGTTTTAGTATTTTAATAGAAACTCCTTTTCTCTTCAGCACTATATTTTATGTAATTGTTTGCATTTCCTGGACAATAATAATGCATTTTGAATGGTTCTCATCTTATTTTCAAAACATTTAAACCTTTTTTTCATTTTGAGTGCAACATCAAGACAAACAATTACAAAAGACTATGCCACTTAGAAATTTCTTTTGAAGGTTTTTCTCCAACAATGGTATAATTTTATTATTGAAGGTCTCAATAATACAGATCTCAGAATTATCTGATGCAGTATTTTCATATTATCAGCTTTAACTTGATGTGTACTTTACACAATAATCTGCATCTAAATCAATATCATAGCATGATATAAAATTATGCTGAAAACCAGCAAATAGTTTCTATGAATTATATAACCGCACTGCTGTAAATAATACCGCTTATTGCAATTGCTAAAATAGTTCTAAAATTTCAATCAAAACTATTAAAACATTAAAAATTGATCATGAAGTTTAATTAACTAAGCAAAAATAAAATAGGGGAATAACAGAAATAGGGGGGGAAACAAAATATATTGTGATAAGAGGGATAATACGGAGCAGCATAAGTCAATGATTACGATGTCTGTCAAGTTAAATATAAAGCTTTATAAAATGTTGGAGAGATCCACACTGTTGATCTTGTTGTCAAGCAATCGAATAATCTAAGGTTTGACCTAACATTGGTTCAGGTAATTCAAGAAATAAAAATTAGAGAGAAACAAACATTGAAAAAATATTTGAAAACATTTTGTTACGTAATTTTTCTCGTAATAATGGGGGAATTATTTCGTTTTATCTCAAATTCCGCCTTGGAAATGAATTTTCCGCCAATTCGCTTAGATTGTGATATTTACCGCGTGTCGACCAGGCAACGAACAGTATTCATAGTGATTCAAAACAACGAAACTTTGTAGAAGCATGAGCTCGGAGCAGTCATGCCAATCTCAAGGACATTACGGTGTTGCCGAATTTATTATAGTCGTTTTGCCCCACTCACACATGGAAAAGTTTGCCATTATTAGCGATCACTGTACCAAAATATATAGATATGTGTCTATAATGTTACTTTTTATGATTTTACACGTACTTATTGTGTAATAGTTCTTTTTTATGTTCAACCTTATGCTTCAATTTTTCAGTCCGTGTCCACGCGATATGTTGGTACTAGTGAAGAAACTAGTCAACGGTAGCTCTTTATGTGGTATTAAAATATTTTTATTTTATATCTATTAAACTAAATTTATTTGAATAATTAAATGAAACTCAGCAGAAAAGTCCCTATTTGGTTTATGTAGGTCCCACAATACCCACTTATCTCGCAAATGATTATTTTTGAACATAATATGGACTCTCTGTCTACTAGGGAATATCTCGCTCTAACCACCTTAAATCCCTTGCTATGTAAATCACGTTTAGTAATGCTATACTTTTTTTATTTGTATATACAGCAGAGCGTCAATAATTCGGACGTCAAAAATCCGTACTGTCGATAATCTTGGTTTGATTCTGGCGAAAAAAATCGCTTGAAGTGAATACCGTATATTAGTAGATACTTGTTTAAAGGCGTCGCCATGATTTAAATTTCGTTTGAACTGTTGATAAAGAAAATTATACAATAAGTAGATTCTATTTAAACTAAAAATAAAATAATTTAAATTTTACATTTTTACAGTTTAAATAAAAATTATAATCAACAATGTAAGTCTATAGATTGTATTGTTCTAGAAGAAATTTACTATATACCGCAGATTGAACATCATAACCTTTCCCAGAAATAACGTATAATTAAATTACGGGTGTAATTAAATTTATTTTTCTCGAGAATTTCTGAGAGCAAAGGGCGTATTCGAACACTACCTCAATAATGATTTTATTCATCCACTTCACTTCTCGTACTATCAATGTGGATTACGAAATAGTTTAGAAATTTGTTTCTCCATCTTGAATGCGTCTATCGACACTTTCATTAATTAATTTAAAAATTAGTGATAATTTAATAATCAGTAACCATCGTATGGGTCTCGGTGCCAATTAATCTTGATTATCGGCGCTGTATTGTGTTCCCTTCAGTTTACATTTCCACTCCCATGAGCGACTCTAGTGTTGGTGTTCTTCTCGTACACTCTGTGTGGATTACGAAATATTTCAGTAATTTTTTGGTCCTTTTTGAATGCGTTTATCGACACTTTCATTAATTAATTAAAATAAAAATTAGTGATAATTTAATGATGAGTAACCATCGTATGAGTCTCGGTGCCAATTAATCCGGATTATCGACGCTGTATTGTGTGTACGTTCCCTTCAGCTTACATTTTCACTCCCATGAGCGACTCTAGTGTTGGTGTTTGGTAGTTTTGGCTTACGGAAGTCGCCGCCTCGGGGCGTCAGAGGCCGCCGGCAACAAAGCCGCCGTCTGGCGGGGGCCAGCGTTATCAGTGGAATCGCGGCGTGCGGCCGGCATAGCCCCCGCCCCCAAGCGCGCGCAAGCGCGTTTTCGGCCAGCGGCGGCGGTGGCAACGGCGGCGGCGACGGTGGCGCTATGTTCGTGCGCCAAAGTGCTTCCTGGACGCCGGGCTCTGTTCTTCAAGATAATGCGTGCGTGTGAGTGGCGTTGTGTGTGTGGAAGTATTTTGCTCTATTTTGCCGTGCTAAAAGTGTGTTAAAAGCGCGAGGCTAATCTCGAACAAAGCGTTTCAGCACATTCCACCTCCCTTTTCATCCGGTCAACAATGACTTTGCACGACACGCGTTCTATTAACAGCGGGACAGCTATGGCGTTTCAGGAGCAGCCCTATACTGAATCCAAGTATTTTAAGATGTCTAGGAAGGCACATTACCTTTAAGGTTAAACAGTTTCATTTACATATAGAACAAATTCATAAAAGTTATCTCATGTGGCAAGTGAAGAAGCATTTGAGTATCTAAAAATTTGTATTTACATGTTTTTTTAATAAATGTTTTGAGTCATTGATTTTAATTCAATTTTACTTACCGATTCTTAGCTTTTTAATCGTAATTTATAATGCACCCTCTCACCTTCTGTACTTATCTTTGCTTTTAAATATCTCATCTTGCGATCTCCATTTATAGTTTTAATAAATATTCATTTATTCTAAAACTTCAGTAAAAGCTGTAATTGCTTATTTCTCGTGCAAAAAACTTGCGTAAGTTCCGTGCGCATCTAAAGCTGTGAACAACCATGACTACTTTCAGTGCATTTTACTCACTATAAATTAAAAAGTAAGTACTGAATGGAGACACAAACGGGTTTTATAGAAATGGAATTTCGAAAGTTTTATTTCGTGGCTAAACATCGCAAACAATGAAACTGTTCATAAGTGTATTGATTAGCTTCAAAGCTAACCATCAAGTTCTAAAAACATTTTAAACATTTCTTGCTAGTCAGTTATTGTGTATCTGTATTTTAATAAATAGAGAAAGTACAAGGTGCCAATTATAATGAAATCCGAGGAAAATTCGGAAAGTAACCACCATATGGCTAATAAAGAGCAACGATCATTTCACGAAAATTGACGAAAAATTTCGTTAAATATTAATACTTACCATCTCTGCACTTTAGGAACATCTCTCGCAAAGGGTATAGCTGGATAAGGTGGTGAAAAGTGCTCCCAAACCATATCGATAATAGCGATCGATGTTCATGTGAAAGAGAATAAAAATGCCGTAGATTCCCACAAAATCAGCCTCCTAGGGCAATCAGATTTCAGAGACACAGGAAGCGTGTTTTTCATATTTCATTTTTAATCAGCATCTATTGCATGTATCAGGCGGAAACAAATTGCAAAGACGGGTAAATATAGTTGAATTTGATGGTATTTTTGTCAACTGATTTCGACGCCAAATGTAAATAGAAGACAAATAAATTTTGGAAATTGATTTTCGACGTGATAAGGAATACTCTCTCAGTTCCCCCTGGAATGTGTCTTACATTATATAATATTTTTTACAGCTTTGTAAACAATGTGGTTGATAGTAAATAAGTTAAAACCTTTTTATAAGTTTAAACATTTGAAATTCGCGCCAAAATGTGGTTGGAAAAAAACGTTTTTACCGATATTTAAACACATTCAATAACGACAAATGATCTGGAAATTGTATAGGTGTTACATCGACTGCGTACCAAACTCAATTAGAATATCCATTGTGGAAAGAGATGGGTGGGATCTTATGCATCCGACTTCCACCAATGAGATTAAGGCACCAGTTTGCTTAAAAATATTAGCGGGAATTTTAAATTCCAAAATTATTACAGTAAGTTATTGAAACAGAAAAGCACTTTTCAGCAGTGCATTTTTTATTTCAAATATACCTGTATCGTGTTATTTTTGGTTGGTTACCATTGAAAATTGTCACTTTATGTCATTTTCAAAACATTTCTCTACACTTCTCGCTCAGCCATGTACCCTAGTGGCTGACGTCTGGTCTAGCTCTTCAACCGAAGGGCTTGAGTTGTGATCACGTGGTTCGTGATGCAAGGTGGTGCTGCGCAGAATGAGCAAAAAGCAGGCACCAGAAGAGCCCACACACCTCTTTCTACCACCGGAATATCGGGAGCGAAACGATATTATCGTGAACGCGCTAACGGAAGTCGCTCCCTGGGATGCTGCTCCCTCGTAGCTGCGATCATTTGTTATTTTGCACAAGCTCGTTTCTTGGCAAAACGTGTTAAACAGAAATTTTTAGGTAGACTGTTTATAAACGAATTGTAATCCCAGTTATTGAAGAAGACAGTGACAATAATTAATTGTCTAATTTTCAATAATTAATAAATCTACAACTGAATAATTTGATTTGTATTATACATAAATTTAAAAAAAAGGGATTTTTGATTTTATTTTGGTAATATAAATATTTTCCACATGAAAACAAACATTTGTCAGCAAAATAGTTGCAAACTATGCTGGTAGGTGAGACTTTTCTATAATTTAAATATAAATTGTTTAAACATTGGTGAAATCAATATTTCCCCATCTCTAGATTTTTTTCAGACTGATACATGTAATAGATTCTGAAAAACAATTAAACATGAAAAAAACCTTTCTCGTTGTATCTGAGCAATATATTGCCCTAGGAAGCTGATTTTCTGGAAGGAATTTTGCCTAGGAATCTATGAAAGTTTTTATTAACTTCAATATGATCATCGCGGTTATCAATTTAGTTTGTGAGTACTTTTCAACGCCTTATTCTTCTATATCCTTTCTCGTATGGTTTTGGACGAAGATGTCATCGATGAATCAGGCTAATAAAGTCTGTACTCAATGGGTACTGAATTTACAGAGGTCCACAAAACCAAACGAATCGGCTCTGCCTTGTATGCTACGACACGGAAGGAGAAGATTTTTTGAAGAAGTTGTCACTGGTAACGCAACATCGGTGGCGTACGTTAGTGTGGAAATGAAACAACAGTCGATGGTTTGAGGCCATACCATTTCTACATGCTATCCGAAGAAACCCTTCCAAACTTTTTCAACAACGAAGGTTATGGCCACGATGTTTTGGGATGCCGAGGAAGTTTTCCTGGTTGAATTTGTGGACCGTGATAGACAATCGCTTCAGATCTCCTGCGAAACTTTGAAGTTAACCTAGCCATTCAAATCAAACTTCGGGATATTCTGTCATTCGGAGGTGTGTTTTTACATGACAACGCTCGTACTCGCAGTGCTAAAAAACTAAAAGGTTTTGAAGCAATTCAAAAGAGACGTTTTGATCAACCCCATTAGAGCCCAGATTTGGCTAAATAATTTTCACCTCTTCACTCACATGACGAAGTGGCTTGCGGCGCTGGACTACTACAACTTCATGACGACAAACCTCAAAATGCCGTGAAAGATCGGTTATGTGTCCAGGCGACTCCTTTTTTGAAGAAGGAATTTGCAAATTATAAAAAGCTATGACAAATGATTAAACTTTAACGTTGACTAAGTGAAAAATAGTCAAAACCTTGTGTTTTAAGATGCATCGAAAAACTAGTTTACTAAATAAAAGTTTTTATGTATAACCCAAACTGCTGTTATTTTCTCAATTATCTTCATTTATTGAACATTTATGGGTCTCGCAAAATAGCTTAGTTTGTACGGGAACGATGGTTAGTTAAGAGAAGTGTTTAAAAAAATTAAAAGACTGAAAAATATAAACTCAAAACAAAGTCGCGAATAGAAATACCTTCTGCTTTGGTAGAATAATCGCAGCTCCCTCTAAGTGAGAGAGCTGTAGGAAAAAAATATTACGCTTCTGATAACAGCGCCATCTTTCCGAGGTACTTTCAAGGGATTTGAATTGTCACAAAACCCAATTGTATCCGTAATTCCTGAATTACCACTTCATTTAGAAGCCAGAAAAAATATTTTAGGTAAATATCAAGTTAAGTGAGTTTCTTCTCATCTCAATTCTACTGTGACTGCTAATCAAAATTAAATTAAAAAATTAAAATAGATAATTAAATTTACATTATATGTATACACCACATATCAATAATTTCTGTTTGTTCTACAAAACGCATTTGTTCATTCTCTTATAAGTAAAAATTAATCAGTACTTTCATTATTTCCATTCGTAATATTATACAAATGTTGTAAACGTAATTTTCAATCATATTAATTGAAAAATTCCAAAAGTATTTTCTCTGTATTGTCACGTTGGCTGCCCTGCGTGCGAGGAGGACGCGGAAGCCCTTTCATACCTGAGAACTATCGCTAGTAGTCACGGCGTTGGGGGTGGCAGATGCTTTTAGAGCCAGGTAGAAGCTTGTATTGCAGAGGCTTGTATTGCAGCAAGTGTCACGTGACAGTAAACCTCCCTCCCACACTCAACGGTAGTCACGTGGGGATATGCAGGCGAGTATAAATTGAGCGGACGCGTTCACACTAGCGTTTTTTTTTCTTGAAAAACCTCGCGCTTCGCGCAAAAATCACGCCCAGGCTAGTGCAAATTTGTGCGTGGCACGGGTGACAACGGTCACGAGTGGCGAGGTTGGAGCGTGCACTCGAGGTGGGGCCTTTCATGAACATGTGGTGTATGCACAAGATGCTACGATCGAGGCTAGCGGTCGGGAAATAACTGTATACAGGGTAGTCAATACATTTGTAAATTTTGTAAATAAAACTATATGTACTTTTAAATTTTCTGTGTCCTTAATTCCACGACGCCACATCTCACTGATATTTTTATTCAATCAGTGTATATTATAAAATAGTGAATAAAATTAACGTTTTTGCGTAAATAAAACACATCCGTTGACTCGTTGGTTTTCTGAAGTAGGATAGTCATATACATTTACTTAAAACTTATACCGCGATAACTGCCATTCGTGCTAATTATTTTGAATTGTCAGTGTGTGATGACGCTTTTTTCGCGGAAAATCAGTTCACAGCCCAGTTCTATTGGTCGAGGGCTCGAAATAAATTTTTAAAGGCTCCGATGCTAAGGCGGAGCAGGGAAGTCACGTGACTTTTTTCCGATGAGTGTAAATATAACTTGTATGGATCCGAAAGGTCGCGTTTTGAGAGATGATGTCGAATGAAAAAACTGACTGCACAGCACTGGCCTCAAAGGGCAAAACCTTTCCGATATTTCAGGCAAATACGACAGGGTATTTTGAATAGAACTATTACTCGAATCCGTAGAGAATCCCTGATGAAGCAGAATATAAAAGGAATACTAGAACGTTTCATTCAATGTGAACAAAAAACACAAACACATGCAAGCTCTAGTAATGACATGAACGACGGGAAGGGAAGTTGAGTAGCTGTTCAAAGGCGAGGCATGATGCAACTTCACGGGGGATAGTTGTGTAATGTTTTGAGATGACTTCATTATTAAAACAACTCTTTAAACTACATTAAGTATATTACGTCGCCAAATCAATTTTCTGTACACTACGAAAGAAATTAAATGAAAATTGACTGAATAATTTTTCTGAACTGAACACGCATGATGTTAGGAACAATATCAAAATAATGGCACCCTTACATCACCTAATTTTGAAATGGTATTTAACGCCGTTATTAATTCTGGGAAAATCAATTACGGAAACCTTTTCTCTTCGTCATAGGAACACGTTTTACATGAATGAAGCCGATCCACTGCTAACGTTATTATATGAAAGCAATGCCTTTGACCAAACGCACCCACATATATTTTCATTTCAATGTTCGCCTTCGACATCTGACAAACGTGCGGCTGAAAAGAGTACTGCTCACAGCTTCCTGATTACATGACCTGTGGAGAAGTTGAGACGTATTTAGATTATTTCGGCCTTCTCAATTAGTCGTTTCTGAGATTCCTATCGATTAGTTCCACCCGGATGTAGAAGCGTTCCTTCAACAACGGATCTCATACATCGCGCGATCTCATCTTCCTCAATGCATATTCATTCTGACCAGGCTCTGAGTAGACACACTGTCAAACAAGCAGATGTTTATTGATATCCAGAAGTTACAATATTCTACCTACGAAGCGCAAAGAGGCCTTTTGTTGGAAAATGTCTCCAGGAGAGCTTAGATACCGCGAGAGGCACATCTTGGCAATGGTAGATCTTTTAGAAGGCGATAGAGGGCAGCTGGAAAGAAGAAGGGCAAATCAGAAAACAGAGCCACGAATCAAGAAAATAGGAAATTAACAAGAAAGTCGGTTGCATTGAATAACACTAATAGTTATCCTTGGTTGACAACCTGTTAATTGGTTTATTTCATCGAATACTTACAGCCTGAATACATTTTAAATATTTATATTTCATTAAATTTTAAGTGGTTTTCTATTTATAATATTTTAGAACACGAAAATTTCAAGTACATATGCATTTTATGTTACATTTTCTTGCAAAATTATTTTTCAAATTCAAGCAATTTTTTTTTCTTTCAAAATTCTTTCAAGTTATTTTCTTCAAATAAACTGTTAGCATTTTCTTTGAACACATCTATATGTTTTGCCTGAAAAAATACTGTTTTATTGTACTTATAATGTGATTATTACTCGCGCAACTTTTCTTGAACGATGTATTGAAGAAATGCAGGTAGAGTGGGAGTATTAAGTTATCAGCCACTACATTTTATGAAGCAATGCCAATCTCTGGAGAATCAGTCATGCCTTCGCAACTTTCTCAATAATTTGCGTTCTAACTTTCACAGGAGTTCGAGGTATCTCCTGTGATGAATCTTCACCTGCTTGGGTTATTTTTTTTTAAGATTTTTTGAAGAAAATTACGAACAGAAGTTCTCTTCAACGGAAAATAGTTTCTATTTCGCACCATTGAAGATGTGTCTGGAATGTTGTCATCAGTGCACGCTGGGAGATTTTGTCTTCAATAATGTCAGAGAGGGGGAAGTAAGGTCATCGTTCAAGAAATACTTCAATCACTCGCGCGAGTAATACTTCAATTACTCAGTTGCCAATGTCCTGATCAAAGGATTCATTGCATTGTGTTCAGTCTGGAAACTCTTAATATCCGGGAAAAATTATAGCTGGTAGACTGATACGAAACGTTTCGATACCATGGTAGCATCTTCTATGCAACACGAATCAGGTGTCTGGGGCCTAGATACACTAATCAATTGGATAAGACATAAACGTATTTTTGGGCTATCGAGAACCACTCCTGGGTACATGATTAGAAAAGAAACATGCTCAACTAAGATAGAATCAGATGTAATTAAAATATCATTGACTTACATGACAAAATTGCTATCTACGGCGCCTTATCGATACCCACGTATAAGTGTCATCAAACTTTTAGAATCAAGAAATGCATATTCAAATTCTAGTAAATACAACTGAGTGTCCGTTCTGGACGGGTTGATAAATAAATTTGGCTTTCGTAACTTAATTATGTAGCAACAAAATCCGAATGTACTCACAAATAGTATTCTCTCGATTGTTGCAACAATTTTAAGTAAAATCTTTATGGACGATATATGTAGAATCATGAATTTATCATACAGTACAATATATTGAGAAATTAGGGATTTGCAATCTATAGAAACAGAGAAATATCTAAATTTGGCTCTTCCCACTTCCATTTCTAGAGTAGTCGCCCAAATAAGCATATCCAGAGACAAAGAAATCAACATCAACAGTAGAAATACGTGGCACAAAATACACTCAAATTCAAAGTACTCGCTATGTAATATGATATTGATGAAAAACTTAAACATATTTTATGTGAGCGCCCAATTTCTAAAGGGCTTAGCGAACATTACCACAATGATGTATTATCCTTTCCCAATTGTTTGATTGAACTAAACTCTGAAAGATCTAAAACTCTGTACATTTTTATTTCATCAATTTTGAAAGCTAGCGGGGTTTTCCCCAACCAAGTATCTCCCACCAGCAAGGCACCGCCCCAGCCGGGACAAGCTCTAAGCTAACGACCGGTCTCCCGGCGTGTATGTAGTGTAGTGGATGCTAGTGTAAGTAAGGGGTGAGGCAAGAAGAAGATGGAAAGATCGCGCGAGGTCCGTGGCCCGTTTGTTAGGGTACTGCTCCAGCATTCGTCTGATGTTGATCGGAGAAACCACGGAAAACTACCGATCAGAACATCTGGCTGCTAGAATTCTCCACTAATTAGGGAATGATTTCAACTTAGCTGAAGCTAGTGTCGAAAAATACTGCCACTGTCGTGACTCGAACCTAGGACCGACCTCGAACCCGGTCAAAGGGACTCCAGAGACATCAGCTGATGCCGTGAGCGATCTCTCCCGGTTTATTTGTATTTGTAATAGGACACACTTGTAAACAAAATACTAATAAAATTCAATTTTCCTTTAGTTCAAAAATGATTTATTGATAAATTTTGTTACATTATGAAGTACAAGTTAATTCGCGCGCAGATAAGTACGAATTAAACAAAACTGCCTTTTTGAATTTTAAATACAACGTAACACAGCGTGAATGTACTCTTCGGAACTCAGAACCGAACTACTCTGGGACAATCCTAGGGCAACTCACGACACATACTGTTTCGGAAGCTATTATTGTATGGCGCCGGATCAATTGGGCCAGATGATTGGATGCCTCTGCGTCGGATGAACCGTTGGCTTCGGAGGCACAGTGCAGCAATCGCAGCTCGAGGACGGGACGGATTAGGGGGGAATCGGAAAATCGATTGTGGCGCGTTTGCTATGACTAAGATTGGAAGGCAGTTTTACCATTTTCAAAACGCAATTAATGCAAGTGGGCGAGAAAATAGACGTTGCCTACGACTCTTATTTGCAGTTTTTAAGAATCAAGCGAACCGGGTTTTCAATTCTCAGTCCAGATGTTGACATTCTCCTTGATACACCATGCACAAAGTTTAATCAAAAAATTTAGAGCCATTTCGGAGAAAATTTTAAAAATGTTTTTAAGGTTTCATGTAAAGTATCCTCAATGTTCAAAATATAATGAAATTAGTTTAAAATTTCAAAGCCTGGAGTTCGTTTTCATTGATTAGAGAGTATCAGTTTTGGAGAAAAACAGCTGAACGATTTAGGCGCTAGGGTTGACCACGAACGGATGGACGGAAGACAGACCTGCCGTCAATCGTTTCTTCGGTGTTAAGGACCCACAAAACATGGATTCTGGCTACACCACATGTTAGAGGAAGTAATTTACTATATATATAGGATCCAGATTTATTCAAATTTTCGTCACCCAGCAATAGATTTTCTGCCGAAATTTCCCTTTTTTCCGACTCACGATAACTTAACATTCTCTTCTTATAATGTAAGTGCGAGAAGGTAAAAATGTTTACCTTGAAATTAACAGTTTGAAATAATATTTACCTCACTGACTGAAAAATTAACTTACGAAATGATTTTTCACTGCGATTTATTAATGAACAACATTTTGGTCTTTAGAATAGAGATGTCTGATGTTCGAACTTGATCGAACCGAAGACGTCACAAAACGTGTCATGTAAAGCCATTTGTCCTTTGCCTTAGATTTAGTACAGGACGTAAAAGTCAAAAACCAAGCATAAATGCCAGTGAGCTAATAGTTAGAAACCACCAATAATTGCGCCTTTACCTGGAATTGTGACACATCTCTTACACCTCGCCGTCAAGAATGCGAAATGACTAGCAATAGGACGTATCGTTTCCAAGTAATATCCGATTACAATGTGTATCAGTAATCTGTTTTCTATGTCACAATGTGCACACTTCAATATTTGTCGTCTTAAATCTAATTTTGTTTTTCGATGGTTTTTTATCAATTGGCAAAACTCGTCTTTTCTTAGCGTATTATATACCGAGAATAATGAATATGACATAAGAAAGTAGAACTCTTGTAGCTGCGTGACTAGCTAAACGGTCTTAACTATTACCATTCTGATGCAAGGGAACACCTAGAGATGGGAGAGGGGGAATAAATAAGTAGTTCGTGACTGCTAATCACTAAGCTGATTACGAACGCACACTTCGACGACAAAACTCAAAGCAAAAATTACATTGCAGATAAAGACATGTTCTGATAGGCTGAGATTAAGAAGTCTTTTCTTCACTTGCACCACAAACGAGAACTTCTGCGACAATCTCACAGTTAAGCCGTAGGAATGTACACGTTGAGGAGCTCTCCCACCCACACACACGCGCTGGACGCGACGGCTGTCGGCACCGACGCGATAAGGCCGTTCTAATTCCTGGCTGTCACCGCGCGCAGCGCTGGCGGCAGCATCCGGGCCAGCGGTTTCAGCTTGTCGCCAAGCCAACTCCGTGCGCGGTTGAAGGATCTTGAGCAGCGCAGGCGACAGAAGCCCGCGGGCAACTTGCGTATCACGGTTCCACCTCGAAGGCGCGAGCGCACGCCCCGACGCACGGTGCGGTGCACACAGAACACAGGCGGGCCTGAAGGCGGATAGAGGCGGATAGTGAAGGTTGCCTTCTGCAGTCGCACACCTGTTTTGCAGGAAATTAAAAAGAAAAAAAATCTTTAATCATGCATTGACTATGCGGCGATGGTGTAACGGTTGGCGTATCGGAGTGTTATACCCACGTTGGCGGATTCAAACCCGATCGAAGCCGTGGATTTTTAAGAGTGAAAAAATCCTTCGTACGCCTTCCTTCAAAGGGGAGGTAAAACCCGCTGTCCAATGTTAGTACATTTACTTGCATGTAAAAGATCCTCAAGCCTAAATGACGTCTCTGAGCTAAATTCAAATCGCCTGTTTCGTCGCCCAAGAAATACCTCCTTTCTTCACTAGTGGGTGAAAGGAGCGTAGCGAAATTTGCGTGGTCAGACGGAAGAGCGAGCTTGATGGCCCGAGTCTCGCCACGTAAAATAAGGCATCAATTCAATTCAGTTAACTAGTACAAAATTTCTCTTTCACTTTGTTGTTTATATTTTACAATTTTTCCGCCTTCTGAAGTTCTTAAATAGCTTAATATGTTACTTTTTAATTTCATATAGAAATTATATATTTTATATAAATGGCATTTAACATATTTTAAATGACAAACAGTCTTCTCAAATAGATGAACAATGTTTCTTACATCATTTTGCCCAGAAATGCTTCTTTACTTCCCAGCAGTTTCTTGACGGTTTATTGTCCATAATATTCAGGTTGGGTGTGCTTCAAGTACGTTAGGGTTGTACTGCTGATACAAATCAATTTTTTCGAAAAAATGAGGCAAAGAACGCCAATTTATGAATTGATGGAGTTCGGGTAGATCTTACGACAATCCTGAATTGCATCGGATACGACCGCGCCCGACCTCGGCAACCAGCTATCAAAAAACGTCCAAATGAGTCCCCAAAGGCGCAATTGATCTCCCGAATCTGCAACAGCACTTTGAGGATTAGAAGTGCGCTCCGGAGCTTTTGATTGGAAAACATTGACGAAGATTGGAAATAAAAAATAAAACCTAAGACACCCTATTTTTAAGGTAAAATGGTAAAGGAATCAAATATTGCTAATATTATAAAGAACACTGGAGTGTGTTTTTCAATTTAAAATGTACCTACATTTTCTAAGCACAATTATTGAAAATTATAGACAATTTTCTTCCTAGGATGCTACAACCCAATTTGCGATTTTTTGCAGCATTGGCAGGCTGTATCTTACGAAAAAGATCCATAGGCGGATGGAGTATCAGCCAATTCCCTTTCGAATTGCTGCGTATTATGCAGAGTAGAAAGGATCACGTGCGCTCAGTTGTTGTTTGAAACCACAGCATCTAGCTAGGAACAACAGGCAGATACATTAGGGGGACAGCTCCTTAGGGAACGTTTAACTAGAACTTAAACAAATTTCGTCATATTTTATCCCCTCCCCAGCACCTTCGTATAGTTTTATAACAAAAGTCCACGAACGTGTTAAGTTCGTGTACACATAATGACCCCTTATTTAGGAGTGACATAGATATTACTAAAGGTATTACAGTAATAAACTATTGATGTTACAACAGCACTTACTTTTTCGCATTAGTAATATAACTAATTTAGAAATAATATAAATAATTAATTATGGAAAACATTTCGTTTTAAGGAAAAATTCAAATCTTCAATATTGTTATTGTTGGATGACGTCGAAAATTATTCACACAATTGCAGTATTGGAGCAGTTTTGAAAAAATTCTGAAAATGTTCGAAGGGCTTCATGAAGAACCCCGAAAATTTAAAGAATGTTGTTGAGGCTGCGAATTACTCGGAAGATAAGTTGGGAGAGCAATTAGTAGAAGCTGCAATGAAACATCGCGTCTTCTATTAGAAGTTTGTATCAGACTAGAGCGTTCTGTAAACGAGACGACACACAATTGGCAAAGATTGTTTCTTGGAGAAAGAATTACCGAGTATTGAAGAGATTGTTACCTCCGTCCAGGCGAAATCAAACGTTTCTTTAAGAATTTCGTCGCTTTTACTACACGTTACGACTGCATCCAGTGCCTACCACGCCCTGAATCGAACCATAAAAGCGTTCAACACGTTTTTACTAAGCTTCCTGCATTTTGCCTCTGATGACAATGCGAGCTGGTGGCACGTCGTGGCGTCCGAGATAGAAATCGGTGAGTTCCCCGTATTTTGGCAATGGTATATTTTACGCAGGGTTGCCGAGGAGCTCATGCGATCTTCCGGTGATGATCCGAACTAACAAGAAGCAGTTGACAATCTTCGTCAAGGAACTTTGTACGAAAGAAGAGAGTATTTAGTCAACCGGGAAGAAATTCGCGCGGCTTTTTAAGTAAAATTAGGCCAGGCCGCCACGTATCTCCAGAGCGCCAAATTTGAAATGTATGATCCTTTCCTCCGAAACGCCTTCAAAGAACATCAAAAGTGCCTTATTAGAAACGAGGCGCCAAATTTGAAGCAATTTGGTGGCCAATGTGCCAAAAATGTATTTGACAATTGCGGAGGTTCGAGTCAAGCCAGATTGATCGGTAAATATTCATTTGGGAAAATATTACGAATAGTTTAGGCCCTAGTGTTATCCACAGACGGACGAACGAATGTTTTGAAGAAAATCGGTATCAGGAAACCCCAAAATGTGTACTTCCCTTGAAATCTTGAAGTCGATTTTCCGCAGTATCACATAACTTTTTCTATACATCGAACATTCCTCGGTATATAGTACGTATATTAATTGATTGATTAGTGCTTCCGGGTGCGTCAACTTCTAAGGTAATTAGTCCCGGATGCGAGTATTTTTTGACAAACAGGTAAAGCATTTTTATCCCGTATGTATGGGGCATCGGGAGAAGGCCGCTAAATGGCGACATCCGACGCCGACTTACAGTCGGCTAGTAAGGTTTTCCCTCACCAGGGATCTCCCACCAGCAAAGCACCGCCCCAGTTGGGACAAGCTCTAAGCTCCCGACTGGTCTCCCGGCGCGTGTGGTAGTGTAGTGCATTTTAGTGTAAGTAAGGGGTGAAGATAGGATAAGGAAGAGGAATGAAAGATTGCGCGCGGTGCGTAGCCCGTTCGTTAGGGAACTGCTCCGGCAATCGTCTGGTGTGGGTCGGTGAAACCATGAAAAAACTACCGATCAGAGCATCCGGCTGCTGAAATTTTCCCCCAGACAGCAACAGAATACTACCTAGCTATCTAGCTTAGTGTCGAAAATCCTACCATTGTCAAGACTCTAACATAGGACCTGCCAGTCCGAGACACTACAATGGCATTAGTTGATGATCGGATGAACAACTTCTCCCGTTTCGTACGTATACGAGAAAGTAAAAACTTGCTCATGTACACCCAAAAACTAAAATATATGTTTCAAATTCGCAGGATCTGCAGTTCTACCTGATCGGTATTTAGTGTGTCGATGTTTTGCCTTCTGCCGTTAAGTGTGGAAGTGCGATACCAGATCCCATTCCATACGGTCCTCCGAGACCCAGCAGAGAACGACCTAAGAGCGACCTCTCCGCCGGTAAATTACCATTACAGCATGTGCAGTTACTGCGTTAGTGCGGAAAAGTATTTATATATCTAAAAGGCTGCCCGTGGGACACTTGGTTTTGGAGTGAGGAAGGCATGTGGCTGCATCTGGAGGTTAGCCAGTTTCAGCCAGCGGCAGAGGGTGTCCAAAGCCATCAATGCATGGTTAGGACAAGTGAACAAACCTAAGCAACGGTTTGGCGAAACCTTGAGATACGCAGGAGAGGAGCGGACTACATTAGTTATTAACTAGTTGAAGCGCTGTGAAAACTATATTTGTAAATTATTGTTTAAAAATATATTTGTACAAAAAGTGAAAATTACTTCATAGTAGAACCCTCCTACGAATCGCTACGAACTGAACTGTGTGTTACAGCATTTCAGAGCCGTTACTGTGCGAGAGTAATCACCAATCATTCTGGCGTCGCTATGCGTTGAGATTAAGTGGCACAAAAATCAACAGTCTCTTTAATATAATCGTGAAAGATTATCTTGTTTTTTATAATTTATTTTATTGTGATGGATTTTGACCATAATAAACAGAATTTAATTTTTATAACAATTCGTTTATTGTTGTAATTATTTAATATTTATTAGATGTTAAATATTAATATTAAATATTTATTACTATAAAAATTAGTTTGTTTATTAGGATCAAAATCCATTACAATAAAGTAAACATTCTAACGGGCGTTAAAATATTCATTTTTATAATTCAATTTAATTTACATAAATTTCGGGTTTACCTATTTTGTTATCACCCATGCTACGTAGTGGAAGCACCTAAAATAACTAAATTTCCAAAAAGTCAAAAAACAACATTCAAATGATCTAATTTTAAATGCTGCTTAAGAGTTAAGCTTCGAGTCTCACCTGTCCCCGCCTATCCCCGTTTATTTTCCCACGTGACTCCAATCGTCCCTCACGATTTGCCCACCTGTCCCTCCAAAACTCGTGTACCTAGAAAACTCTCAAGTCCCCACAAAAAGCCTCGTTTTAAGGGCCCAAGACCCAGCATTTTTGTGCTCCGAGTAATTACAATAGCTGTTGAACTATTCTGTTTTTAGTTTACTATATGAAAATATCTACTGATTAGGTCTTTAATCTATTTGGTGCTGATCTGGGCATCAATTTCCTATTCACAAATAATAATCTTGCAGGATCAATGTTTTGGTATTAATTTACAAAAATCTTCTACAATATTAGCATACTGGATATGTAGGATAATTATATTTTATGTCGATACTTATATTTAGTGTGTTATTATTATTGAGTTCTGACCCTTCGCCCAACAAGGATCACTTTTCACTTCCGTCTTTTTGTGATTCCAATTTTTCAACACACTCGTACATTTAGGTACATTTTAAGATGGAGAAAATGTATTTTATAAAATATTCTCGTATATTCCGTCGTTGGTTCAAATTTTTTCTTTTCGATTTAAAAAAAATGTTTGTTGGTGTCAATGATCTTGTTCCAGAAAGATGATTAGTCTAAATACTATCAGTGTGACCTACTGCGGATTTTTTTTCTTTGTTATTTAAGGTCGCATCAACATCTAGGTCATTAGTGACCACTATTGGATTTAATGTAATGGTAACTATCAAGTTGTCATAATATGGTATGATAGGAAGTGAAAAGATGAACACAAATACAACCATGCCCGAGGCGGGACTCGAACCCGCCATACTTCGGTCCGAGATCGCTATACTGTAAAAAACTTAACACATTAAATTTTATGTGGATTAATGTACATTAATTTTAATGCACTTTGTACATTAAAAGGATATTAATGTATTTGTACTTTAGATTTAATGCTTAAATTAAAATCAATGCACATTTAATGTACGACTGTTCATAAAAACGTAAAATATTTTATCCACTATTTTAAATAACGTATAATAAATTTAAAATGTAATTTTATTTGAGATTTTTATTTGAGATTTGTATTTTATACTACACAATAATTCATAATTTTCTCACAAAACCATTTAGTATATTATTGTATTTGAACGACCTCTCCGCCGGTACTCGTTTTTGTGCTGTGTTTTTGCATCGTTTGCCAGACGTGGGGTCTCGTCTGCCTTATTTTGAGAGCAGCTTATAAAATTTCGAACCCTTCCGGTCCCTTGCAGGCTAGACAAAGGGTTTCCCAGCCTACCTATTTTAGGTACCCAAGTGCTGTGGATTCATTCGTATTCTGAAGCTCTTGCAGTCATGTTCTTACATGTTAGAATAATAGCAGACATTTCTAAAAATTGTGCAAAATCAAAGAAACGTCATAACATTCTGATACGAAAGCGTGTGAAACATAAGAATATTAATTTTTGCTTTCTGTTCTCATCAGAGCAGTTTTTTAGAGCGGTTGGCGGTTAACATCGAGAGAAACTGAAGCAATTTAGGCATAATGGATTTGTCAAGTCTAATTAATATAAATTAGTATTATTTTCATGAAGTGTGAAATTTGTTAATCTGCACCTATTGATGAATATGTGCTTCAGGTTGCCAGTGTATGTCTAAATATAAGAATGAACAAAACAAATTAAGACAATAAATTCAAGTTCAGGAAATGAGTGTGACATAGTAAGTCTAAAATAATTAACGGGAATCATGGAACAAAAAGTCCTACTATTTTGTAAAGTCGTTATTGTAGGTGTCATAATTGCTAGCTATTACGTTTTGATATACCTACTCTGCAAAATTAGAAACAACCCTCGGATTCATACGAAGGTAAGTTGAAGTTGTATTACTATTACTCACTAAATGTTTTAAAAAATTGTTTCATTAAATACCGTACTACAATCGATAGAACATTTGAGATAAAAATATTATAATATATTCTTAAGAATTTTCAATAACAGTCAATTGGTCTCAGTTTTAATTAACAGTAAAACTATATGAAAAGAAATATTTTCAAAATGAGTATTGTTAAATAGAGAATGGATTGTATCCCTACGAACTACATAGTTTTTCTGATTTAGTAATTTCTAGAATGACCAAAGAAGAAAGGTAAAATTATGTAATTATAATATTACCATCTAGTAATAATATTTCTAATAGTTTGTTTCACATTAAATCGATTTTCATTCTCATTTTGTTTTTGTTTTTATTGTGTATCATTCTCCTTATTGTACTTAGTTTCTACGTACAAGCAAATCCATTGCCTCTGTTAAATATGTTTATTGTTATTTGTTTAACTGTGCGAAAAGGTAATACTAAATAAATATTATTTATTAATACTAAAATTATTACTTTAAGGGAAATTATAAAAATAAATCCAACAGAAGGAGATAAAAGGCCTGAAAACGAAGGTGGAAAAAATTGATGAAAAAAAAAATACAACGAATAGTACATTATAATAAGTTGTGAATTTTTCATTTCTCAAGTGCTGATAGGTTTGTATTTTTAGAAAAACTATTTGTTTGTGTATTAATAAAAGTAAAATATTTATTCATTCTTCCACATTCAATAAATAAATAATATAAATAAATTCTTGGTAAAATTAATTCAATAATATTTGGTATACAATGGTTAATGATTATTTATGCTCCAAGGGTTATATAAGAATTCTATTGATACTAGAAACAAAAAGCCATGTCGTGTTAGGAGTAGAAGAATTTGCTCTTGAAGGAGAAGTAAAAAGCACAGTCAGAAATTTCTGCATTACTTTTAATGTAAAAGTATATTAAAGTAATTATCATGAACGCACATAAAATTGAATGTACACGTACAGTAAATTTACTGCGTACGTACAGTAAATTTAGTGTACACGTAGGTAAATTTAATGTACGAGTGTATATTATATTCAATGTACACATACACTAAATTTAATGTACGCGTACTTTAAAGTGACTTTACGTGTACATTCAATTTAATGTGCGTAAATGATAATTACTTTCATGTACTTTTACATTAAAAGTAATGCAGAAATTTCTGACTGTGTACACTACTGCCTTTACGACCTCCAGCCACTGTATTGGCAATCTCCCTCTGTTGTAACGACCTATCCATTAAGAACTGTGACCTCCTAACGCGTATTATTCATACTTTCGTTGGCACTGCACTTCTCTCACAGAAGATGTATTAGATGCCTTTCCATTAGTTATTTCACATTGTAAGGTTCATTAAGTTTTACGACTCTCGTTGCATTTGACGACTTTGTAGGTTTACTTAGTCTTGACTCTATGAATAAATTATTGATTCGATTTTGAATTTTAACTTTAAACCTTGAATACTGAATGGCAATGTTCTACCAAGTAGATTAAGATCCGTCTGAGATTAGTAAAGCACAATGTCTATGAAAGATCGATGAAGATTCAAGAACAAAAAAAGGGTCATAGATACAAGTGGCATGACAAACCTTCTACAAAACATACTCAATAGCTTTACAATGCTCACTCATTTAGATTTCTCTGAAAGATATTAAACTTTATTAATCTTCTTTCCTTTTTGTTTGTAAGCTACGTTCTTTATGTTATTTTTTAAACTTGTATCTGGAAATTATTCCACACCCAATAGTGACATATATTTATAAATTGAAAAAATGTTATTTGTAAACAAATAGTACCGATGAGTAAGAGAATTCTGGTGCCTAAGGGTCTGAATGGAATTTTCACTTTATTGTTAACACTCAATAGAATTGCCAAAGAAAACAAAATACTGCATCCGGGATGAGCCGCGTCTCAGTCAATTGTACTGACGTTTCGGCCATCTTGCTGTGGCCTTCTTCATAGCTATACTGCTCAAGAAGGCCACAGCAAAATGCGAAAAACGTCAGTACAATTGACCGAGACGCGGCTCATCCCGGATAGCCAAGAATGCACTGACCCCGGCCGCGGAAGCCTACGAACGCAAAACAAAATACTTCTCTTCACACCAGCTACTGATGGTCTTAATGTGTCATTAAGTGATTTGTATTGATCAATTAAAATGAAATGAAAGTCAGTGAAGCTGCGTAAAAGATAGTGCATGGCACAAGTGGTACAAGTGATTTAATTTTGACCGAAGAATTGTGTATCCCTGCCTCGCAACATTTGCTATTCGCAAAATTAAATAGCATGCTACTACTCATGACCTGAAAGAAGAGGTGTGTGGATGAGAATATGTATTTATGTCAACACCTCTTTAATCTCAACACTTTTACTAGTGGCTGACTAAAATATATTACACTATAGACTCCTATCATTTTCTAGACCATTATTACATACTATTAATGTGTAACAAAATTTAATCGCAAAACGCTAGAAATGATTTCTTCGTATATAAAGACAAGATAAAGTACAAAGTTATAATAGTTAATAATTTGGTGAAATCACAAGAAATGTTCAGTGTTCTCCACCGGCCTGTAGGCAGGCTTCTGGCCATCTTTGCATTAAGTGCTGAATATTTTTTAAAATGTGTGATACACGACGAAATATCTGACAGGCTGCCATTATATGTAGACGGGGAGATTGTTAATCACGTACAGCAGTCGAATAGACTAGACTTCAAATGTTCGCCGTGTTTTATGGGCATGTAAAACTCCCCGCATCTCACAGGCGGCGATAAATTCATTCAAATGTCTTTTGGTCTGGCAAACTGCGGATTGGATATCGTTTCTGATGCCAGTGACGCGTTTTCAATCCGTTGCCATTTACAGTATCATACATGTAATTCATGGATTCAAACAAACTTCCTACAACACACTGAAGAAATAAAATGAAACTGATCTACCAACTGCCACTCCTTGAGAGTGTATCCTTTGAGGGTAAGAAAATGTATTCACGTTTACATCACCTTTATTCGAAACATTTTTACTCTTATAACAATTTGGAGTTTTGCATTTCTTCAGGGATTAAGAATATAGTGATTAAGAACTTTTGGATCCCTGTTTTGGTGAACTTTCTCTGTATAAAGAATTAATTTCCGAAGGTCTCCCTCTGTTTTATTCTGTGAAATATTAAGCTATTTGAAAACTGCAATATGAAATTCTATTGATGTTCACGGGATTAGTGTAAGCTAATGAACACATCCAGGTAGAGATCCGTGTGAACAAAATTCTAGTTGATTAATGATTGTTATTTTCTCGCCCTCGAAGTTATTTCATTAGAAGACAAAGCTATGTAATCGTGCGCCGGAAGACGGCGAAGTTTCCACAGAAAAACTCTTAAAAGCCCTGGTAACGAAAATTATGATAACTCCCTTTGCTATATATAGTAAATTAATTCATCTAACAGGTGAAGTAACTAGAATCGTTGTTTTGTGGGGCCTCGATACTGAATAATCGATTGATGGTGACACGTCCATCTATCCATCTGTGGTCAACGCTAGATCCTAAACCGTTCAGCCGATTTTCTCCGAAATCAGTATTCCCGATCGATTTGACCCTTTGAGAGACCTTAATATGCAGCATCAAAAACATTTGCCACATTTTATCAAAAATAGCTCCAAATTTGTGTACTAAAGTTTGTTCTTGGATAGCGAAAAGAACTCTTAAGAAAATTGTGCAGGTCTCATGTATGTTAAAATTCCAGATTTTAGAAAAATTCCAAAAATGTAATTTTTTAGAGCATCTTCCTGCAACTTTAATATTGAAGATAGATTTTTATGAAATCCGTTCCTTAGATATTCAAATACGTTTATGTTCAATTTCTCGAAAGTATGAGTAGTTTTGGCGTAATTTTGCGCTAAATATTGGCAATTTTTAATTTTCTTTAACATATTTTCCCCAAATTTTTTTCCAATTTTTAATTTTTTTCTCCTTATACTTTATAAGAGATGGTACAAAATATGATCTTAGTCTCATTTTCGGCAAACTCTCCGAATTTTCGAAAATTGCAAAAGTTAATATTTCAAAACGATAAAATTGATGATATAGATAATTGCCTTGGACAAATTCTGTCCAAAAAATCAGCACTGTAAAAAAGGTCATGTAGAGTTTTTTTTAAAAAACAAGTAGTCTTCGCGTAACTTGTGCTTGAAATTGATTCAATTTATAAAAAAACATTTTCTCAAAAATCGCCCCAAATTTTTCTTCACATTTTTCCAAGGAGAGAAGAGGGGACGCTTAAAAGAATGGCATGGGTCTGATTTTTGTTGAACTCTCTGAATTTTTGGATATTGCAAATTAGAAATAATGCGAAAAACTATGTGCTGTTTATTTTTTATTTAAAATGGGAAAAAATGTTTCCATAAAAAATTGTCATTATATGTTCAATATACTCGGAGAAAACGTCTTCGACTGACTGAGGCCTTAGCTGCCTAATCTGCGAGAGAAGACTGCCGGTGCATTGTCAATTGTTTCTATGTTTTTAATCCATCATTAAACTACCCCACCTCATTCAAAATTGTGGGCAATAATTTGTACTTATTTTTATTACTATAAAGCGAAATTGCTAATTGTGTCTCGCATCCAAACTAAGCCATCATAAAAAAAAGAAATATGGTTTTATAGAATATAGTTTGTCGGAATTATTCACGATTCCTAAAGTAAATTGCATGCTTGGAATGAATGGAGAAAATCTGTTAATGAGTAGTGTAGTACGTTGTGCAACGCTACCAGCTATTTTCACTCCGAGAAACTAGAATCACATAGCTTTCGACTGCGAAGAGTAGACACGATACCCTTCTGCTTAACACGTCGCTGATTTCGCTCCGGGCAGCGAACGAGCAGAGTTTATTCTCATTCCCTCAGTCACAATCACTCCACCGACGAGATGAGAGCAGTTAGTAATGAGTTCACTGATGAGTTTAGTTTAACAGTAGCCATTCATTGGCAGCCACGTGGGGCGATTAACGGGCGGAGTAACACAGTGTCCATTGCAACTGCGTTACATTGAGTTTGCCGTCGCGTATAAATGCAATGATCTATCAAAGCAAAGCGTGCTTCCGGAGTAAAATCGATTATCAAACATCTCAGTGTAACGACGTAATCGTGCCGTTGTTCTAGAGATGCCGAGGCGATGACTTGGGGTTCAGTGGTGGTTAATCAAAGAGATGACTCGTCGCAAACATGATTCCCATTGCAGCAGCACATTGCGCGTGGGGGGCGCGTGGCGCGTGGCGCGCAGCACATGGCACATAACGGTTAGCGTTTCGGACTGTTGTACCCAAGTTGGCGGGTTCAAACCCGATCGAAGCCGTGGATTTTTAAGGGTGAAAAAATCCTTGGTACGCCTTCCTTCGGAGGGGAAGTAAAGCCGACTGTCCCATGTCAGTAGATTTACTTGCATGTAAAAGATCCTCAAGCCTAAATGACGCCTCTGAGCCAAATTCAAATCGCCTGTTTCTCGCCCAAGAAATACCTCCTTTCTCTGCTAGTTGGTGAAAGGAGCATAGCGAAATTTGCGTGGTCAGACTGAAGAGCAGGCCTAATGGCCTGAGTCTCACCACGTAAAATAAGGCATTAATTCAATCCAATTCACATGTGCGGAGAGATTTCTGACACAAAATCTCGTTCCGTTGATATGCGAACAGTTCCAGCCTCGTCCGAGGAAATGATGGCCAGTTGGAGCGGTAAGGGTAAGAGGTCATTGCTGTTATTACTTTCATGTACGTGTATACGGACGTTGTATAGAAAGTTATGCACTGTTGTAATATGCATTGCTGAGAAAAATCAATTTCGAGATTCAACGGAAATACACCTGTTGGTATCCCATGATATCGAAAAATCATTTTTTCTTCAAAAGCGTCCGTCCTTCTGTAAACAACATTAGCGCCTACAAGACTTTTAAGAAATAAATATTCTGTTGCATATTAATTTATTGGGTGTTTTGTATGTATTGTGTTATTGTACTTGTTTGTATAATAAAAGCAAGTATATTAATTCTTCAGCATATATTCCTTCAGGGGTAACTATATACAAGAGCCCTTCACTTGCTTCTTTGATGTTCCTACCCTGTGTGAAATAAATGCTCTGCGTTGGAATGTATACCTGTGTATTGCTCAAACGTTATTCGTAAGAAGTACGAAATACTTCAGAGAAGAAGCAAGATATTCCGCAGTTGGTTCCCAGTCCCCAGTTCTCTATTAAGGCTCTAATTTTTCTTTAAATTATTTGTAAGAATACAGAGAAATACACTTATGAAGATGATCTAGGTCCCATTTTAATTGTAAACTGTACACATGGATGATTTTTTTGGCGTCTTTCTACAGACACAATATTGAAGATCACATTTTTTCAAATTAAATTCGTTCTTCGCAATTAGTTCTTTAATTAATGTCAAGTAAATTTTCTTGCAAGTAGTTTGTAGTGTTTGAACAATTTTGAGTGAAATTTGGGTAATATTAAAAATATTAAAAAGCAAGATTTTTTTGAAAACGTCCCCGTTTTTCTTTAAGCTGTTCGTTTAAGGTTAGTGAAAAGTTCAAACTAACAGATGACATATACGTCTTTTAACTGTATTCTTTGATTGTTGCTTTTTTTTCAAAAAATAATCAAAAGTATTTTTATATACATCTCACGTCGTTAATTTTAACGATACCGGCGATTTGTGTACTATATTGCATTTATGATTACAAGTGCATCAAATAATGTCATGGAGTTTCACAAAATCTCGAAATACTTGTTTATTTGAAAATACGCATATTCAAAAACATTCAAACGTAATTTTCTTTCGAAGAAGGCTTCAAAGATTTCCTTAAATTATGGAGAAGGTTAGTGCTAAATGATGGGAATGGCAGGACGAATATGTCACTTAGATCTATTCTTTTATTTATTTAAGTAAACAAAAGTCTTTTTTGAAATATCTCGCACATCGTCAATATTTACATTACAGCTATTTCTTTTACATTACCACATTTGTGAGTTCAATTATTGTAAATATTTTTTAATGAATTTTCATGGAAATTTTGAGATGAAATGAGCTGCAATCGCCTTTTACAGAAAGAGTGTATAGCCATTTTCTTAAAACATCAGATTTTCCGATCGAAAGGTGAATGTAGCACTTGATTTAATTTTTGCTTAAAAAATTAATATAAATACCTCAAAGAGATATTTCAATTCCACTATTATGGATCCGAAAAATTGAGAAAACCTGAAAAAATTACTTTTAGACACCAATGAAAGACATAAAGACGTTGCTGCACCGATAAGGTAGCTCGGACTGAAGAATAAAAAAACCAACTAGTACGAGAATGTCTGTACCATTCTGTAGCACCACTAGTTATTTAGTATGTAATTAAGAATGTTAAATTTGAGTTACTCTTTTATTATATAAATGCTGGTCATCTTCGTTTAATGTTATTTCTATACATCTTTCTTCATTTATTAACTAACACCTTCTATTATTTCTATCACCTTCCAAGCGCAGAGTAAACTATTATTCGTAAATGAAAATTCGTATAAATAGTTACAAACTTTATAAATGTTGTTAGAATATATTTTATGAATTTATATTATCATTTGATATATTGTTAACCTAAAAAAGGTTTTGGGCTGTATGCTAACACCCAACGTGATAAATAAAGCGTTATGTCACAATCAATTTCAGAGTAATTTTGATATGACACCTAGTAAAAATATTTTGGTGTATCAAACAATAATTTTAGAAACTGAAAGACACTCTATTTTGTTCCTACGCCAAGACTACGAGACACTATACTAGACTAGGAGATCGTATTTATCGGGAGCCTTAAATTCCTAGTTAGAAATTATATTCCTTTGCTCAATTGCTCGTTTGTCAGCCACTTACGTTCAAGATAAAAAGAAAATTTAATAGCATAAGATTGGTGTAAGGAAAACAAATATGGAGGTGGAAATTCTGTTAAGCACTAATGAAGTCATACAAGTGAAACGGAAGTAAATCGTTGGCCTCTGGAATGGAGGCATGGAGCGCGAGTAGACGCAACGCAGCAGCCGCTATCTGGCCTGCAGTGAGTGCTCCAGAAACGGCGGCGCGTGCGAAGGAGCGAGGGATGGGGGGGGCGGCGCCCGTCGCCGTGGAAGCGACCGCGGGCGAGGCGCGGGGGCGGCTTGGGGGCTTCCGCCGACGGCGCGCGCGGGGCGGGGGCGGGGCGGGGGCGGTAAGCCTGAGCAACGGGAAGACGTCCGGGGGCTAAGCGGTGGACCACGGGCGCCCTGCCTGCGGGGGCGGGGGCGGGGGAGGGCGACGGGCGCTGCGCTATCGACCGGCTCGCCCCCTCAATCCGCGCCGCGCGAACGCACGCGCCGCCTATTTATAGCAAGGTCCGCGCGGCGGCGGTGGCCCCCGCCTCGCCTAACCCGCCCCCGCGCCGCCCCCGCGCCGCCCCCGCGCCGCCGCCGCCATCGGCCTCGCCGCGTGGGCCCCGCGCCGCCTCCACGCCGCCCGCTGCGCCATCGCCGCCGCCGCCGCCGCCGCCATCATCGGCCTCGCCGCGCCACGTCGGGCGTCGCGGAAGCGTCGGGTGGACGCGCGCGCCCTCCTCAATCGATGGCTGGCGGGCGGGCGGGCGGGCGTGCTTCGGTGGGCGTGCTTCGGCGGGCGCTGCGGAGGCGTTCCGCAAGGGCCAGCGTCACGACACGAAAGCGGGGCGTATTTTGGACAAGTCGCCCTTGGCGGGCGCCGCGCTGGCTGCCCCGCCCCGCCCCGCCCCTCCCCCCACCACCCCCACGGGCCGCGCCGGGCACGTGCACTGCATTGCGCGGGGGCATACGGCCCCGTTTTGAGGTTGAATCGAACTTCTTTCTTTTTTACCGACGTGCATGAGTCCAATATTAGATCCTGTATTGGATTTGATCAATTTTTACTCGGTGAAAAGGGCTCTCTTTTTTCATTATGGCCTTCTCCTCGGCTTCTGTCACCCGAAAAAGAGCTCTCTATTCACCCTTTTGTGAGGGAGAGGGGTGATAAATCCGATGCGCGTCGGCCTCCTTCTGTTGTGGCGATGTTGTGCACGGTCTAGACCAGTGGCTCGACTCGAAATACGCGCATATCGATCTTCACTGTTGAGTGATTTAAATTTTCGCAATTTTCCGGTGATATCGTATTTATTAAAACGTAAATTCCCCTTTATCAACACATGTTACACTTTAATATTCATTTCAAAAACTTCTCTCACTCACTCAATTCAGCAAAATTATATCTGGTATCAATCGCATCGGATGCGGCTGCAATTGCATTGAGTCACCAATGAATATCCCTTATAGATGTCGGCTTTAAATGTTTATCTGTATTTCAAACAGCTTTAGGGTAATGTGAATATGAAAGGTCTGTGTGTTTCGATTTCAGATTTTTGCTATCCTGTCTGAAAATTAATTAAACGGAAAAAAGACATCACCACAAAAAATGTGTTCAAAAGTTTATTTATCAATCTTAGAAAGTAATTACGTTCATTTGTTCGTCTTTAGATAATTCTGTTTGTGCGAAAATTAAAGAAATGGATATGATTCTAATGCAAATTATTGCCACAGGTGTAAGCTCAACGATACCTGAAACCTTCTGATGCAAACCTTTTGTTTGTATTTTATATGTTATATTGCTATTTCATACGAACCCCGCACTCTATTTATATTATCGGCTACCGGAATGACGATACCAGGAGACCGGCCGGTGCCAGTTCCCGAGACCATCCATTGTATTCGCCCAGTTGTTCTCGTCAGGTCTGCTCCAAAAATACACTTTCGTATTACAAAGGGCTAGTATGAAATTTAATCTAATAATGAAATCTGCACCTGGTAAACAGAGATCACCCGCGGCGTTCCGAGAACACTTTCAGATTTTTCATGTCATAATTTCTCTCCTGATAATGTTTGTATGTTTTTAATTTCCTATTAATAACTTTATACATATTATTGTGTAACATTTGCTGTTAAAAATATGTAAGTTTGGATTGTGTACTTAATTATTTTGAAGTATTTAACACAATAATCTTAGGTCTTGATTTACTTTTATTTTGAATACTTTATTCCATGCTGTTTCTATTACTAAGAACAATACATTCACTTCCATTTTTTGCATATTTTGATGATACCGCCTTATTTTCAATCCAATAGTTAATTGTATTTCTTCTTAAGAATGTAAATTTAGGAACTCCGGCTACTTTATTGCAATACATCTGTTACAGAACAGCTCATTTTAAAGAAATCACCACTCATTTTTGTTCATTTCACAAACTCACAACCGTCCCTCGTATTTTCGAGGACTCAAAACACAATAAACAAAACAGTCTAATTTAATAAAAAATCTGTGATTTTCTTAGAGATCTTAACTTTCCAGACTAATGTTAACAGTAATTGAAAAGTAAAAAAACATAAATTAATTTATCTGAGGAACATACAACATGGGAAAATGCACGTTACAACCAATACGCAAATGTATAAAAATCTCACGGAAATATAGATAGGTAAATATTGCAGCTAAAAAATACTGCTAAACAAGAGCTACATAAAATGTTTTTGCAGAAAGTAGCACACACACTGATCCAGTTCGGCAATAAAATACTCTCGCGAAACAATAAATTAAATATTTTAACAAAAATCGTGTTCCCGAATACTGCAATAACACACGAGAAGTATAGTATCAAATCAGTACAGCATTTCTTTACATACCGAGAATGTCACAAATGTTGATATCCTTTAACGCAATTTGTGAATAGGAATGTGGGGAAGCCCTTCCTTCAAGTCTTGCTGATGCACGATGTCAACTGAGACGAATGCAATAACGCACTGAGTAAGATAATTCCATAATTATATTCCATTCCGTAACATCATGTATGCGCTGTGTAAGAATAAGCGGAATTACACAATGAATCCTTTGTAATTTTTCAATTAAAATATAAAACATTTTTATTGTTTTTGGATTTTCCTCAGGTTCCTGGATGTCAAACAAAACGAACACACTTATGAAACGCCCAGAGGATGCTTACTACTTCTTTCAATGTTGGGGTGCATTAGAAACAATATTATAGACACTTTAGAATGAAATCTCATTACTTAAGACAATATGCTAGCAATTTGAAGGCATTCATTCGCTTTAATACATAATTTATTTTGGCCGGTAAGAGCAGTAGCGTTATCTCTGCTCATCTACTCCCTCACCTTAGTGTTCATTTATTATGAATTAGTGGTTACTCTTTGTGGCGATATCATTTACGAAAAGTATCTGAAATTTGATCCAATGGAAAAGATAGAAAAATTGATGGATCTTAATTCATCATAAAAATAATGTTCCATGAAAATATATGCAATGCAAAATCGCTTGAAAGTTTGCACTTATATTTGAGTAGTTCGCACAATATTGCATGTATTGTCACTAGTAGAAAAGCAAACAAGGCTCTCTGGAATTGAATTTTACTATATATATGCACAAATGACATCAACACGCACTTAAGTGTTTGAACACAAAGGCAATTTGCTTGTTTAACAGCGAACTTGACAGATATTAGAATAATTCAATTATTATTCAAGTTAATTATTTACATAATTTGCTTAACATTTACATATGCATGGTGAATCGCATCAGGTGAAAAACCAACCAACTTTTTCCGTATATAATTTATTCGAAATAAAACATTTCTTTATCGTTTTTCTTCAAAAGCTTATGTTCCTTCATAAATGTCTTTTGTGGTTTTCCAGTTTTGTCTCAGCCAGTGTCTCCGAGACACATGCAGGTATTTACAAGACTCGAAACGCTGAGAAAACTTGGGAAATAGGCCCAAGATTCTCACGGCGTAAGGTCAAGTAAGATTGTGTGGCCGTGCGGACTGGCGTAATTTGGCCCAATTCTGACAATATTCACAAATCTTGTTTTTTGTCGTTGTATATAAAAAGTAGCTTTTTTCTTCCGCAATACATATATATATATATATATATATATATATATATATATATATATATATATATATATATATCCTCATCCTTTTCACACAATCTACTGAACGTTATAAAACAATGGAACAAAGAAACTGCTGAGCCGTATCAAAACATTTGTCAGAAAATTTACATAAGTAATAAATGTATCTCTCAAAGAAGAGAAGCGTGTCCGTGTTGTTTGTATATTTTCCCCACCACAAGTGATCATGCTACAGGACGTCCGGGAAGGAAACGTCGAAACTTCGTAAATAAGGTCTTAAGACAATTTTAAGCATGTTTTGTCAAATGAACTACTAGGATATTCCGAATTGTTGAGCCACAATAAGCTCTCTAAAGTTGGTTTTAAAAATACTTTCTACGCAAAAACGTTCATTGCAGAAGCATAGAAACACTCCAGAAACATTTAAATTGTTTATTATTTACAAAATAAAGATATTTGTTCAAAACGAAAAATTAACGAAAAATAAAAAAAGCTGTCGAATTGTGTAAATTTGGTGTTTTTTTTTATTTCTAGGTTAATTTTTCTTTCTGAACAAAAATAATAATTTATTTAGTAAATAATAAACAATTGTCATGTTTCTGGAGTGTTTCTACTTCTGCAATGCAAATTTTTGCCTAGGAAGCATTGTTTATAACCAACGTTTGAGTGCTTATTGCAGCTCAACCAATCGGAATATCTTAGTAGTTTATTTGACAAAATATGCTTAACGTTTTCTTAAGAGCTTATTTGCGAAGTTTAGATTTTTTCTCCCCGCTCATCCTGTATATTTCCTAGCAATCCTGTAACCTATCTCCCTTGGGTAAACATGCTTAGTTGAATGCAACCCACTTTACTTGGATGTTTCAACGGCTGCCTATCGCGTCGAGTTTCAACCTCTGTTCACAAGTCATGCACAACTGCACAATATTGAACTCTACAAATAAAAATAAACGGTTTCACGGTCAGCAAAATTGAAAAAAATATTTGTAAGACAACATCAATTCGACTGAACACTACAGATATTTCCCCTAGAAGAGTTCTGGATGTGACACTTTATTTATAGATTTATTCTCTGCCTGTTCAATTGAAGTAAAATAATTCAGGGAATAATTAAATATCATTTAGGCACGATGTCAGCAGTCAAATACATGTTCAACACAACCTACCATTTAATATAATTGATCTCAACTACTTTCAGATTTTATTAATAATTTTAATTTTTTTATGAATTTTGGGGGTGTACGTGAAATGAAATGAAGTTTAAAACAACATGATTGTGACACTGAATATAATGCAACTTTTCATGTGCACATGTCAGAGAGTTTGTCCCTTCAATAAACACCGTTTCAATTGATTTCAAATTGGCTCCATTCCCTTTAACTCGCAGAGGGGAAAAAACGTCATTTTCACGGTTGGCTTACGCGAGATAGACGCGCTGTGACGGCGCGTATCGGCGTGTCTTTCCGGGCGAGATTTCCGCCGTGAAATATGCTGACGCAATGATCGGGCGCCGCGATGAAGGCGAGCGCGCGCTGCCCCGCCCGCTCTGGGAGCAGCAACAGGTGTCGCGCCCCGCGCGCCTCCCCGTCCCTCTCCTCCCCTCCCCTCCCCTCCCCGCCGCGCCCCGCTCCTCCGCGGAGGGCACCGCCCCCGCGATCGCCCCGCTCCGCCCCGGCCCGCCCCGCCCCGCCCCGCCCCGCCCCGCCCCACCGCGCCGCGCCCTGCTCCTCCGCGGAGGGCAGCGCCACCGCGGTCGCCCCGCCCCGCCCCGCCCCGCCCTACCCCGCCGCCCACCGCACCCGGGAACGTGCACAAGCACCGTGACCCCGCAGCCACCCAGGCGCAGATCGTTATTGTTAAAGACACTTGTTTCGACGCGATACCGCCGGCAGATGCCGATAGAGGCAAGGACCGTTTCGCCGTGCCAGCAAGCGCGCCCTTGGGGACTACCCAGAAAAATAATGAACTAACGGTCGCTCTGAGAACAGTTGTACAATCTCGTTATTTGTTTTCAATATTTTCATTATTTCTAGTTTTCTATGTCTATCTGTATTTCCATATACATTTATCGTGCACTGGATAACACAGGATATTTCTTGCGTGCGGACGGTAGAATTTCGTGAAGGAAACATCCTTACTGAGACATTTTGCACTATTTATGAAAACTCTCGAGAATGGAGAACGTTTCAGAGGAATAAAGTGTAAAAAAGTATAAATAGTGAAACAAATTGAAAAAAATATTGAAAAAAGGTCATGCTATACACTAAAGAGCGAAACAAAATGGAACACCAGTCTCATACATCGTATAGTGCCCCGCGAGCACGAACATGAACTTGATTAATGTCTGAAGTAATGCTGGAGGTAATTGACACTTTGATCTTGAATTACTGTCCATAAACTCGTAAGAGTACGAGAGTGTGGAGATCTCTTCTAAACAGCACGTTGTAAGGTATCCCAGATATGCACAATAATGTTCGTGTCTGGGGATTTTGGTGGCCAGTGGAAGTGTTTACATTCAGAAAAGTGTCCCTGGAGCTAGCTTGTAGTTAACTCTGTAGCAATTCTGGACTTGTGAGCTGTCGCAATGGCTGCAGGTGGTCAGAAAGGATTCTTACGTACGTGTCACCTGTCAGAGTCGTATTGAGACTATCAGGGGTTCCAAATTACTCCAACTGCACACGCCCCATACCATCACAGAGCCTCCACCAGCTTGAACAGTCCTCTGTTTGCATGTATGGCCCATGGATTCATTAGGTTGTCGCCATACTGGTACACGTCCATCCGCCCGAAACAATGTGAAACGAGTCTCGTCAGACGTGTTTCCAATCATCAACAGCCCAATGTCTGTGTTGTCGGGCCCAGGTGAGGCCTAAAGCTTTGTGTCGTGCAGTCATCAAGTGGGTCTTCGGCTCCAAAACCCCATATCGATAATGTCTCGTTGAAAGGTTCGCACGCTGACACTGTTGATGGCCCAGCATTAAAATCTGCTGCTATTTGTGGACAGATTGCACTTCTGTCACGTGTAATGATTCTCCTCTGTCGTTGTCGGTCCCGTTCTTGCACGATCTTTTAGTGTCCGCAGTAATGCTGGAGGTTTGATGTTATGCCGGATTCCCGATATTCACGGTACACTCGTGAAATGGTCGAACGAGAAAATTCAATTTCATCGCGACCTCGGAGATGCTGTGCCCCATCTCTCTTGCGACGACTATAACACCACGTTCAAAGTCACTTAAATCGTTATAACTTGCCATTGTTTTAGTAGTAACCGATCTAAGAACTGTGCCAGACTTTGATTTTCTTATAAAGTCGTTGGAGATTATTCTGATAAGTATCCTCGATTAGTTGAGTTCTGGAATGTTTAAACTCTAGCCATGGATTTGATAAATTGGAAATATCTTCTGTCTTCTATTTAATATCATAGAAATATGTTAACATCATCATACAAAATATTCTATACTTTTTCAAACAACTCCACAAGTCATGTGAGTGTTCTTTGTCATTATTGCCGAAAAATCGTAGTGACCTTCATAGGACAAAGTGAAGATTACTTACTTACTAATGAGGGAGGAACTCATAGTCTAGTGAAAAGATTTCCAATCTTCCTACTCTAGGTGTTTGAATTCTAATACCTCTATCTATCTAAATTTGTAACTTCATATGTACTTGTTGCGGATAAAGTGGGGTCTTGGTGGGTAATCTTGAAGTTGTCCCGTTCTCCCTTCTAGCATTCTTTCTTGGGACATTTTACCGCTTTGGGAGCTGTCAATTTCGATTATTCGGGCCGGGTACCCACTCTGTCTCTCATGGAGAAACATTTTAACATTTTTACCCTAGACGCGCATGGGAGACTGCTCTGTCTGTGATCAGCAGACTTACAAGGCCTTCCGCAACAACATATTTCCTCCAAGTCACCTCGACCTTCCAGGTTGGCGTTATTTGCATCTTCCATTACATCATTTAAAACATATCAACGATACTATCGTCTCATCATCTATTTAGCAAACTATCTAAGTTGAAGCCAGGAAGGCTTAGCGAGTTCTCTTGTGGCTCAGTGGTGAAGTCGCGTATCTTTCATCACTGGGGTACCGGGTTCGATTCCCGTAGAACCGCATGTGAAATTTGTCACGACAAAACGAGTTTGCTTGCTTCACAGGGGCTAGTCCAAGTCCCAAACCTAATTCCTTCCCAATTTTGGCCGCTGAGTAGTGACGGGCAGGGGCACGAAATAGGAGGCGCGTGCGTGGAGATGCTACTTGGCGGTCCTCTTGACAAGTGACTGCGACGAGAAGTGACGGCTGTGGCATACTGTTAACGGAGGATTACTCCGAAAGCGGAAAGCGCTCAACGTCTCCCGGGGCTTGGAGACGCGTTGCGTCAATTGAAAACGCAAAAAACTAAAAAAAAAACGAGAATAAGATGATAATAATAAATTCATTTAACATTATTCGTAACCGATAATGAATATCTGAGTATTGTTATGCCTGATGTGAGTGAATGGGATTTCATGTTTAGAAGCGCAAAAAATATATTTTATTATATTCTGTCATTTTGATGTTGATTTTTGAATAAAATTGTGATTTGCATGAGATGATTGGCAAAGAACTCTAAGATACAGTAAAATAGCTCTTGTATATCCGAATCCAAACTGTTCCTCTTCATATCTCCATATGACCCCCACTTATCCTTCACCGGTGATCGAATTGTTTTTTTCACAAACTGCCAAAAATTACCATCTCTTTCTTAGCGTATGATATACTTACACAAAGGATTAGAAAGCTTTAAAAACAGGATAATTTGATACATAGAACAAAGTCAAAATATTATTTCGTGTTACAGAAATGTATACAAATGTATAAAAAACTAAAATAATGCACAGAACCGTTGTTGCACAGAAAAGTATGTTTAAAGTCAATGTGATTTAAAGGGGGGAAATGGTAAATATGGTTTTTATTTTTTTATGCTGCCCAGCAGTCGAAAACGTCTGAAATAAATTCCCAACAATTTGTGTTTGGAGAGAAATCTTTAACATTTTTTCGAGCTTGTTCCAGGGTTTTTAGCCACAGAGAATAAAATTAATATTTTTTTCAATTTTTGTTTTTGCGTTCGAATTTGCCATTAAAGAAACTTTTTTTTTCTGATTGTATAAATCATTTTCTTTGTTTTTCATATTTCTTTCAATCATGTGAAATAGTGTTAAGTTGATTAAAAAATTAAAATTAAAAACCATGTTTTTGCTGTTGAGAGGCGTGGAAAGGCTAAGAAACTTTTCAAAAATATTATTTTTGTGTTAAAGTGTAACTACTCAAACGTTATTTGGTTTAGGGGGATTTTTTACCGTCTTTTCCTTTTATCAAATGTTTCTGGAAGAGATGAACTGCTTTTGCATCATGCTTTAGGCTTTCAGAAATTGTTATTAGACTTTTAGAAACTTAGATGGCTACTATATTTGAAATTATAACGAAGGCGTGAAGTGTGACCTAGTTCTTATTCCAATGTGCTCCTTGAACTAAATTTTAAATGACGATGGAATAGGTTTAAGTTCTTAAATTAAAGTTTTTCTTCTTATACCTATCACAGTGTTATTTCGGACTTAATGTATCAGAATTGAAGTCATGTCTTGGGTGCATGATATTACTCAATGTGTTAACAGTCTTACAGAAATTATGTAGTCTGCAGTACACTTGCTGAACAGCATAGCGCACTCTAACAAATTGAAACGTATCTGCCGGACAGCGTAGTACGTGGCTCATCCTGACGGGGGTGTAGTGAAACCGAACTCACGAAAAATTACACAAATAGATGCAGAAACCTTGACGAGGGCGTTCATCTGGATTTCAAAGAAGACTTCTTTGTTTACGTCTGGGAGGGCAGTATGAGTTGCCAGCACTGGGTTGATCGATGACAGAATGGAAGCTTTAATTTTCAGAGCCAGTTACCAATAATAAAAATCCTCCAAAGCTGCAGGTTTAAAAACAACCTATACTCATAAGTAGTCATTTAAAAATGTTTTAGGATTATGCAGATTGTCCACGTTTCATTCCGATCTTCACTGTTTGAAGTAGTATTAATATTGAAACATCCTCGCAGTACACTAAGTGGCTGCTCACGCGTTCAATTACAATTTTTTAATTCCGTCATCTATAAATATTCCAATTTGAAATGTGTGCGTATACAAAGTTCATTGAACTGAAAAATTAATATTATTTTTAAAATAAAATTTTATTTTTTCGAAATTTGTAACATTTCAATTTTTATAATTCATTAAGACGTAATGAATGATTGATATTTAACAATTAAATCCAAGTATAAATAATCTTAAATAATTTGAGCTTTTATTTGAGACTAATCTCAGTTTTGAACGATCATTATAGAAAAAGAAATAAGCATTTTTATTTGTTAGTGCGCGCGCTTTTTTCAAAATTTTCATGTGCCATAAAATGGAAAATAATTAAGTTAAATTCTAACATAAGCATTTAAGCCTATTTTAGTTACCCTCTCAACACATTCAAGAAGTTTCAATCAATTTCGAACGTCTAACATCAAAACGGTGTCCGAAATGGAATGGCTCAATAATTGTTACTATGATTAACACCATATCACCCACCATGAATAAAGAAGGAATTCCATTCTGTGGCTCGAAATTTCTAACCTATCTCATGAAAAAAATCTTCACAATTCAACAATACACGATTATTTGTGGAAAAAGAGAGACAATATAAATAAACATGGTTTATTCAAAATTAATATTCGACAGTAAATTATCAAACTCGAAGTGCTTCTATGAATTATATCATACGATACTTCTGAGGATTATACTCGACTTTACGTTTAAATAACTCCTCCGTCAATATTCCAAAACGCAATAGAATTTCTACGCCAACGCGTTTACAATGACGTAATAATGGCTCTTTGAAAGACGAGAATTAAAAAGCTGTCTCAAGCACAAATAGGGTTAATTTGGACAATTGACTGTTCTGTTCTTTTAATATTTCTATCGGAGCTATGTTCAGAACTATACCTGGAAATATATGTCATGTTGACGGGTTTAGGAAAAGGTGGTCTGCTGATGAAAATGTTCAATTACGAGAAAATTGAGTTTCTTTGCTGTTGCTTTCAGCCGCACTCTTGAAATCGACTGCCGGCTGTGGGCGGTGGCGTAAGGACGTCGCGGGACCGGCGCGTGGGTGGCGCGGAGGGTGCGAGGGACGGGGGGGAAGCGATGGGAAGCGGAGGGAGGAAGGCAAGGGGGCGGTGCGGAGACGGCGCGGCGTTGGCGTAGGACGACGGCACGGGGTGGGGGAGGTGGCGACGCGGGGGTGGTGCGGGGGCGGCAAATAGGGGGTGATAGGGCGTGTGGGGGTGGGGCGGGGCTGGAAAGAGACGGCACGGCGTCGGCGTGGTGGAGTGGAGGGGCGGCGTGGGGATACGGCTTGGAGCCGGGGAGTGGGCGACGCGGAGGGGTGCGGGGGCGGCGAGGAGGTGATAGGGCGTGTGTGGGCGGCGCGGGGCTGGGGAGAGACGGCACGGGGCGACGTGATGGAGTGGGGGGCGGTCCAGCGCGGGGCCGGGGAGGGGACGGCGTGGGGACGGCTTGGGAGGACGAAGCCGGGGAGTGGGCGACGCGGAGGGGTGCGGGTGCGGCGAGGAGCGGTGGTAGGGCGTGTGGCGGCGGCGCGTGGCTGGGGAGAGACGGCACGGGGCGACGTGGTGGAGTGGAGAGCCGGTGCAGCGCGGGGCCGGGGAGGGACTGCGCGGGGGCGGCGTGGTGGGCAGCGCGGGGGCGGTGCGGGGGCGGCGCGTTGGTGAAGAGAAGCGGCGGAGGCAATTAGCTGGGTTGACTCAGGAGCCCTCTATCGCAGGAATGCGCGCGCAAGCAGGCGGTAGTGAAAGACTTCATTTTCCAGAGTGCGAAAACACTGTAGAAAACTGATTTGCATCTTTTTCACAAATCGAGCCCGCAACACGCAAGCTTTCGTGTGATCCGGAGTAATTCAAGAATACTTATGTGGCCCATAATATTCTTACCATTAACCAAGGACCATATAGAAAATGTTATCGCGGGATAAATGTATTATAAATTGATGATTATGTGTACATACCTTGGTATACTAAATGTTGGCTATTTATCAAACACTATCGGTGAGCGTGACGAGTACTTCAAAGGGAAAAGCAAATCGTACTACTTCATAAAAATTAAATATTTCTTGATTTTTTTTTCAGAAACAGAACACAGAATGATTATTCCAATCTATGTAAAAAAAGTGTTGTTTGTTGTACATTAAATATTTATTTCCCCCGCGTCCAACTTTAAGGCGTCCTGGATAAGGACGATCGCTTTTAAAAAATGAGTTCGAAATGTATATTTTAAATCTATCGTGGAATTATGAATTGCATTGCTTTTCCTTGTCTTACAGACAATGAGTGGATTCATTTTTTATTGATCATTTGTTTCTGGGAGCATCGACTGCTACGGGCATTAGTTATGTACGTGTAGTGCTTGTTTTTGTGCGGGAGGAGACGGCGTTTCTCCTCCTCGAGGGTGAGGTCCGGCGAGGTCCTCTCGTCTTCCTGCGGGTGTTTCTCCCTCCAGGTACCTCCATCAACGGGGGACCGCCTTAACCGGAACAAATTCCAGACTTGTCTCGCACCGTGTGTGGCAGAGTAGTGCATGTGAGTGTACAATATAGTGTGTGTGTGTGAGAGAGAGAGAGAGGAGAGAGGAGAGAGGAGAGAGAGGAGAGAGGAGAGAGAGGAGAGAGAGGAGAGAGAGGAGAGAGGAGAGAGGAGAGAGAGGAGAGAGAGGAGAGAGAGAAGAGAGAGAGAGAGGAGAGAGAGAGAGAGAGATTGAGGAGGAGGCAAAAATGAAGAAGAGACCCTTACGCACGGTCTGTGACCCGTTTCTTAGAAATCTGCTCCAGCATTGGAATCACCTACAAGTTACATAATGTTTCGATCCACCCTTTTGAATTTGTCAAAATCTAAAACAAGACCAAGAAGACTTACAAGATATACAGCGTTTAAACGTCTGTTAAAATTAATGCTTCAGTTAGAATTTGTCTTTTGGAAAAGATCCCAACTGTGGAACGAAACATTGTATAATTTGTTGGTGTTTCAGTTTTCTGGAGAAAATAATATCAATCCAATAACAAAATGTCTCTCACATTTCACATTTGACTCTCACCACTGACAATGTGGACACCTACTACCTCTCCTCCATCAAAGCCTGATATCTTAATTGTCCAAATGTAAAGCTCTTGTTTTTATTTCAAAACGCCTCAATTCAAAATTTAGTTCAATTTACCCACGAAGTAACTTCAGATTAACATTTTGAGAAATTAAAAAAGAAAATGAACAAATTAAATCCTATAGGTAGAAGAGATCAAGGGCAAAATTATTACACGTTGTGACAAAAGAATTCTTAAGAACATAGAAAGCTTAGATAGCTTTAGATCTTAGATAGATTCCTAAAACCTAAGAACGTCTATTTATGACATGATAGATTTATTTTGGAACGCTATCGGAAGTCAATTTTTTTTAATGAAAGAAGTGTTGAATCAATAGCTTATTCTATGTATAAAAAATGAACATGAAACTTGAAAGTTACGAACAATTCTTACTTTTTGTTGTCTCATGAGGCATTGATAACATGAATAGCCACTTGACTGTAGGGAATCAACTGACAAAACGTTCCAGGTGGAGTTGCATCTCTCTCATCTCTTCAAATATTGACTGTGTCTCAGAAATGCAAATATTAGTATCATGCGAATTAGATATACCATTCACTGCCTCAGATGGGCTTGGATGCTGGTCGGCGTCTCCTATTCGAGCTCTGGGTGTGCTCCTTTCGGGAGCGTCCAAATTTCCTTTGGGGCGCGTCCGTGGAAATTTTCACGGAGGTTTTTCCATCTCGGCTATTTGGTATTGCATCCACAATTCACAGTATAATTTCCCTAGGGAATTGCAATACGTTCTTATGAAGATAAGTGTTAATGTTAATCTTGAATAGTTATAAAATATCTAAGTATGCCGCTGTCTGCGTTTATTACCGTCTGATTCCATTAAAAGTTGCGTCGTTTTAGTTTGTCGAAAGAAAAAAAAATATCTCTCGCATCTCTAAATTTCAAACATAATTTATCTGCGAGCTTTAATGCAATAACATACTTGCCAAGTTTCCACTGATTTATTTCAATCCACAACTTTCTCCCGATAATATACTCACACTCCTTAGAATCTTTTAAAGCGTGGGTAGACCAATACGTTAATCTTAAAACCAAAGAACGCTTTCATTGACATTACACAGAAATAAGTATTTGCGGATAGCTTTAAACAATTTCGTAAGGTTAAATTTTATTTTTCTCTTTAGGTTTATGCAGAGGACAATAGAATTTTTCAAAATACGAACATGTCCACGCCTAGGAAATTACGCTGGTGCATAGTAATTTCACGCAATTAAATAAGGCACCCCATTTAATTCACTGCGGCCAAGGAAGCTCAAATGTTTGTTTAAAATTGAACCTGCATCCTGTGATACAAATGACCATCTGTAGTTATAAAGAAAACGTATTCTAACGTAAAAACATAACAGTAATAATGATACAAGGGCAAGAGCAAGTTTTCTTAATTATTTACAAATAATACGTTGATATTCAGGTAATTTCTAGCCTTATGAAATTTCACAAATATATGAGTGTAATAAGGCATTTCATTTACTATAGGCCTAAGTAATTTTGACAAAGCTCTCTTCCGCTGCAAATTGCACATCAGAACCTGCACCTATCAATATCTTTCTATCTGCTCCCGTCAGTGCCCACGCTTAAACACTTGGTTTTATTTCTATTTTTCTTACATTGCAATTCTGAAATGAAAAAGTGAATGTAAAGTATGTATAGTTTAAGAACTTTAAGTAATAAATAATTTTGTAAGAATTAGTTCCCCACAAAAGAATATTTAATATGTTCGTTAAAATGTATAACTAAAAACGTTAAAATTGAGAAAGGAATACATTCGATTGTTTGGGGAAAATTAAAACTATCGGAAATTGTGTAAAGGCAATGAGATGATATACATAGTTCCAGAACTTTTTCTTTAATTATAACTTTCTATCATTTAAAAAAACGCTGTGTAGTGCAAGGATTTGATACTTTCACACTTGTAATTTCCCAAAGTCATTTTAGTTCCTTGGACCGTTTTCTTCTCTGCGGCATTTTCGATCCCAATTACACCTATTTACAACTTTGTGGGACTCATGGAAGTAGTTTTTTTTATACATTTCTGTCAATCAAAAACTCACAAACGATGGCTGAACTTCACATCTCAGCTACATTGAATATCAAACTTAGAAAGTTTGGGTTCTTATCTTGGTTTTTATCTTCTCTATTCACAAATTAGATGTTCTTATCAAATAACTTCCAAATATCCTTCTCAACGTATCACGAGAAAAAAATATTTCAAATTTTTAAAACTACTTTCGAAACAAAAATAACTTAATTTTTCCTAACTTCGGTGTTCAGAAATGAAGAGACTTTATTTTCCACGAAAATGGATCTTTCTTCTCTGTCTTTTCGGAATATCTTCTCCCTAAAGTGAAGTGGACACAGAAGAAAGAACTCTGAAGAACACGGCAGGAAACTTCGTCCCAGCCACACCAACTTTTCGGCCAGCTGAGGCACTACCCTGGGAAGCCCCAGGAGGCGCAAAACATCAGATCTTTCCAGAAATGGTGGTGTACTTGCATTCGGTTCGCCACGCTGTTTACTTCAGATATCTACCCTGTTAACTTAATTAACGTCCAAATACCATGAGAAAAGACCTCTCTTACACTGATTGCACATACGAAATGTGTAATGGAAATATTCCTGTTCAGAATAAGATTTATAAATATATTTAATTATTGAATACAATTCACGAATTTTGAAGTACGTACGTACGTTTGAAGGTAATTGGAGTGAAAAACAAAGAAAAATAAAATGAAAAAGAAATTAGTGATAAAAAGTAGAAGGAAAACTAATGATGACTTGCTTAGTTCATTGGTTCTTCCTTTAGATGACACTATCGTCTCTAGTAGATAATAAAACATGAAATAATAATAATAATAATAATAATAATAATAATAATAATATGGAAATAAATTAAAATATTTGCCAGTGAAACTTTTATTTTTATACTTGTAAAATGCCGGATGCCAAACAGATTAGAGTTAAAGTCTCCTAATTCAAAAATTCCCAAACACATTTATATGTTCATTCCTCTATCTTATACTTGTTTAAATTAATTTCCTTCATCATATAAAATTGGATTCCATTATTTCGTCATTGAATAATGAGGAAAACTCTTATAATACCATTAGCGTCATTGAAGTGAACTTCAGATATCCGACTCCACATTTGTATGTTACTTTTGTCTTTTCTTTTTGCAAAATACTACAATGAAATGTTATAAAGTATTTTAGTATGAGAACATGAATTTTGAGAATAATTACATAAATGGAGGGGAGGCCCTTGCAATTTGGGACATTTTTTACTTTCCCACCTTACAAAGGAACTACGTAAGAAAGTTACGTAATTGTATACTGGAAAACGGCGGTTATGTTTTCTCACGTTGTTGCAAAATAATTGATTTTTTTTGGGGGGGGGTGCTTTAAGGAACCTTCAACTAAGTTTTTCCATAATAATACTTGCATAATTTTATATTTCTTCTGACTCGTAAAAGGTTTGATTTCAAAGAATATACAATGTGATTCACTATTATTTTCTTGTCTTAGTACGTACGAGTAAATACGTAATAAAGAGAGTATTGCAATGCTGAGGTAGAAGTCGGCGATTGTGCGGCAAAAATACTCGTATTCTGCGCCCCTAGAATCAAAAGTGGATAAATCGAATTCCCTTAGTAGTAAATTATTTTCTCTAACACTCTCTGTGATGTCAGAATCACCATTTTGCGTGTCTTTAATATCGAAAATTCGATTGAGGGCAAAACGTCTGTCTGTTGTCCGTCCATTCGTCTGTGCATTACACTTACACTCAACCCGTTCAGAAGACTATCCCCTAAATGAATTCTTGAAACACTAATTGCATTTTTGAATTCATTTGTAATCGTGACACACTAATGGACCTTTATGAAGCTTCATTCTCATAAAATGTGAAAATTTTACCTTCGAATTTACAAACCACTACAGTCTGCATTTCTATATATTCCCAAGATGTGATGGTATTCCAGCTTTATATACTCTAAAATGAGTATTAATGGATAGAAAATTTTGTTTTAGTATTTGGCTTTTATTTTACTGTTGAAACTTGTTAACATTTGAAGTGCAACAGTGAAGACATTCATGCTAGGTCTGAGAGACAAAAATTTTCTTTATTTCCTATACAACGGAATAATGTATGCCACTTCTGTGTTTATATGTTTCACCTCAATCTGTTGTTTATTCTTAGCATATAATTTTTATTTTCTATCGGACACATTCTTTGACATTTTGTTTCATTCCGATATGAAATATGAAAAAGAACTGCCCATACTGATTTTCCACTTAAGATCCGAATATTTTTTGTAACATATACCTCTACAATTTATAATAATTTTATAACACTACTTACTTCGATGACATCACTTATCCCGTGTAATGTAATCACAATTTTCTAAGAGTTATATTTTCAATTTATTATACTTACAATTTTTTGATATAATGACAACCACATCTTTACCTGAGTTCACACTAGTAACTTATTTGCACTGCTGACATTCAGAACTGCTTTAATTTAGCTTCACAGCTTCTATTGCAGGAATTCTTTGTGGCATCACTGTCACATTTTTCACTTTGTCTCCAGTATTTGTATTACACTTTTCAAATTTTGTTGAAGGTGGTGGTAAGTTCAAAATGCCTCGTGAAGACTTGCGCATTAGCCCGTTTTTCAGTTGCTCACAATCTACAGCAAATCGCACATAAATATTATATTCTTGGTTTGTAAAGAACTGTTGTACTGTTTATATACAACATTATGTTATTGTGGTATTCGCGAAGACTGTTTTTGCTGGATTATTTAATTTATTACAGTTTTATATGAGAGTATTTCATTGCGTTTGTGCTACTTTTTGGAAAACCTTTTTGTGTGGTATAGTTCAGAGGCATATTTTGAGGGAACTGATAAAATTACTTTTCTTACTAAATATAGTTTGTTTTGCCTTTCAATTATCGTATATACTGTATTTAATTTCTAACTTAACTTATAATTATTTCTTAATAACAAACTCATTTATTTCTCAAAAGGTTATTCTTACAATACCTCCCTTATCGTCCGCGAAATCTCTTATTACAAGATACAAGAACTAACAGAATGCTCGTAAAATGCCGCTAATCGGCGGTTGAGCACTGAGCAGCGAGTGCTTGGCGGGCAAGGGGCGGGTGCGGCGGGTAAGCGGTGCGGAGAGGAAGCGACGGTTGAGAGGGCGCTCCGAGAGAGGTGAGCGCTGGAGAGGGTGAGCAGGTGAGGGCACGGGTGAGCAGAAACACAGGGCGGTGATGGCGGTGAACTGCTAGCGGAGCGCCAAGGAGCGGCGTGTGAGCGGTGAGTGCGCGGGGAGTGAGTGGTTCCTCCTGGGAGAGATGCGGGTGAGCGGCAGGAAAGGGAGTGCATAATTAGCGAGTCGGCGGCGATTAATCGGTGAGTGCGCGAATGTAAGCGGTGGTTTAGCGCGTGGAGAGCAGTAACTGAACTGCGAGTGAGGGGTTCGGGTGACGGGACAGTGTACCGGGTGGTAGGCAATCGGTGGGAGTCTGACAGAATTTTTAAAAAATGAGTTGTTTTTCTTTGAATTTGAAAGCCAACGTGCAAGTCACAGAGCTATTGAGCCTTTTTATTAGAAGTGTGTAAGTTCAATTAGAGAGAGGAAAAGCAGATTTTCTCGTTTTTAAGGTTTGCCTTTTTATCGCTGAAGTTAATTTTCTTCTAAGGAGAACATGTTCAATTCGTGTTTTCGTAGCATTAGAAACGTGACTTATACAAGATAGTTTCACTTTTTTGCTGTTGAAGAAAGCATGCTGCCAAGTTTTCATTGACCCCTAGTCATCCGTCATAGCCACGTAAATTCAGTAGATATTTATATTGGAAAAGATATAATTAAGCTGTAGAATGCAGCCATTGAATGAAATAGTTATTTCAAGCAATGGAACCGCTTATCTCGTCTAACCACATAATAACAAAACAAATGTTTTTGTTCAGGGTTCTTTTACTTAATGCGAATATTGTGAATCGCTCCCGAAAAAAGTTGTACTAATTATTTCCATCGTTCTAAAGTCTAATATAGACCTTGCCTACATCCGTGAGCACGACGTAACACAGTTCTTTTTATCATTCAGTAAATAAATAAATCAGCATTTGCTGTAAAAACTTTTTGAACTTCTTGATTGGTAATGTGAAAGTAAACAAAAATCTGTGTTTACGTTTACAGAAATCTCCAAATTGTCTTCAAGAACGATTATTATCGCTTATTTATTATTATTATTATTATTATTATTATTATTATTATTATTATTATTATTATTATTTAATGATGTATGTATCAAGAGTGTACATTTGATACCCATGATTCTCACCACGAAATATGGGCTATTAAAAAGTGATTAAGGCTCTTATAAAGGCGAGAAAAGCTCTTCTCCCTTAAGAACCCATCTTCTCTCCGTTGATGGCTATCAAGGGGTCATCAAACAATTTTTTAAGCTTCATCTCTACTATCACTTCTGATTTATTGCGAAACACTTTTCTATCTCAAGAGGTATCAGTTACGTTTTACACTTATTGGAATTTCTCACTCCAAGAATGGAAAGAACATCATATTCTGTTTATTAATCAAGAAAAAAGTGTTACGAATTTTCAAATGTATATGAGGCGTTTACATGCCATCTTTCTCCAGGTGCTTTAACCTCTTGAAATACTTTGATTTATGTTGGTGAAGTATACGAATTCCATTGAGATATGCTCCAGGGATCATTATGTTTTGTGTTTTGAATGAAGAAATGAACAAAACAAAAATATACAAGAATGAGTTCGCAAATGCCAGACTGCCAGAACAAACGAAAACCTAATATACGTTGAAATGTGTTGGGGCGAAGTTTAACAAATAGTGTAATTTGACGAAATTGTTAAATCATCATAAACATATTATCCCTAGTATGTATTTTTGAAAAAAGGAAATTTCTCCTCACATTCGTTTAAGTGAAGTCCGTTATGGAGTGAAATAGTCATCAAACAAGTGAATCTTTGTTGAAAGTACAAATTATTATTATTATTATTATTATTATTATTATTATTATTATTATTATTATTATTATTATTATTATTATTATTACTATTATTAAAACCACACATTTGTTTACCTCTAAGACTTCATCTTTATAGATATCGCAGCTTAGAGGTGATGGTCGTGGTCCAGGATTAGCATTTCATGTTGCAGATACTAGACTCAAATGAACGCATCTTTAGTTCGCGCGGGGCAACAAACAACGTGGGTAGCGCAGTGCAGCCCCCAGGTCTATCTGCTGCGTCACCCAGGTCGAGAGAGACTCATCTGCACAGCTTTATTCCGAGCGCCCGGTCGCCTCGGCGCTCTCGGGGGCGCTGCTCTTTGCACTTCTGCCACAGGTCCCAAAGGGCCGCTCTCGACGTCCCACGCCACCCCCCCTGACCCCTTCGCCGCCGCCTCCGGCCCCCAAGGTGTCCTCGACCTCCACGCCGCCCCCGCTGTCCCCGCCGCCCCCGCCGCCCCCACCACCGCCGCCGGCCGCGCGGCGGCCGCAAGGCGTGAGGGGGAGGGGCGGGCGGGGGCCGATCTCCTGTGACGGACGATAAGGAGGCGGCAGGTGATCAATACGGTGCTGAACGCGGCGGGCGGGTGGCGGGCGGCGGGCGGCGGGCGGTGGCGGCGGCGGGCGCGGTGTTTGACAGCGCGCGGTCGCCTCCCTCTGCGTCAGATAGCGCCTCGCGCCGCGCCCCGCCCCTCCCCGCCCCTCCCCTCCCCGCCCTTCCGCGCCGGCGGCGCCCTTTGCGAGCGACGCGCGCGCGCGCCCGCGGCGCCGCCATCTCATTAGCCCGGCGTTAACATCCTCGCTTGCGCAAAGCGGCCTCGCACGCTTTACTCGAATTGACTCAGATTGGAGGCAGAGATTTGCTCCGCGCCCTTCCCGCCGTCATCGCTGGCGCTCGCCTTCTGCAACTTTTCTGCGAAACAAAATCAAATAAACGCAGCGCTTTCAAAGGACGTAGTGTTCGTGTTGATGGCCACGAAATATTTTATGCCACGCGTACGACGCGTTTATCTCTGTTCTGAGTCAATAGAAATGTGAAACCTGGCACGATACGTACAAACGTTCCGCAGTTCGTAAATAATTGTTTTGAAAGTGAAAACTGTTTCATTGTGAAACTCAACTTTGAACAGCAACAACATGACTTTGCTTAACAGCATTGTAGATAGTACTAATGATCTAGAACTCTACCTAAGAAATATAACTTGGTATTCCAGAATCACAAGAATCCGGTTTTAAGGGCTTCAGACGTTTTCACGATGTTACACGCGATGGTGAAGCGTGTTACAGCGTAACGTGGGTTGATTGTTGAGTGTAAATCTGCTGTTCCTATATTCTTAAAATTATTTCTACGTAATGAACCTGTTTGGCTAACGAACGGACCTTTCCACACAGGGTTTAAGGTGGATGGTCTGTTCTAAATCGTCATATTTTTATCGCGTATTTCGTGTTGAGGGGATTTTATTGTTTTATGTAGAATATGAAGTTGAATTAGCATTAATTTATACTGTTGAGTGCTTGAAAGCGCTTATTTTTCATCTGCAATGTCTAATTACAATAAAAGGTATATTTCCTAGAAATGGTCAGCAGTTACTTTCCCTTGAGATTTTCTTTCAGCTAGCAGAGATGCAATAATGGGAAAACTGAAAGCTTGTCGAGCTTGCGGAGTAAGAAAAAACGGAAGAAAATAAAGAGGAGAGTAAGCAGTAGAATGTAAGATAATATTAAATGAGATAACTGTGTCCCAATACAGATTCAGTACTAAAAAACGTCCTTATGTTAGTGGTATTTCTTAATTACCAACAAACGCCACTTCTCTTTCATAATTATCTAAGAATACTTAAACTTTAAGCTTCTGTTACGTAGTATGGCATAAACATAACTAATTTGTGTAAATTGTTATATATTTGCAGCAGCATTTGTTGAGCTACAATTCACTTCCTCTTTGCTATGAAAAGAGAAAAAGAAATATATTTCAGCAATATTATTCAACACGAAGTAGATAAGGTTAAATTCTACTGTAAAACAAGAAGAATCCAATAATTGACAATTTAACCGTTAAACAAGAATAATTCAAAAAATATTTGTGAATTTAACTGATTGAAGAACGTGCTTTATTTCTCTGCCGCCAAAAATTATCGGAAAAACACCGCCATTGCATTCGATGTGCAAACGCACACGTAAACGCCAAAATCCGTGTTAGGAGCCCGCTGAATGTGTTAGGAGCAAACGTCTGCGCCGTGAAGATAGGTTGAAATTCCTCCTACCACTCGAGCAGCGGGCCCAACTGCTTTCCTCGTCGAAATGGCGGTCTCGAATGCGAGGAAGTCCGTGCAGAATGCGCCTGCCACTTCACCCGAAAGGCGACGCACCGATTATCCACTTCACTAATCCCCCTGGTCCCCGCGGATCAATACATTCAAGTGTCTGGCACTTCTTGGAACGATCTCGTACTTCTGAGTGATCTTTAACTTCACATCAGAATCGCGTGAACTCCTAAGAAACGGTGAGGGAAGGGGTGCCTTATGCAACAGCTTAGCTGTAATTTTGGACCCCCAGTAAGTTGAACAACTGTTTCGCTTTATTCATTAGGTTCGTGAACGTTTGCTGGTTGTTAGACCTAACTCCACATAACACTTGTAAACTTTAACTTTCCTGTAATCCTCTGGGGGTTCCGGAATACGTTTGTCCTCAGTAATCGTGTTATGCGATTGAACAAACTACAGCGTGTGTTGGTCAACCTGTAGAGCGTTCGTCTTGGGTCGATGTCAACTTAAAATGTCATTATTTTTCTATTAAAGACTGAAAAAGAACAGAAAGATCGTAGTATGGGAGTGCCACCTTTCTGATTTTCCTTCTTTCTTCCTTTTACTCTTTTCTTCTTTCTTTTTCTTTATCTTGTCAGGAAATCCTCTCTAAATCTAAATCTAATCTCACATAAATTTATTCATGTCATGTTATAATAACAATTAAAAAGACTGTGAGTATTTTAACTTCCTTGTAATATAAACCATTATCACCAGTGTAGAAAATATTGCAGAATAAGATACAGTACAGAAACTTACAGCATTAGATATTTAATTCCATTTCCATTTTATGAATCAAAGCACGAGAAAATAATGAAATCATCATTGTTTTATAACGTAAATGGGTGTATTATCTATATCAGTATTGTGCTGTGTGGTATTAGAATCGATACCCGTTTCGGTCACATGACAATAAGTCTGTGTCTGTGACTGGATGATCATGGGTTTATTTTGATGCGGGTGCCTATACGATAAAATTGCATGATGTGTTAAACAACATTTGATATTGATCGGTGTCTGTCCTGATCAAGTTCATAAGTCGACCACTCTTGTCGACTTTGTCTCAGAATGGCTACGCGCTGGTGCACAGAAGGGAATAATCTCAAGGGAATTGATGAATATAGTATATCATAATAATGTAAAAGATTTTTACCTAATGAGACCTCTTTCCTAAAATAATGTCATCGTTCCATTGGAGTTCCGCAGTTTTGTCACTAATACGAAAATTTATGATTAGATACTGTAAAAAAAATAATATTTTATACTTATAAATCATATATTAATAATTTATTCTTCCACTATAAAATTATGGTATGAAAATAAAACTTCAAAAAAACACAGCAGTTCATACAACATTCACATTACAATAATTTGATTTAATATTGGGTTCAAAAATATATTACATGTGGTGTACTGAACTTTCTTTCGTTATTTTAGGCAGCACGTACGTTTTCATTTCATTGAAATATCACAGTAATTTATTTTACCAGTTGCTTAAAGATACATGTACACGTTGGTTCTTTATTTATGAACGCGGTTGCGCGTGTCTAATCCTCTCCAAACCACTATGTACCACCTGGTGACAAACAAAAGTATATGAATGATGCCTGCGCAGTAGCGCACAATTCATAATGCAGAAAGCATTGTTTGCTTCTGAGAAATAGTGTACACACTTTTTACACAGCATTGCACATTGCCCAGGCACCACATGGATCAAGTGTTTTCGGCGGTGTGAGACACGGTACTTGCCGCTTGTGCATAGCGTACACGACACGGTCTTATCGCGGAAAGCACTGAATATTTATCGTTGCAAAGCACTGAACACTTGACGAGAATCTGAGGTAGGTTGCGGTGCGTTGTTCGTGCTGTGAAAATTAACGCGTACGCTGTACCTGCGTACTGTGACATGCACCTCTCGTATTTGAGCAATGCCTGGGCAAAGCCAGTAATACAGATCGGGAGTACACTGAGAGATACTATTCGCATCGGTGGCACATTCACCCCTACACAAGAGTGTACATGGATAAACCTAGACGCCTTATGCAGAGTATAGAGAAAATTATGTAAGATTTTGGATGAGAATTTGGAAGAAATGCGCGTTTTAGAGATCCCTGATTTCAAAGAAGAGTTCAAAAATGTGTAAAATGATTAAAAAAACTTCAAAAAGTGCCAGAGTTTAATTGCCTCGCTCCGACAACTTCATTAAAGAAACTAGAGATTTGATCCTTAATAAAAATTTATTCCTCGAAATTAGATATTTAATTCATTTACACTTTTAACCATAGATGGAGTATTCGCGTAATTTTGAATGAACTCACGAAAATTTTCTCTAAGATTTTGACAAAACGAGTCCAAATTTTGGCTGTAAACTTTTTGTGATAATAGATCGTATACGTGAATTCTATGGTTACAAATTCCATTTTCATTAAAACGTTTGTTGTTTTTTCAAGAACTGAAGTTATGTTTACATTTTCGAATTTTCTTCGCATCTTTGTACAGTTTTCCAAAAGGTGACTGATGTAGTAGAATACAATTTACAATTATTAAAATATCTTATGACTGTTACAAATAAAATTATAAAATATGCGCTATTGTAGCACCACTAGCATTAATTACACAACCATACAAAAAGTTGTATTCATGTCTGGGAATCAATCATGTTTCTATATGTTTTTGGGGTCGCTAAATACGAATACGGTAACCATTTTTCTCCATATCATCGGGTTTTTGACATAACCTAAAAAAATATTTAATAAAAGATATTTCTCACCGAGGAGTCAGACCATGTTACCTATACGTTTTTGGGATTGCTGAAACCGAATCCCAAGTCCATTTAACTTCATCACATCAGATTTTTCATAAAACGTCAAAACAATTTAAAAACCTGAGTCTATTATGAGAGAAGGATACTGATCTGGCACCAACGTTGCTATGACAAATTTGCCATAACAACGTGGTGAGTGTTGTCCCGTCATGGGCCAATGCCACCTTTTCTATCTGAATTTAAAATGACCTGATGTGATAAAGTTAAATGGACTTCAGATTCGGTTTCAGAAATCCCGAAAACATATAGTTAACATGGTCTGACCTCTCGGTTAGAAATATCTTTCATTTTGTATATCTTTTGAGGTTATGTAAAAATCCTGATGTAATTGAGTAAAATGAACAGCGGATTTGGATTTCGGGACCCCCAAAACATATAGAAAATATGGTCTGATCCCCAGACACGAACACAAATGTTTTTTGTGTGTCTGTGTACTTCCCACATATTAGACATTTCACGTCACCTCCATATACTTCACATAAATAGTCAAGAGCCCGTATGTTTTGAGAGTCTGTGTCTTCCGTGACAACATTTCTACTAACATAGATTGCGAAACCTTTTCTCGGCAAACAGTGTACCGCGCTCTGGCTATTCTCGGTGCGAGCGTCGACCAGAGCTGTTCAATTGCAAGAATTCGGGCCAGACTGCCCGCGGTAGTTCACTGCAGTTCCTCATCTAGTGACCCTCGGCTTTCACTGGACTAGAGCCGAGGGCCCGAGCGCGTCCCATTCCATCCTTCCCCCGCGCACTGTCTAGGCGGTTCACGCCGTTTGCCCAGAGATAAGCTCTGGGTCATGTCACGCCAAGTGGGTTGCAGACCTGTCCCAGAGCCCGTATGTGCTCCTGAAACCGCTTATCTAGAGCAAGGCGAATGAGGTGTTATTGGTTCCAAATATAAACGCAAATATGAATAAAATTGTTTCACTGAGCACTAATCGCTTTTGTAAATTAATCACTACATAACACTAATTATTGCAACGAGATTGGCAAATTTCTATCATAGAATACAATTTTTATGATGTAATAGTTTCATTGAATATAATTCAGATAAATAACTTATTTCTAAGATATTTCGAATTATCTAATTATTATTAACTAAGATACTGCGAATTATCAAATTACTTACGGGGTTTATTTCAGACCGCTCTCTACCTGTCGATTTTCAAAGTACGAACAAAACGCAGTACTTGCCTTTGCATAACGAAAATGCGAACTGAGAGCTTTGAAGCCCTTGAGAACTCGCGGTGGAATGCTATTTTTGTGATCTCATTTCGAACTTCTCGTGATCACATCGATTGCCAGAACAAATTCTAAAACTTACCACGCTTTCAGATTCAGGTGGCTCTATGTGCAGCGTACATTCAGATAACTAAGATTTATACGAAATAAATTGTGTCAAAAAGTTAGATTCATTTCAACTCAGATTGTAACACAATATTTCAAAACGTTAGATTGTTATAACACTTTGATTTAATTGATGAAACATGTATTTATTACCCAACAATATTTTCTATATTGTGGTCGTAAAGTTACGAAGTTTACACATTATAATATATCGTTGGTTGCCAATAAAACTGACAGATATAAAAAAATTAACTTTTTTCAGGATAATATTCTTAACCTGAGCGGAGATTCTTGGGCACGGATGAAGTATTTTATTCTAAAGTAGACCTCATAAGTTGGCAACAGCAAATATCTCAAAAACGGTTTGAGATACGTATACTAGGTATTCAATCCGCCAACTTATAATAGAAGAAATAACACATTCACGCAAATAAGTTATGTATGATAAAATTAGTTAAATAAATCTGTCCTTCTTGTCAGTGAACGGTGTGAAGTGTTAAGAGAATATTGAAATAATCAGGAAATTCTTTGAGAAGGAGTACTTCTAATGTTAAGTCATTATAATGCAGAGTGTAATGTTTCAGAAATTTAGGAAGCTTAACGTAGATTTAAACATGAAAACCTAAATGCTTTTTTATTACAGTTACAATAACTTTTGCGGGAAACAAATATTCACCCAATCTGTAATATCGATATTACTGTAACATTTCTGTCACGAACACAGATTGTAGTTTTCCCTTCCATATTTCCTTGCCGCAACGGCAGCGCAGCGCAACTGTCACAACACCGCGATGCCGAGACAAGAACAAGGCCACCTGCCCATCGGCGGAATATTTTCCCCCTGTCCCGTTCCAAAGCCTTTGGCATCAGTTCGATGAAACATCTTCGTCGAAATTACAAGTAAGCCACGCAACTTCCAATCCCAAAGAATTGACTATTTTAAAGCCGTATTACTTTGAAAAGATAATTCATGAACTTTATTAATTTAGAGAGTACTAGCTCAAGTAGCCCGACATTGCTCGAGTACGTATTCATCATATCATCTATTAGCATAGGTGTGCAAAGACTAAATCAGGAAGGGGAAAATTTTCAATTCAGTCACCTATTTTGCATTAATGTTTTTTTTATTTATACATGACATATTTAACTAGTATATAAATAAAACCTATTACAAAGAGAATTAATTTATAACTTAAATGATACAATATTAAATATAATTGATTTTGTGTTGAAACATTTACAGAGCTGTTAGATAGCTTGGAGCGCCTCATTCCCAAATTTGTTCCCCGAATTGTGAAAATAAAAAATGGAAGTAAAGTGTTTTATTATGTAAAGCAACGGAGTCTATTTCAAAATTTTCAGGGGAGCCACAGCCCCCTTGTCCAACCCTGTGCAGACCTGTATGTCTATCAGACAGGAAAGAAAATAAACAGTATAGTATCTTCGTCCTGTTCTTCAATCTTGTTTTCCACGTATTACTCTAAACCACTGCCTCCAGCCTTGTCTCTATCCAAAGTCATTCCATCTCCCTCGTCCCCCGGCTCCGCCTGCTCGCCTTCATTCATCCTGACAGTTCTGCGCCACACCCAGACCATCCTCACCCTCCCTCCCTCCCTCTCCCTCTCCCTCTCCCTCTCTCTCTCTCTGTCTCACCGCCCTCTCCTCGTCAACCTCTTTCTCATCATCTTCCATACCATGCTGTCACCGTCCCTTTCGCCCCGACTATGTCTTGCCATGTTCTAGCTCTGCCCGCCTCGTCCTGCCCCATCATAATAGACGTATATTTCAATTTTCTCGTTTCTGTCTTCAGTACTCTTGACTCAGCGTTGATATGTCATTTCCTTCTCTTGTAATGTAGAATGTTCCGGAAACCTTTTCCTCTATAATTTTCTTGTAGAATAAAGGTCATGTTCAAGTATTTAAGAATCTTGAAAATGAGAAAACTTGCAACGAATAGTTGTGAAAATTATTTTATTGAAACGTACGTCAAAAGAATGAAGCTCATGCCTCTCAATTTCTCGTAGACCATACAGTTGTTGTATTATACATAGATTCAAATTATTGACGAATTCACGAATTAAAATTCGTTGTCATTTTATATAAGAAAATACGACACGAATAATCTGCCTATCAAAATGTTATCAAAAAAAAATAATATGTATTTAACACAATATTATTTCAGAATGAAATACAGACTAATAGCTTTTTGTTTTAAAATCTCCCAATTGTAATTTTTAAAAATATACAAAGAAATTTCTCTGAAATTGCGAATGACATTTGAGCTTCCCGAAGTCGACCTTCGTGGATGTGCTGATCCTCAGAGCCCAATGATCGAAGCTCAAACCGCGCTGGCTTCCTCTGCAGCGCGCTCTTCGTGACAGTGTATTTCCATTAGAGAGGCGGCCACAGGAATAGGCCGATGGCGCTTGTCGGCGCTTAACGCTGTTGTCAAAATGATGTTACCTGAACGTTGGTCAACTAGTTACATTGCCGCTGCTATGGAAACACCCTATGTCCAATGCTGCCACGTCGCTGCCATTTCTCTCTATCTATGCATGAGAGACCACTGAACATGAATTACAATAGCTTCACAATCTTTCCTAATCTGAACCGGGCGAAATTCAGCCTCATTTTATTTCTTAGAAACTAATAACTTTTGTAAATGTAGAAAAATCAAACTATTGATATAACTTATACTAGAGAATTGGAGAGTTCAATTGGCGACAACAACAATTCATTGAATAATATAAATATTGATTAATATAATAATTGAATGTATATGTATACAGGTGACCCCACCAACTATGGACCACCACAACTTCTAATCGGTTTAGGATATCGAAATGCAGTTTTCGCTTAACATTATCAAGAGGGAAATTTTCTATAATATTTTTAGTTTCCAAGAAATTTAATCATCTTTGATTTTATAAATGGAATTATATATAGTTCCATGAGAATAATATAAAGTTCCATTCCAAAATCAAAGAGGATTAAATTTCACAAAAACTAAAAATATTATAGACAATTTCTCTGCACCATGTTACTTGTCCCATGATTACGCATTGTTCAACGAAAACTGCAATCCGATATCCTGAACCGTTTAAAAGTTATGTGGGTGGTCCATGGTTGGTGGGACAACTGTATATATAACAACTGACCCTCAATTAGTAGGCAACTCTTCATACATAGTGTTTGACGGTCTCACGAAATCTCTACGGCAGCGACAGAACGAGACCCACCGACACAAGTGCAAGATAAGTTGCCTCTCCATCACGTACCAACGCAAAAAGTGTGACTCCGTGACATTTAATTTACTACACGCTAATTGACAAGAGGTGCTCATTTTCGATTTTCGTACATCAATTTTGTGCAACGCGACGCCGTGGACTCCACGGCCCCAGCGGTATATTTCTCTGACGTCCTTCATATGCGAATTCACTGGTGGCGACTTGTCGCTATTGATGACCAATTCAAGAAATTAAAATCAGACAGACGTTTTTCACTGTTAGGAAGGTCTTGCATATTCATTTAAGTGCATTTTATTGCTGTTGGTAATGGCACCAGTTCTAGAAAAGTGCTTTTCATGTTCACTGTTCAAAGGTACGTAAGAACGGGAATCTTATTTTCGACATTTCCCTCCGTGTTCGATTACCTTGCAAGGGCCACCGTGAACTGTCCTTTCTGGCGAACTGTCCTTTGTCAGAGACCAATGCGGAGCGGCGCATGCGCAGTAAGTATAGAATTCTAGTTATTTTAAGGTGACGGGAATAATAGTAGTTTCATTTCAATGTTTGTTGAATTTAGACAAAACATTATTTTTTTGTTATCATCGGAAGTTTGTTGTGAGTTCCAATTCAATTTTCGTCTGTTTTGTGTTGTGGCGAGTAGAATATTACTTTCGGAAATTTATACAATTTGTGTGTTATTCAGTTTTAATTAATTACTAGCGTACCCGTGCGAGAAGTCTCGCATGTTAATCCCCACCCTTTCCCTATCCATTTCCCTATCCTTTCCATTAAGAAGGAAAGTTACTACAGGTAACACACAAACCAAACCTAACCAGACACGTCTTCACTCTTCACTGTACTCCCACATCCCTCTACAATTAAGTGCACAGCACTTGTATACCTCGGCAAAACATTAAATGAATATTTTCAGTTCACGTATAAGAAATAATCTTCGCCGGTATCAAGCAACTATCAATAGTACTTCTAGTTTTTGCTACGAGAGCGAATCTTGAATGAATAATTATGCAAATAACCCTCGTCAGTTTGCACAAACCACGGTGAACAGAAAGCATAAATAGTATAAGATAGAGGAAGCTAAGCATTCCAAGCGTGACGTCACAAATACGGCCTCCATCACCAAGGGTTGAAATATAGGTGGCATTGGAATTATAGATAAGTGCCTAACCAACAAAAAATTAACAGAACCTCTAAAAACATCTCATCGTATAGATTGAAATGTTATAAACATTTATTTGGGCGTTTTGGCCTCAAAATGTTGGTATTGAGCCCTATCCCTAGAACGCTTTGTTTAGGAGTTATTTAATTCTACAACTGATTGAGTGCTGCGGGTTGCATTTGACGATAATACTTAGATAGTATTTTTAAACAAATCTGTCTGATTTTTAAAGTAAAGGGCAATTAGTCAAGTCTCCGAGAAAGTTTTTTTTTTCTTTAGAGATCTTATTTATAAAAATTGATTGAGTGTGATCCGCAAAAGGTATGTATACTACTGAAATAATATAGGAAACGATTTTTCACGTAATTCAATTATTAACCATACTACCTCTCATTGCTTATCGTTACATAATACGACCAAAAGGCAAAGAACTTATTGTTTGAATAATGAGTGGGAGTAATTGTATTGTTTTACTGATTACAGAAGAAAGCTCCGATGAATAATAATATAAGTAATACAATAATGTTGTTCTTAAAATTAACTAAATTCCCTTCAGACTGTTTCTGAGCAGGACACTAGGATCAACGCGCTCATTCAAGGGTCAATTTGTGTGATAATTTTATAAACTATTTAATGGTTATTCCGAGGTGATATAAATTACAATTGATAAGAATAGAATGAAGAGGATATACAAAAAGTTAATTGAAATTATAAATAACCATCGTAACAATGTAACTAGAGTACATTTCTCCACTTTCATCAAATGTTCAATAAGATGTTCACTACTACAGAAATATCAGATCCTACATTCATTTGTAATTCGTCTTGTTCTTCGAATATATGCATCTCAAAATAAATCTATATCAACATGAATAATAATTAAAATAACTTCATTGTGGAAAATTAATATACTACAAATACGAGTACAAACCTTGAGAATGTAACTCGACTAGCAGTAAGTGTGCATCTGTATCATTTTGCGCGATTTTGTTGCTGATAATTTTGTTCTGTAACAACGTTGAACTGGTCTGTAATAAATAATCGCAAACAAGAAAAAGATCTGAAAGATCTACTGATTAAAGGGTAATGGTTCTGATAATATTTGAATTTATTATTCAAATGGCGGTAGGTATAGATCTCGGCGCCTAATGCAACTGCGTGGAAGCCACAATCGCATTTTAAATCTCACAAACCAGTTTTGCCTACTCATCCATCCATCGTGTCAAGTGACAGGATACAATCTCATTCCTCGCGGTGGAACTGCAACAAGCTACATAGAACGTCACGGAAGCGTCGTTAATATTTTAAATTGTGATTTTCTCAAAGATTTCAGATGCGCATGATTCAATCAATACATTTTTTTATTTCTTCCTGCGTCAGTATCAAGCATTGGCTTCTATTTGTTATGATACTATTCCGGCATTCACCTGGTATTGATAAGAGAAATATAGAAAACTATTAATCAGAACAGACGGCTGCTAGAATTCTCCTCCAGACAATGGGTGACCTAGTTATTTCGCTAGTGTCGAAATATTCTCACCGAGATGACTAGAACCGGAAGACGTCCCTTCAGTTGCAGATGTGGCAACCTCTTGTGGTCCTGTGACAACTCAACCGTTTTTTGTTAATTAAATTACCGTTAATTTTTGAAGATAATTTATTGAATACTATTTTATTGCATTAATCCTAGCGTTATCGAGAAGATGTCCCTCAGAGGCCCACCGATGTTTCTTGTTAGATTTAGATATTTCATTTTTTTTAAGTGTGAAAACGCATTGATATTGTTCTTAATGTGCTTTGTAATGAAATACGTTGCAAGTTATCACATGTGTTGGTTGTAGTAATTTGAGTAATTACAGTATCTTTGGCTGTGGATAAAAAAGTCAAGTCTAGCAATTCGAAAATTTACAGTATATTTTTGGTAACATTTGTTGTATTTTAAGTCTTGGTAAAATGTATTTTAAAACATTAATACATTATGAAGAAACATTCATTTTTATTTATCATAAAAATTTAATTCGTTTTCTCTATAAAAACACGTAATGATGCAATAAAATCGCCCTTTTTATATCGAGAGACAGAAATTGAATGTTTTAGATTTAAATGAGAGCAAAAATACTTTAGTTACATCGATTTAATAATTGATAAAATTCATCAATAAAATAACAATTTAGCCGCTGGAGCACGCCCCGTGTATTCCACGGGACGCTTTGTTCTTTGGTGTTGCTACAGTTAATGAAGACTGTTTTTTACTCATTTTAGAATTCGTTAATCTGAAGACTTCAGTCAAATACACAACATTAAGATCTCATTAATTTAATGATCGTACCAACCATAATTTTCAATAAATAACTTCAGTCTCTTCTTAATATTCCCAATATTTCTCTTGAAGCTCTTACTTGCTTCGCAGAGCAAATTAGAGAAAAATAACTCCCTTTAAAGACTTTCCTTACTCTTTAATAGTAACAGTGAATTCTACGGAGGAAAATTTCAATGCGGTTTATTATAGCTACCAATATAAATGAAGCATTCAAAACAGCCTACACAATGCGAAATATGATGAGAGATACTGATCACGAGTTGTGATTGAAATTGCTTCCATTTATGTGCCATGAATGTCCACACCCCTCCGTGTAACAACTTAATTAGGAACACATTGACGGCACAATTTTCTCATATGTCTCATTTATTTGCAATTGCAATTTGTTCACTTGAAAATTGATATAATTTTGACCTATGAATATAAATCACACGGCAGGAAGTGGTTCCGTCACTACCTCTTTAATACGTTTACATTACGTACATTGTATGATATGCAATTACAAACAATAACATAATAAGATGATTCAATATGTAATATCATGACAAAAGTTAGACGATCGGGAAGCGACAATTACGAGGTGAATCTGAAACGCGAAAATTCACAAATTTTGTGTACATGTTATTCGACATTAGGAATTTTATGTTCGAGCAATCAAACGCTTCATAAATACGCACGATCATTTCTCCTCGACGAAACTTTTTATAAGTAATAAAACTTAACAAATAAGGTTTTCCCATCTGAATAACGAGAAGCGATCGCAATCAAATTTCAGTACATAAAATAAACGTTAATATAGATACTAATATTTTTTTATTCTTACTCTAAAATACCAATAAGAATGTTGTGGTAGAAACCATAAAAACTGTGATAAACTGACAATACGATTGCCCCGTCTTGCGTCGCTCATTTTTGTGAAACCGAACTCGCTGCTTATATTTTACGTTTCGGACCGGCGGAAAGCAAAGAGCCTGAAGAGGATGAAAGCGCTTCCCGGAAGGTACCGAGAGCAGTTTTCCTGGGAGTAATTGCGGCTGCCAGTGGCTTTGGTGGCGCGGCGGCCCCGAGGGGGCGCGGCGCGCGTGTCAACAGTCCGTCCGCCCGTCCGCGAGGCGACGCGAGGCGACGCGGCGGGGCGCGTGGTGACCCAGCGGGCGGGGGAGAGGAGGGGTGAGGAGGGGAGGGCGGCGCCTGGCCAGAGGCTGAAACGGCGCATCGGTGGAGCCTCGGGGGACCCCCGCGAGGCGCGCCACCGGCCGCTGGGATCGAGCGCGCTCGCCCGCGCACACCGCCCGCTCGCTCGCTCGCGTGCGCCTAATTCCACGCAGTATAAATACACTCGGGGATCGATGCGCTGCCCCCGGCGCCGCCCCCGCCCCCGCCTCCGCCTCCGCGGCCACCTTCGCTCCTAATGTCGATCCCGCCCCCGCCCCCCCCCGCGGCTTCGCTCTGGCACCGGTCCCACATCCACGTCACCTCCTCCTCCTCCGCTTCCTGCACTCCCGTTCCCACCTCCTCTTCCCTTTCACTTTCACTCCACCCCATCTCTTCCTCCACTTCCCCCTTCTTCCCTTCCTCTTCCTGTATTCTCCGTCCTTCCACTTCCTCCTCCCGTCATCTTCCTCTTACCCCTTTTCATGCTGCCTCCCTCTTCCTTTTCCCATTCATTCCTCTTCCTGCCTTCCTATTCCCCTTCCTCTGCCTCCTCCTCATTCACCTCTCCTCCATCTCTTCATCCCATTCCCCTTCTTCCCTTCCTCTTCCTGCATTCTCCGTCCTTCCGCTTCCTCTTTCTGCCTTTCTCTTCCTCCTCCCGTCCTCTTCCTCTTTCCCCTTTTCTTTCTGCTTTCCTCTTCTCACTACCTTCTCATTCCTTTTCCCCTTCCTCTTCCTACCGTCCTATTCCCCTTCCTCTGCCTCCTCCTGCCTTCATCAGATTCCGCCTTTTCCCCCTTTTGCTGCGATCTGGTAAAACTTTTACAACCCCTGCCTCTGTTTTTAAGCTTTCCCCCGCCTCCACTGCTCTTACTTCCTTACCACCCGCTTCCTGTCTTGCGTTTGCCTCCGCAACTACTCCATCTCTGCTCCCGTTTCCTCCCCTGCCCCCTGTCCCACTAACCGCAGGGCCGCTGTCCTCTGGTGCTCTCCAAACTTCCTTCCGCCCCCGCAACCTCGTCCTCGTCGTACTTATCGACGACAGCTCGGCTGCCCTCAAACACACGTTGGTCAACAAGTGAGATAGCCAAGAATCAGATTATGCGTTGGGACTGCGGTCGGGGGCACCGGCCTCCCGCCCCCCCCCTCAGACGGCAACCCCCTTCCCCCCTGCCGCCAGCGACGAGGCAGACGCTCCGCTGAGAATGCGGAAGGGGGGGAGGGGGAGGGGCGGGCAGGAAGCGATGCCATCAGCTCAGACGCTTCCAGCGAAATTAACTCGTGCGAAGCAAACTCGCCTATCTCACTCTCCAGATATTTCACTTCGGTTTTGCTTCAATCTTGTAAGCAACACTTCTCTGGTTATCGAGAATGACTTCCAAGCTGCGCACTGCAACGGAGTTTAATGAACTGCAGTAGAACGCATTAATTGTAGGCAATTTGGTAAGCCTACAGGAGGCTTAGCAAGACCTCACTGGCTTGTATTTGGGTCATGTTAGAAATAACATATATGTACAAATCGAAGCAAATGGATACAACACTCCTGAATCAAAGGCGCGTTTGTTCTAAAATTTTGCTAGAACCCTTTCTAAGCATACCAGATTCCTTAATAGCTGATTGTGATGATCAACTGAATGTAAGGTATCAGTTTCTAAAGTAATATTGCTAAAAAACAGAACAAGAAATGAGATTGCAGATATTACATTAAATTAGAACTCGACATAAGTGCATTAAAATCTCAAGCTAGTTATCATAAACTATTTTATACGTCGTTTTGTTAAAAACTTTAGATGATAAATTTATTTCTATGAAATGTGATCTCTAGTTTGATAATAATTCTTCTATTATCAATATATTTAGTTTCGATTTTTAAATGAAATGTATGCAATATCATGCGCGGTTTTGTTCCAAAGCAATTTGATATCAACACACGGGAAATTTTCCATCACAGCGTTCATTTAGTAACTCCCAATTTCATGCAAATAGCTCACGTTGTAAGTTAACAGACATTCTGAGAGCATAAACATTCCATCATTTGAAATCTCGGCCAAAAGCCAGGCTCGATTTCATACACTGCTTAATTGTTAAATTTTCAGAATTTCTTTGTAAATATTCTTGATTTATATAAACCATTCAGAGTTATTATTTATTGCTCTGTGTAAAATCGAAAATATGTAAATAACCTTGTTATTTGCGATCTTCCTTATTTACGCCGTAAAACCAAAAAAGTTGATATAATTGATATAATTTATTGATTCTTTCATAGAACATGATGATGCTTACTGCTCCAATAAATACTTATGACCATTCAAAAGTTAATTAAATGAAAGTAAAATATGTATGTTTGCATTTTAGGTAAATTCAATATATGTTCAAGCAACATAACGTAAGTATTCTATTTTTGAAACAGGTAGAAGTTAACTTCTCGTTCGTCTGAAGAAATTACGGAAGCAATGTTCCCCCGATAATTTATGGCCACAAATATACCAATAAATAAAGACAGTCATAAAATATACGATATTACCCAGAAGAGATGCTAAAAACTCTCACTAAGACAGGAAATAAACGTCATAACTCTGCCGATTATAGCATTATGGTGCAAAGACGCCTCAAAAAAGGACAAATAGCCCCTTTTTGTGAAATATGATTAAGGAAGAGCATAAGTCGTCTTCTTTTTTCGATTTCCCGTTTTGTAAATATAATATTTTTAACGAAAAAAGTTGTTTCTATTATTAGTGTAGTACAAAATACGGTATTTGAATACGATATATGCAATAAAATAGTTTAGAGAATATATGAGGAATACGGTGGCAATGAAAGAGTATATTATCTTTTGTTATGATGTAATACGTAATGTTTAAAATCGTTTTTTAAATATATTTTAAAGAAAAGTGGGGCTTCCCTTTGTTAATAAAGGGCTAATTTTGTGGTCTGACAATGTTGGCGCAGAGAACACAATGAGATGAGTTGAAAGTTGAAAGAAATGTCACCAACAGAAAACAAAAACAAGTAAAATAAGGGGTGTCAAGGGAATGATCCTCAGAGCGATTTCGTTTTGTTAGGCACAGCTTAAAAGCCTAGGAAGTTTCAAACGCGATGAAAGTCAATTTCCTCAAACCTTTCAACCAAAACGTTTTACAACCAGGATTATTTAACGACTCTTCGTTCATCACAGTTACGCGATGCGCAGCGAAGAAAGACATGCTAGGCCATTGCTCTTAAGCCTACTTAGCAGTTGAAAAATCATAACAATTAGCTTCGATATCATAAATTAGTAATTCGTATTTTCTCAAATACTGTTATTGTATATTTTAAAATATTTCTAAGATCATGTAAATGTCAAAAACCGTTAAATTTTCACATTTCTAAAATTCAATTCTAAAAATGGTCATCTATTTTTTTTCAAATCTGATTGGTAAAATGCACCAAATATATTTTCTGTAAGGGATCTAAAATATCATTTGAAACACATCACGTTCAAAAACGCTACAGGCATTTCGGCATTAAAGGTTGTATATGCTACATTCATATTTTAGGAAGTAGGATAATAATATTTGAGCAAACGTTTGTTTTAAATAAAATATAATGTTGAAACGAAAATAATTTCCAGATGTAAGATTTTTTGCTAAGGCAAAGAAGTAGTTTTTTGATAGTGAAATGTGGCACATCCCCTATAATACGTAAAATTACTTTTTTTATTATTAATTTAGCAACTTGACTAGTAACTCCAATACAAAATATCTGAGACGTTCAATAGGCATTATACGTTGTATGAAATATTGGGGGTATTTAGTTATTTAAGAAAAAAATACGATGAGTAAACAAATTAATATCGTAGTTTCAAAAGAGAAAATGTGCTACATTTCGGTTCCTAAAGACATAATACTAAATGCTGTCTTAAGGCACAGTACTACCTGTTTTAAAGAATACGTATTTTAATACAACTCAATTCATATTAATTTGAATGGTAATAGTTTATACTCACGTTATTGAAGTAAAAAAAATCCCCGCAAGTGAAGTGTTTTGTCATTTTGATAAAAGGGTCCGACCCTAGAGTTTATCAGAGTTATATTTTACGATGGATTTTAAACTTCCTTGAGCAGGATTAAGCATGTGTGTTAATTATACACACCAGGAAAACTCTGGTAAACTTTGAAACCCTTCTGACTCAGAATGAAAACAGTGATGACGCAACGTTACCATAAACTGACAAGACGTCTCGTTTGTGCAAATGTGTGTTGATAGTTTTCTGGTCTTACGTTCTGGAAGTACCCAGAGTACACCCGAGAAATGCTACTTCAGAGCAATCGTTTTCCTTTATCTCTTCTTAAGAACTTTGTAACTAATTGAAGTCTGTAGCTGTCTATGTTGCTTACAAGCTAGAGTTAATACCAGTTATTGAAGCTCTCCTTTATAGTACTTTGTCATGCTCGTATCAACAAAGTTCGCAATTTCGCTCAAGTACTCTTCCGGAGAGGATCTCCGTTGTACGAGGAAGCAAATCGGGTGGTAATGTAACGGCCTTCAAAGGCTCCACAAGGCTGATGGGACTTTCTCTCCATTCACTTGGGGTAGGTATAGCTTCGTTATAAGAAACGACCAATTGTGGTTGTCGGCAGTCAGTTCGTCCCTTTCCATAAAAATAAATTTGAAAATAAATTACGATATAAGGTTTTTTTCAATAATCATAGTTTCTGCTAGCTCATGCAAATAGTTATTTTGTAAAGGCGTTATCCTTTTAAAGTAGGCTCCAACTACAACGTAAATTAAATTCTCCGTCAAACTCGAAAGCAATTTATCATATTTAAAATAACCTGAATTTAAAATAACAAATGCATGAAATTTCAATGCATAATATTATTAAAATATTATTAACTGATTCAATTACTTAATATATTTGCTTTTAGAATCAAGAACGATGAATAAGATTTCTAAAATTCTGAAAAACTTCTTATGATTGATACAAATCTTGTTTCTAAACGTATTGTGAAAATGTTACTGACCTGTGTAGTATAAAATTTGTTATACTAAAATAGAGCATTCCTAAATTTCGTAGATTAAAACTTTCTATTTAAAACAGCATTAAAGCTGCAATAAAAGCGTTAATTTAACGTCTTTGCTTCACATGTCAGAAGTTTAAATGAGTTCTGGAAGCAAACTCGATTGTACTGAAAAGCGAGTAAACAAACTTCAAAGAGAATAATCTCGCAAAAAACAGGTAACGCCTTTGCAGTTGTTTAAACGCAGTTGAACTTTATTACATAGAAAGCATATCATTTTAATTTTCCTAAGGTATGGTTATTTGATACTGAGCACGTTTTTTTTTCAATTTCTTTACTACAAATCCCAATATTCAAACTCAAAAGTCAACACTTGGAGGGAACGATTCACGAGCGGATGAATACGTATGAGTGATCTCGGATAATAATAAACATGAGTGGATACGATACGGAATAAATGGTAGAAGAGACGAAAGTAGCCTAAAACCTCTCGTATTCCTCATAAATTTCACGTGGAACACGACATTCGCAAACCAGGTGAGAGCAAACGGAGAAGGTGAGAGCAAACGGAGGAATATATCCTTGGAAGCTCCCCTTGAGGTTTGGAAGGGCACTATGTTATCGGCAGGTTCCCCATAAGGTTTCTGCCATGAGACGCGCGCTGTGCGGTTCACTTTCCGGCGGCACAACTTTTCATTCGCAGTTGCCCTCGGAATTACTTCAGACAATAATGCACAAAGTTACTTCAAATTCCGAATGCCTCACTTTGATATGAAAAATGAAAGTCCTGAGAATACTTTGATCATTTACCTGCGATTTTGTCTCTTTGATGTCTCCACCTAGAATTTTATAACAGCATCAAAACTCTGAAAAAGTTCCAAAGACTCCTTGTATACTTGTTATACAAATAAATTAGCTGTATTTACTTTCAAAAATAATAATCCTAAAATATGCTGGTATCTAATTTATACTAATAATGTCATTGGCAGTTTGAGTTAACTTTCAAGTTAATAAAAAGTAAATTTGACGGAAACTGCTTCGAATACCATTCGTAGCACAACCATTAAATTTTCACCATACAAAATATCATTAATTTCAATTCAATGAACCTTTCAAGAGGAAAATATTTTTTTCTTAGTATTTAATATTAATCTTGATAATCTTTTAGACTTTTTCGATTATCTCAGAATAGAATTTGATACACAATATTTATTAAAACATAGTTTCAGGGTTTGCCTACATCTGGTTGCAAGATTTATAAAGGAAAAGCTCTTGTCAATGGAAAGTATTCAAGTCTTATAGCCACAAAAGGGATGGTATGAGAATTCCATTAGGAAAACGAACTGATCGTCTTTGTGAGGAAAGATCCATCACAATCTCTACTGTTATTTTCCGTCAATTTATAAGACAGAATGAAATATAACGGCACATATCGCTAAACCGATCATTAATCTCTAATTTTATATTCTTTATAATTCTTACTATAAATAAAATAGTCACTCAGTTATAAAATACCAAGTAAATGATCGGCGGAACTCACACAATTCAACCAAATCCGCACCGTTAGAACTGTCCCTTTTGATTCCGTCATCACTGTTGACACAATATGTGTAGGCCCAGAGTCGAGCATGCCAGATGAATTAAAAATTACTGTTGGACGTCAATAATCCGGATTAATTTGAACTGGACCGCATCCGGCTTATCGAATTGCTCGTGTTTTCGACATGAACTAATGAAAGGGCCGATAGGATTTTTCAACGTACAAAAACTTCTTAATATCATTCATTATCCATTACAATGTATAAGAATGCATGTACAGACTGTCTTATTTCATGTCAATAAATGTATTTTCACAACAAAATAAAGTACAATAAAATAGAGTACCAGAAAAAATTTTCACCAAAATAGAATCCATATTATTGACAATCCTATTTTTAACGTCCGAATATTACCATTATACGATACAAAAAACTGCGTAGGGTTTATTGACTATATTTAGTGTCTCTTGGCGAGCTAAAACGAAAATTGACTTCAGTTTTTCTCCGTCACGTACAGTTGTTTTCATAGCAAATCATAGTTTTGTAGTGTACTAGCAAACCGGAAAATTAATAGTAATGCATCATTCGTTTCAGAATAAGTCAATTATTGCCATGGATTTTCTCTTTCCTCCAATATTCAGTCCCATAGAGTGCACTATGCTGTAGTGTTAGATTTAATCTTTCTACGATAATTTCAACATATTTATTAACTCATTCTTTCCTTCTGTAGTTGTCAGTATGTTGGTTCAAACACCTCTGAGTCTTGAAAAATTGTTACTAGAGATTTGTTAATTCACCGAAATATTATTTACTGCTTTAAGAGAATAGAGAATATGACAAACTTATTATTTCTGATTTTTTGTGACATTTTGAAGGCTGTCATCATAGAATATATTTCAGCTGTAGTAGTACTGGAGTAGGAATGCAGTCTGTTCGTCATTTTAACATTTTTGGTAATTGTAGTTGCATATTTTCCAACTTTATTATTGACAACTTTAGTATTGATTTTATAGAAACCTTTGTATATATTTTCTATTTCATCAAATCGTTTTTTCCTATCTTTTTTAGCCATTTTGTTTATTTGGGGAGCGTCTGGTACTATATCTGCTACTATAATAGGAATTTCCATGGTGCTACACTATTATTTCTTTTTTCCATTGAAATACGTCCCTGAAAGTTTAGCTGTCACAGTAGGTTTTTAACTTAGGCATATACTTGTGAAAAGCATTTGTGTACTTTGCAATAATTTTGAAGTTTTGGTGGAACCGTGAATATCGTGGAAGAATACAGGATTATTTGATTGAGCTCTTTTGATGGCATGTTTGAGGGTTGTCATTTGTCTACGATGAGCTAGTTACTGCAATGATGTTTGTGGTCTCTTGAAGGAATTGAAATAGACATAGGAGATTTTTAAATAATAACTACAGTATACTTTTATACCAACAGTCAGGGAACCCAAAATAGTTCTACTTCACGTGCCTGTGGGACTGTCATGAAAGAGAAGATGAAGAGAAAAAGAAAAACGATCTCTTCAAAATGCTCTCAGACCAGACAAAAAAATTTTAATGTAAACTTGGTGCTCGGAAAAGTGTTGTCCTGCGAACTCTTCGCATTACTCTGAAGCTAATGAAGTAATTTGAGAAATCTGCCTCAAAATATAGAGAATATCTCAGAAATATACACCAAATACCCAAATTTTTGGAAGTGTCTTAACAATATTTTTGCAACTCCTAACCAAAGTTCATATCCCAGCTAGGCAGCCAATGCACGAAAACTGCGTGTGATTGGGAAAAAATGTTTTTCGTGCTTCAAAAAACCTACAAATCGGTTGAGAAATTGCATATAGTTTTCGTTACATTTTGCAGACTTGCATTGACGCTACAGTAACGCAATATTTTTTATTATTATTAATTTCAGATTGCATCAACATCTAGGTCATCAGCGACCACAATTGCATTTAACCGTACGGTAATTGTGAAGATGACATGATATAGTGATGACAGGAGGTGAAAGGACGAACACAAATACAATCCGCGATCCTTCGGTCCGAGATTGCTATGACACTACTGCCTTAACGATCTCGGCCATCCAGTCCGACAATAACGCAATATTGAAAAAGTCACAATAGACTTTTTTCATTGAATATTCACACGCAAAACACGTTTTATTGTTAATGAAAAAGGTTAAGGAGGACAAAATAAATATTTTTTGAAGTTTTCTTTTGATTCTGTTTTGGCAAGGGTTAGGTTTTACTTGCAGGAAATGGAGTGTAGATGGTTTTATATAGGAATAAAATTTAGCGGAAAGTTGTAAAAAATAATTTTTGATAGTTGATTTTAGAATGTCTGAATCGTTATAAAGGTTTCCCCGGATAAGGAGGTAAAAAGTGTCACTAAACCAAATGACGTAACTCTATAATTCTAACATAAAAGTAATATTTGTGGAAAGTTTCTTAGCTCCCGACCACACTCCTTTACAGCCAAAATCGTTGTTTTTTAAAACAATTTTCGACAACTTAACACTATTGTATTTGATTGAAAAAATATGACAAATATGAAAATAACTCGTACTATTAGAAAAATATTTTTTGATGTTTTCTTATTGCCAAATTTAAACGCAAAAAATATTTTTGATAAAAATTAACAACAAAAATTTACTGCGTCTTAGAAGCTTGGAACAGGCGTAACAAAATTTCAATCATTCCTCCCAGAACACAAATTGTTGTCCATTTTTTTCAGACTGCTGGACTGTAATTAAAAAAATACAATTTTTAACATTTCTCGTCTTCAAATCCCCTCGGCTTTTAACGTACTTTGAAAAAGACGGTAAAAGTTCCGTGCATTTATTTTAGTGTTCGTAAAGTTGTCAAAAAATAAAAAGCACGTTTTTGGCTCTAGAGAGGTGTGGATGGTGAGACGGGGGCTAAGAAAATATTCTAAAAAAATTTGATAGAATTATAGTGTAACTACTGTTAAGTCATTTGGTTTAGTGGAACTTTTTAGCACTTAAACCGGGGTAACCCTTTGTTCATTGGGAATAAAACTATGGAGATTTTAAACAAGTTCTGAGGCAAAAATTTCGAAGTGAATGAATTTCGTTAATCGATGATTTTGAAGCAGAACCCCAGATTGGACAGGCATCAGTGAGAACGTGACGGTTCCCTGTAGGTCGCCATTTTTCGAATGAATTGCTTCGCGCCCCTATTAAGACGAGGCCGACGCGGCAGGGCCCCCGGGGGCAGAGGGCTGGGGCTCGTGTTTCCCACGCAGGCCGCTGATGCGTGCGGGCGAAGCCCCGCCCGGCCAAGGACGCCCCGCCGACGAGATAAGCCCCGTGCGGCTCGGCGCGCGGGGGGCGCTGTCGCACACGCCCCTGAGGGCCAGCTGCGCGCTCCCCGCCCACGCCCGCCGCCCCCGCCGCCCCCGCCTGCCGCCCCCGCCGGCCCCCGGGCGCGCTGGGGCGGCGCCCGCTTCGCGCCAACGCGGCGCTCGATGACTTCGACGAAGCTCTGGACGCGACGCGCGCGCCTCCGGCAGGTGGCATGGGCCTCTGTGCAGGCGCCAAAGAAGGCCATTTGCGGAATAGGACGTTCGCGGGATTTCAGTTTACGACGCAATTCAAGAAAGTGAACACGGATGACAAGACGTGCTTCACCAGTCAAAGCAAGCAACCCGCTTTTAGTAAAATATCTCCATTATTAGCGCATACGTCCTCTTTATGTTTATGAAGGGCTTTGGTCTGTAAAAGACGAGACACACTTTTTCGCGATATTAATATGTATGGAGAGCGGTACTCTTGCTGTGGTTGGTGTGGCTTACTTTGGTATTGCTTCAAACCCATCGGTTATTTTAATGAAATTAAAAACGAGTAAGTGGTAAATGATATGTCGCAAATATTCATGAAATTAATAATATTCGGAGAAACATTTACAAAATTAAATATTACAAAAAATACTGGCAAATAAATTGTCAGAGGCAATATTTTATTATATTAACTTGTACCACATACTACCACTTCTGTAATGATTGTTAGACCAAACACTGTCTTGCCGCTGTCTCTAAGTGCAATAAATACGTATGTCTTGTAACTCGTTTATATTGCGAAGCACTAGAAAATCTTGATAGTAGTTGATCACATTATTCAATTGTTTCTGCCGTTTCATGCCGTTTCTTAAGTAAGTTTTCAGTCTTGGAAAGGAGCTAAAGCATCACTCATATTGACAGTGATCTCATGCGTCTGCCTGGAAGAGCATTGGTGAGGAGCATTAGTGTACTTAATATATCATTACGTTAGAAGTAAAAAAATGAAATTAGAATATAATTACAGGATGTACATTAAAAAATGAGAAGGATTCTAACGCACTTTTTTGAGTATCTCCTGGGGCAAAAATCGACGGTTTGGAGCCTCACTGTTTCTACATTGGCCACACTGTTTGCCAAATAGATTAAAGGAGATCTCCCCTGATCGGCTGAGAATTAATTCTACACGGAAACGTGGAGGGGTACGTGTCTCCGCCTCTTGATACCACCCACGCCGCCCCTTCCAGTCTCTAACCTAACCTTCACCGCGACCGCGACATGGACCACCACGTCTGCGCCCGGGATACGTTTTAACCGCGGTGGCCTTTGCGCGTCAGTCTTGCTACAACACTAGCTGCGCTTGTTTGGTCCCTTTGAATTGAATTAATGCTTTATTTTACGTGGCGAGACTCAGGCCATTAGGCCCGCTCTTCCGTCTGACCACGCAAATTTCTCTACGCTCCTTTCACCAGCTAGCAGAGAAAGGAGGTATTTCTTGGGCGAGAAACAGGTGATTTGAATTTAGCTCAGAGGCGTCATTTAGGCTTGAGGATCTTTTACATGCAAGTAAATCTACTGACATGGGACAGCCGGCTTTACTTCCCCTCCGAAGGAAGGCGTACGAAGGATTTTTTCGCCCTGAAAAATCCACGGCTTCGATCGGGTTTGAACCCGCCAACTTGGATACAACAGTCCGAAACGCTAACCGTTACACCATCGCCGCCGCCGCCGCCGGTCACATTCACTCCGAACATCCACGATAGAGAACGAAACGTTCGCGAAGTATCCAGATCTGCTGTTTCTGTACGGCGGGTGTGTCAAACGGTGCACGCACGAGGTATTTGCCCGCACGGGACGCCTGGTGCCCTTGCGTGTACAGGCAACTCTCCCGACACCTCATTCGTTTCTCTTCTAAATGCAGAAACAGAGGCGCACGCTGAAGAGAGAAATGTAAGAGCAGAGCGTTCTCACAGTATGCCGAAGAATGGTTGATCCACACAATGATGATGGTTCGATTCTCGCCACGACAAGTAAGGCATCAATTCAATTCAATTCAATTCAATTCAATAATATTTGCATTTTGTTTAGTATATACTTCACCAAAATACAACTATATTTCATGTTTTTTTTAATTCTACCTTATACAAACATTTTTGCGAAGGGGCAGAAATGTGTTTCAATGGCCACATCAGACCGTTTTATGCAACCCTTATTTTTAAATCACACAACAGTTTCTCTGGACTCAGTGCGCGTGAACTCCATAAAGCTGCGACCTTGCTTAACATCTCTGGTGAGCTGAAGTTAGAGAGCAGAGTCGCTACGCGTCTGAGCTCGAAGCGTTTTGGCGTCGGTGCATCCTAGCGCAGGCACTTGTTGTGTAGACAAGCGACTCCGTCTTTGCGTACACACACTTGTGTGCGGTGCACATCGGTCTGACCGCATCCAGCGACTGGAGGTGTTGGACCGCCACCACCAGCGCGAGAGCTATGACTAGCAGTACGCAAGTGAACAGATGCAACTGTTTCGGGTCCTTCAAGAACAAGCAACTCCGTCTCTTCCGTTTGCAACTCGGACAACCCTCGTGCGTAAAACATTTTCAACTGCATGTGGAGCAATGCAGGCGGTTTTCCTGCGTACCCAGATACCTCATTACGCCCTGTTACGTGATTAGGTCATATTTTTGAACACGGCATTTTGAACTCTAGAAACAGTCACGTGCCAGCCTAAGAAAATCCTCACAACATATTTACCAGCTGACGTCAGATGCATTTTCTCTGATAAAATGATATTTTGGGAGTATCTGACCAGGCGTCCTTGAGAATTAGTTGACTGCATTGTAGATTTCGCCACTTCGCCTCAAATCCTCCATGTTGACGTTTCTGACGAGACGCTACCTATACTTCCGGTGGATGTGACACTTGCTGTGAGACGTCGCATGTGGCTACAAAATGATGAGGCACCAGCACACGTCTCAGACATCATCTTGACATTTACGAGAGTCGAGTAATAGGTAGAGGCGGAACAGTTGCTTGGTCTTCAAGATAGACAGCTTTCACACCTCTTGATTATTTTTCTCCGCGGTCAAATAAAATATCTGGTATTTAAAACGCCAGTTGCAATGGAGGAAGATTTGGTAGTCAAAATTTCAGCAACAGCTTACCGCCGCATCCGGAATACTCCTGACATTTTCGAGATATGGCGTAAGAATGTACACTGTCTCTACCACGCATAATGCTAACTTCATTTACGTCATCTTTGCGTGTTTTGTAGCCAAAGCTGAAAACTAAGCATAAAAATTTCAGTATCGCATGGTCGTTTCCAGGCTTTTATTCTTGTTGTCTCCTGAAGGTTTGTCTACCTGCCAAGCATCAAAGAACGAGGAGTTGCCTGCCGATCAGGGGCTCGATGCAAATCGAATTTTTTCGAGAAAGTTCCCGGGTGCGGTAATTTAATGTAAACATTAAGAACTCTATGTACAGGCAATAAGTAATTAAGAAAATAAAACGAACCTTAACTTTCAAAGAAAAAGAACGTCTCGAAAAAAACTAACACTGTTATGCACTGGAGAATATGGTGTAGCAAACATAAGCCAGAGATACAAATAATCCTTTGAAAGCTCTCCTAACTATGTACGTGAAAACAATAGTGAGGAAACGTAGGATCTGAACTGATTTTGTGATCTCCGAATAGCACGTATCCTCACAGCCGAATACTGGGCTGCAGATAGCATGATACATTCTTTAGCATACATCATTAAACCACGTCAATAAAAACACATTATCTTTTCTCCTCTCTTCCGTTTCTCATCTTCCTATTCCCTTAGTAGTTCAGGGTGTAGTATCGAGAAAAAGCACTGTAAGAGGATTCGAAGATTGACGTCAATGATCGATTGTTACTGTCAGTTTCAATTATTGAAGCTTTCTTCAGAATCAGGAAGCTTGAAGCTTTCTAACAGTACATTCACAACGGATTACGGACTGACTGCCATTCTTCCTGTCCATTGTGTTGTCTCCATTGGTACCTCTGTAGTAAAATATCAATGCACATAAATTTTAGTTCAGATCTGATGATTACCAAAAATAAATCAAGATGAGTTTAATCTGACGTATGATGTCGTTCGTCGAAATGGGACTAGCATCACTTTACTTCCCGTTCTGTGCTATACATGAGGTCAAAATTTAACAAAAAGATGGAACCTTTTTTGAGAAAATAGTTATTTAAATTGTTTAAAAATAGCCTGTTTTACCCAAAAGTACGCAAAAACGATTCATGTTCGAATAATTGAACACCACCGTATTTGAAGATTTCATTATAAAAACAATGTATATATTCATTATTGTACTTTTGCAATATTCAAAAATTCTAGGAGTTTAACGGAAATTCAAAACACGCCATTTCTTTAAGCATACTTTACTGTAGCAAGGAAAAAATAAAAAACAAATTTGCAACCATTTTTGAGAAAATTTTGAAAATATTGAGGTTTTATGTAAACTACCCCAAACTATAAAAAACAATCAAATTCAAAGCGCTGCGGTATCTGTAAAATCAAAGGGAGAATATGAATTCTGGTGAAAATCCTGTTTACAATTTAGCCGTAGGCGTTGTTTACAGACGGACAAGGTTAACATTACCGCAGTGAATTTCTCCATTTTCAGACATTTTATGTCCGGATTCGACTCGATCGTCTTGAACACAGACACCCCTGTTCATAATCGACGTATTATTTAATTGAATAGTCTTAGTGGAACGTGGCAGATGCAAAAGCTTCCAAGATTTTTATATCCCTAAAAAATATTACAGTTCAAAGCGAGATATATTAAATACCCGCTCTCCCAAGAAATTGGAAACAGTTCACTCAACCCACCGCGTCTTCCAAAATGAGCTGTCACAATTTTCCCTTTGCTTCTTTACAAGAACACGAATATTTTCAAATGCCGCAAGCCGCTTTCAGGAATAAGAGCTCTCCAAACCGTTGCTTCGTTCAAGCGGGATTCTACTCCCATTGTCAGGCCCCCGCACGGCTCCCTTCAACAACACCATTAACCCCCCGCCACTCATTGAAGCCATCGGCAAGACACCACCCAGCCACTTCATGTGCAACCATAACTCTCCAATCGATTCCCAAAGGTTACTCCCGCAGAAACATTATGTTCTTCCTCCCTTTACAATCAACTCCTATTCTCAATCATCCTTTCAATCCTACATTCAAATACGTATATAAGTTATAATCAACTCTCTGCCAGAATTTAATATGAATAATGGCGTACACTATTTTTTTTATTAACGACCTAAATTCAAACATAAAAGGAATCTTATTGGAAAGAAATATCTAAAATACCATCTAAAGAGTAATATTAAAGATATTTTTGTAATAACCAAAACGCATATCTCCTATGAGATTAATTCTTCATTGCTTGCTTCGACTTGTACAGAGTGGACGTACATTCTCGGACAACAGCAGGCAAAGTTATCAAAAACATACATAAAATTCAGATTACCTCCTTCCTCCCTTCATTACAACTTAGCTCTTTTTTATCCCCAACCTTTATGTTAACTCATGGTTATTTTAGCAACATACAAAGAGCTCAACATTCCTCTCACAAAGTAGCATATAGCTAAACAGTTCTCCCTATCCACGCCAATAGTAGCTATTGGTGATTTCAATATAAAGTATATCATATGGAAATTCTAAACAATGTAATTTGTAATGATATTAACCAACCAATTTTCCAATGTTCATTAGCCAAATCTCACTCATATCATTACTCAGCCCCACTTACTTTTAATGCTTATTTCGTTCCACCATTTACAACACTTACCTTTGGTCCAATCAGCGGCTCCCATCAAAAGAATGTCCAACCAAAATGCACCCATCCGCAACACGTATTATAGAATATTGAGCTAAATAGATAACTAAAGACAAATACGACAAGAATTACATTCTTCCACATCTTAAACTGACGTTAACATTGCCACTAGCATGGTGCATAAAGTATTATTACCTTAAGTACGTCAAAAGTAATAATACTTTTACTAAGTATTTTCAGTACTCATTATGGCAGATGGGCAGGTATTTCACGATACTCCCGTGTATTATTCCTTCCTTGGTTTCCAATACCAACGTAGACTACATCCGCTAACTCATACGAATTTACTCACTAGTCCTTTCTGGGATTCTTTTAATCCTAAACCAATCACAAACACAAAAAAATAATAAAAACACAACGTACTTCATTCAATATTCTTGTTTTTCCATTCCCCAGACGACCAAATACACCTACCTAATCTTCAGCAAACTAATACAAAATTGAAAATATTAACCTGACTACGACCTCATTCAGAATTTTACATATATATATATATATATATATATATATATATATATATATATATATATATATATATATATATATATATATATATATTGTGGCGTCACCAATCACATTAGAATAATTTTATTGTGGCGTCGCCAATAATAACATAATAATCTCATCGAGAGATAGCCTCCGTCGCGGCAGAAGTGGGTCGAGGGAAGCTGCCTTTGTCACGAAGGCTCCGCCCACGACCGCGCTCAGCCCCCATCAGAGGCAGACATGTTTATTACCCCTCGTAGGACCCGGCCGAGCAGTCGGCCGAAACCCCCCCATCGGACAATACCCGCCCACGCGCCCCTCTTTTGCCACCACCCTGAGAAGGAACACGGAGTCCCAAAGGGGTTGACACGGGTGTCGATTAGGAAAAAGACACGTTTATGACGCTTCGTGAACGAGACCTTTTTCAGCCGTCAGCCGACCCCCCTTCGAACAATGCCCGCCCCCGCACTCGTTTGGCACGCGCCTTGGGTAAGGCACCCGGATCCCCACAGGGGCTATTTAGAAATTAACCATAGCAGGTTGCCGATTAGCCTTTGCCGACCGTTTATGGCCCTTGAAAATGCGCTCCTGCATGAACACGTGTCCAGACAGCTGCAAGAAGCTTCTGGAACCGTTGACAAAGGAAGCGAGAGAGAGGAGAGAAGCCGGAGTTAGAAAGAGAGCGATCTTTGGAAAATTACAAGAAAACTGCAACATGATTGGTAAATTAGAATGCTGAAACGCAGTTACCCTCAGCCAATGGGAAGCTTCGCTATGAGGGAAGGGGTAAACTTACAGAGTTAGAAACATTTTGGGAAGGGGGGAGGGAGTTTTCTTTAATACGAGATGCACAGAGGAAAGTTAATCACGATCGGGACGCGAGTAGGGAAAGACATCCCGGAGTAGAGGAATGAGGATCGGAACGCGACTTGGGAAAGACTTTCCCAGAGTAAAGTTTATTTTATTTGAACGCGACTAGTGGACTTGTCGCGGAGGAAACTCGGGCGGGAGATCACAGGATCCCACGCTATTTCCGCATAGGCCCGTCGGCCTCCGCCGCCTTTTACGCCGGGCCCATTGATAGCCCACATCGCATTACGTCAGCGCCCGTGGCCCCTCGACCGACTGAGCCTGCTCGAGTCGGCGACCTGAGACTGCCCGCTACCAGCTGAGAAGGGACGCGCCACGAGAGGTCGGCGACCTGGGACTGCCCGCCGCCCCTACTTCCGAGGGCGCCGCGTGACCAGCCTGGGATTCAACACAGCCAGCGGTGAAAGCTATGAGGCGAAGCTGTCTCGCAGGTCAATTTTACGGCGAGAAATTAATAGTGGCCGCGCTCAGGCCCTGCAGATCATAGATGGTGGATTGCATGTGTCATTAGAGATTAAGCCTGATATGTTAGCCTTAAGGGAATTAGCCTATTAGTAATTAGGGAAATGAGCTCACAGAATAGAGATAATAAGAAACTTGCGTCGCCCTTTGCGACCTGTAACTTCCCTGGCAGCTCATGGTGCCAGGAATAAACCACAATTTGTTATAAAATGACTCAGTGTGATAATTCATGACCTCCCAGCACTTCCATCCAGCCACATTTCAGGAGCTGAACCTGGCGCCCTCCCCCGCGTATATTACATTTGGCTGGTCCCAACGTGGGGCTAGTTTAGTCGGATATTACAATATATATATATATATATATATATATATATATATATATATATATACACACATATACATATGTCAGAAATATTGTTCTGCAACATAATCTCCGCAATGACATTGCGTATCACAGTAATTTTACATTGTTACCTTTAGTTAAGTAAGTTCTCTGGCACCTGAAACATTTCCAGCATCATTCCAATAATAAAAACTTACAAACTCTTGCCATTAATTCTCGGCTATCCGGGAGACGCCGCGTCTTTGGCTGGGAGGCCGACGTTTCGCCTGACATGACACAGGCATCCTCAGGGCAGTGACGACTTCCTCGAGCCGCGGAAGGATTCAGGCCGCGGAAGCTTACGTGTACAACTCTCGCCATTTGTTTTTCAAAAAATACTTCTAACCACTCCAAAGATAAAATCCCCCTATCTGACTTAATCTTAACCTAAATCAGACAACTTATCCAAAACTGAGACAATTCCTCACTAACAATTTGTTTTCTACCCAGCACACTCCACTACTCTTCACTTTCTACGAATTACTGAAGATATAATATGAACCTATGAATGTAAGAAATTTTTCGTTGCATATTTCCTGGCCTTGAGCCAGAATTTTGACAACGTGCGTCACTCGGAGATATTCTATAAACTTATTGTTCTTGGTATGCCAGGCTCCCCTTTCAAAATTCTTCATTGCTTTATCTTAAAACAAAGCTTCTCGCTAAGTATAAATGATGTTCTATCTTCTTCTTCTTCTTCTTCTTCTTCAAATAACCTGACAGATTTTACACAAGACTCTCCACTTCAACATTTCCACTGCGGATATTCCTAACCCTCAAACTGTGTCACGGCGCGTTTAGCAGGAGTACTATAGTTATTTTCTCGCAATAGAAGCATTACAACGTGAATTGACTTCTGCAGTATATGGATCTAGATAAATGGAGTACGCAACACTCTGCTTCCAAATCCGAAGCAAAATATCCACATTAAGAAGGAAAATATTAAAACCCACGTCTTAAAATCATCGGCACTCCTAACAACTAGATCATTTTAACAAACCAAATAAATACTTTGTAATCCTTATGAATAGCTGGCTTATCTGCAATCCTTATACAAAATATAATCAACATCACATCTTCATTTTCAAAAACCGTCAGACCATCAGACTTACCCCAACATCATTATCAGACCTTCCCCAACGTACACTGAAACAAACTACTCTTCAGCAACGTAATTGAGTCGTGTTTCATCTCAAACAAACGACTGCGTACAGAACTTGGAGTTAACCTATTATCCCGTGACTTTTCTTCCCTCAAAGAAAAAAATCCTTTTTAACCCGAAATGACACAACTGGTGAGAGGTATTTCAAACAAGGAATATCCGCTACCACAACTCACATAATTAAATCTCATGATCTCCAAGACCTATTTCGCCCGCCATAACATAACAAAGTACGAAAATGCGTTTATTACTTATGTTCCTTCCAAAATAAAAAGTATTGGAATTATTCTTCACAAACCCACCATGATCTAGAAAGTTTCTCAGATGGAATTTCCTCAATTTGTAAAAGGTATTTTAGAATTCATGTGGTTACCATCGCACTGTTTTAACTTTCTGCAGCATCTATATGAGGATCATAAACTTAATTATGTAGTCATTAGTAGCTCTTGCCCAAATCTGCAAAGTGAAAACAATCTATTGATTTGGTATGTTTAAATAAAAAACAAGATATCTGTTTTAGGTAGGACTTCTATTGTATGCTTATTTAAAATGAAATAAGTTAAAAATTGAAGAAATAGCCTATTAAATTTTAAGATGCCAATTTTGCGTCTCATTCTTTTTTGGTTAAAGATAAAATTATGCACTCGAGTACTGAAGTAGTCAAAGTTTTATTCCTAAGTTATAAAGTTCATTAAATAAATGTATTTACTTCGACAAAATAGGGATTAGAAACCAAAGATTTTAGAAAACCAAGAACTTAAATTACGCCTAAAAATACTATCATAACTCTGGTCTCCTCTTCACTACCAGTATCGAAGGTGAATTTTCCAGTTAATTGTTTTACCTTCATTCTCTCCAGCTGCTCAAGGTTCTTTTTAATGAAATTTTCAACCTTCCCTCTTTCTAAATGAACCTTTTGTTGATTGTAATTAATTCTTGTTTTGTTTTTCACTCGGTTGTTTTTATCGGTTTTTTCAAAGTTACTCTTCTGACATGAAACATCTTTCTTTTCGATTAGGAGTTAGTAGGTGCTGGCTTGTATGCTTATGAGAACCGCATGTCACAAAAATTTGATGCTATATCTTTGCAACCATACAGCCCGCGCGCTTTACTTAAAAATCGTTTTGTAGAGGGGAAAACATTTCTTAATCACGTGTGTCGCATGAGAAGTTTTCGGAGCATCATTGTTGTTCTAAGCATGATGAAAAGGAGCTAAATTTTAACATCGCTCTCAGCGTTTTGGGATAAGTCGCTTACCCTTGCGTTAGCCGATCCGAGCAGGAATGGTCTCGGCTGAGAAATTTCTCTTTCACAGTTGATATAATCCATCAAACGGAGACCGAACGACTCGTCAAAAAGATCCAGTCGTTACATGAAGTATCTTCAGTTAGTGTGAATTGAAGAGAAATGTGCCGCCATTCATACAGGTGCGCAGACGAAACGTCGGGAGCACGTAATGGAAGTTCTTAATGTTGATGGGGACGTAGATCAGCGTCATTATCTCAGACATAGAAGAGTGGATGGGAAATATAAAGCTATGCGTTAATTAGTTTCTGAATGGGTAAGATGTTGAAGCAGATAAGTCCTGAACATCGCCTTTAATACAATTACGCTCCTATCAGCTCTAGTAAGAAATTCAGTGTCGTCTTGGTTTTAGTATAAATTTACCTTGTTTTGTTTTGTAAATGTATGTTAGTAATTTAACATTAGTAAACTTAATTGTTAGTGAAGCTTAATTTCGGCATGTGCCATGACACAAGAACGCGGCAACATTTAGAGTAGACGTATAAGCTACTTAAAACTGCTTGCGAATTTGTACACGTTATTTTTTGCTTCAAAAAAGAAAGATCTTGCAACGAAAATACAACAAAAGAAAGACACTAGCTTGTCAGCTACGTCAAGTGAAGTCGCTGCCTGGAGGAGAATTCTAGTGACCCGCTGCTCTGATCGGTAGTTTTCCGATCAACATCAGGCGTATGCCGGAGTAGTGCCCCTCAAACGGGCCACGGACTGCGTGCGAACTTTCCTTTTTTCTTGCCCTACCCTCACCCCTTACATATACACACACTAACATGCACTACACTACCACAGATGCCGGAAGACCGGTCATTAGCTTAGAGCTTGTCCCTACTGGGGTTGTGCCCCGCTGGTGGGAGGTATCTGGTTGAGGGAAAACCCCACTAGCCGACAGTAGGTCGGCGCCGGATCTCGCCATCCAGCGGACAAAGATCACTTCCCGGGGGAGGGAACATGCACTACACTTTTGGTGCTAATGTCCTTCACCGTTGACGTACCCGGAACCACAAACAGCCAACCAACCGCATTGCGGCTTCGTCGTGGTAAATAATGGCTTGACAAGCTCTATGTAAAACTGTTTATTTATAATGTTTTACGCGTATGTTCTACCTCTGAGCTAGGTTGCGCTGTCTCCCCTTCCATTACCAATACGCCCCCTGCTTCAGGTACCCTTCACTAATTCAGACCCTAAACCCCGGAGCTTTACCTCTCCGGCATTTGGACACCCGATGCAACGCATTCGCGTCACGTGGAGTGCACGACCCTGACACCGGGCCGAGCAGTGCGCGGCCGCACGCGAGGTCACCCGAAAGCGAAGTCCTGCCCGCCTGGGCATCTGAGCACCTTTTGGTGGTCACGTGATCATCCGCAACCTTCCTACGATAGCGGCCGCCCGACTATCACGATATTACCCTTGCGTCTTGAAGGCACCTATCTCCCTCTCACCTTCGTATTTTTTTATTTTTTATTATGCCATTCCCTTCCATTCCCCTTTAGTCGCCTGCATTTCAACGTGAACACCTGCGCCCTCGCAAACATGGCCGCCATATTGCGACATTATAGTATTTTATTCTATCTTTACTGTCAAACTTCATTCGACGGGTGACAAGATGGCTTAAAATTCTACATCAGGGCACTGCAAAGAAAGACAAACTTTTTTAATATACACAACAGGAAAAGTAACTTCTGCCTGTTAGAAAACCAGCAGTTGCAACTTATTATTTACAGCGTTTTGTGCCGTGTACAGTTCGTGCAAAGCGCTAGGGTGTTTCAGGGTCACGTTTAGTACAGTTTCTGTTATTTCATTAATATTTTATTTAGTTCTGTCTGGAAAAACTAAAGTTTCCTTGCCTTATTCTTTGTTAGATGAAAAGACTTATTAAATTTCTAGCTTCTGAAAAATGTATGCAATAATTGGGTTCTACATTTTAAAGTGGCACAAAATTAAAAACGCATTACTGAATCATTTCAGAACAGCTAAATAAAGTTCTAACCTTAATCAATGTGAAGTACATAACAATATGTAAAATTTATTGTCGATTTAATAACTCCGATCGCTAACAGTGGCCTCATAAATGCAGTACGCAAGCAATGTTATTGATCTGTATTGCGGCGCACTGCATTCAAGACATGAACAATGGGCGGTCAGGGTAAACTTCATAATTTGGAATTGATATCCACACTCACGATGTGAAAGTGTACCTTTTGAGAAACTTTAAAGGATTAGATTTTGAATTGAATAGAACAAAATCTACTAAATGCCATTGCAATTGTTCCCAGTCAGTCACAATGAGCAAACATGGAAAGTTTTCAGCACTTAGTGGACTTTCTTTATATTTAAATCTACAAAAGTTAAGATTGCATACTGTTTTTAATTATCTGGTAAAAATTAGTAATCCAGCACAACCTTTAACTTACAGGAAATGTCAGTTCCTGATTACCGTGCAGCTCAACTAATAATGAGGTTGTTCTACTAAAAGTTGCAAATTAATTGAATCATCATGTTAGGGAAATTGATATTAATGTAAATTGCCTACCCTGTGTATTATTGTTTTAGTGTTTAGTAATGTTTGTACTGAGATTACCAAATGAACCTAATGTTTTGAAATACGTTTGCACTCAAGAATATTACTACTTCTTACTAAAAAATAAATATTACCAAATTTATAGTAACAACAATTTTAATACATATTTAAAACTATTAACAAAACTACGAATCTGAATTTAATTTACTATTCAATATTCATGAAAGATTCTTTAAATCATCTTCCCTATTTAAAATTCGGTCATACATTTACGCTTGAGTAAAATGCAAAATTTCGTCAGCGAAGAAAGTGAGGGAGCGTAGTACATTCCCGAGTGACACATTAATGTAACCAGAGACGTCGTGCGACTGATGAAGCAGAAAAGGAGCCAGTCATCGAATGCCTCAAGTAGTTGTTCGCCTTTAGAGGGAGTTGGCCTGTAGTTTCCAGCGCACAGTGTCTCGAAGTTGCGTTCGCCGTTCTTGGCCTCCCAGGGCGGCGTGAATGCTCCCGGTTTGAGCAATTAAGCGAGTTTGTGCGAGGGCGAATAATGTCTCGCGTGGATGATCGAGCTGGAGAGTTGCGCAGCGTCACGCCACAAGTGTCAGTTTCCATGTATAGTTAATCAGAGGCACCTGCTCGACGGCCTTGAGTGATTCCGAGCGCGTTAACTGCTAAGGTCATTAGTTCCGTAAGTGTAGTATTTTTGTATTCCGGGAGGTAGCGGTGATCTTCCCTGCAGAATGGCGAGATGCGGTGCTGACCTACGTCGGCTAGCGGGGATTTTCCACAACCAGGTATCTCCCACCTGCTTGGCACCGCCCCAGCCGCGACGGTATTCCTACAAGTGTGGTAGTGTAGTGCATGTAAGTTCGTGTGTGTGTGTAAGTAAGGGGTGAGGGTAGAAGCCAAGAAAGAAGATGAAAAGATCGCGCGCGGTCCGTGGCCCGTTTGTTATGGAACTGCTCTGGCATTCGCCTGGTGTTGATCGGTGAAACCATGGAAAACTACGATCAGCGCCGCTCGCTAGAAATCTCCTGCAGACAACGGGTGAATACAACCCAGTTGTCTAGCTAGTGTTGAAAATCCTGCCAACGTCGGGACCCGAATCCTAGGATTTTCCGGTTAGAGGCACTGAAGTGATATCAATTGATGACGTGAGCCCCCTTTACAGATGCTCATTGGCAAGACATTGGGTAGTTGTCAACTACTGGGAGCACACCAGGTCTGCACTACCACAGAATCGGTCAGGAAGCACTGGGTATTTATGTTATGCTGCAGCAGGTGTTTCAAGTTCGTCCAACCGGCTTCTTAAAAAGAAACGGCAAAGAACAAATGTTTCGAAATGTCCTCTGTAAAACCAGAACTACAAGCACTGAATCATAAAGAACCGAAAAGAACGCAAACTTCTGCGTACGTCTTAAATTTCTTCAGCATCTTTCTTTCTGCTGCAGGAGAACTGCCGCGGCCACTCGCATTCTTCGCAGAGTGGAAGTTCTCGACTTCAATGTCACACTCATCACCTACTATTTTCACTCAGGCGTCCTTGATCAAAAAAGCAGGATGCATAATATAGTGCGTGATATAGTGCATAGATGTATATTATTGTGCTAGATTTTGTTTTGTATGTTCTCATGAACTTAGATGCTAATGATTAAAAAAAATCAAAACAATAAATACGTTATACATAAATGGTAGTATGTAGAACTAGGCAGACAATTATTTATAAAACCATTATTGCCAAGCATCACAACTGGTTATCGATGGTTAGCAATTCCAAGAAACAACATTGTATATGATCTCTATAAAAGATGGGAATAAGTATTATTACTATTACTATTATTATTATTATTATTATTATTATTAATATTAATATTATTATTATTATTAATATTATTATTATCGAAAAGAACGCTTACAGTGGTGCTTCAACTTCAATGTTTGAAAAGTCAATACTGGCATTGTCGGTAGTGAAATCTATGTAGCAATTCGAGAATGTTATGAAAGTACGAAAAAAAATATATTTTATAGTAGAACCACGGTATATGACACGGTGTATGACACCATGGTAGAATATTCAAATACCTAATATAAATCCTAATACCTAACCTAAAAGAGGGAAAACGTATGTTTGTATTCTGATGTTTAAAGATTTATGTTCTGTCATTTTAAGGTTCTTTAGAGGCGACAGTCAATGTATACATGAGGTAAACGGAACATACAATAATTTTGGCATTGCTATTGCACCAAGATTATAACCGAAACTACAAACGATTCATGTGGATTAATGCAGTATCTTAAACTGTAGTATAATGAGGATGAATTCTGTAGTGAATATGGTTTGTTCGGCTTACTTTCAACAAAAACGCAAACCTATATTTAAGTGTATAGGCTAACAGTTAAGTTGCTTGGTCTCAATGTCTGTTGTTAACCATTTTTAAGGGGATTAAAAAACTCATTCCTTTTTTAACATGTCGTTTCTGGTGTAGCGCACCTAACATATTAGTCTTTCATTTTAGACGCAATTCGTACACGTCTTTGCGGTGATCGATATCCTTTCAGCAAACGGGCACCTAACAACAGTTCCACTCAGAAGAAAAAGCTCTCTTCTAAACGAATTTCCCAGACACATGAAGACGATTGATAGTTACCAATTAATTTCCTCCACATTTAACACCTCTAAACTAGTATTTAGCGGGACCTGTGGGTCATTAAAGTATTAGAGTAATCCAATGCAACACGCTGTGCTATTCTTTCTTTAAAAACGAACGGTTGAACAATTTCATGAAATATGAGCATTTTACACAAATAAGTGAAGTGATTGAACATCGAGTCTAAAGGCAGACAATAACGAAATTGAACATCTGCTATACTGGCAATAGACAAACGAGAATATTACGAGCACGTCTCTGAATATCAAAGTAGTTCTTACGTTGTAATTTATATTCGAATTTTTCCTATAACTTCTCTGGAATTGTGGTATTTTATACATTTTCTGTTGCACGCTTACCGCTCAGTCCAGTGTGCTGACTCGGACCATCTCTGAAAAATCACCATTGTAGATGAAGTATATACAACCACTCCCATATTTTTCCATAGAATGTAAAGCAAGAGGTCATGTAGGTAAGTTCATTTCCTCAGTAACACACAAAAATTACGCCAAAATCTTATAGTTTAACTGTCCCATACCCTTCATACGGCGATACTAACTGTAAGAACAAACATCTGTGGAAAGCAATTACGAATGTTCTCAATGCAACCTACCTTTGGTCATTGTAAATTATGTGTGGAGATGTACTTTCATGGGATGTAAATTCACTTTTTGTAAACATATTATTTAAATATTTAAAATATATTTTAATTTTTAAAATGCAAATTTTTACTTTAGGACGACATTTAAATTAATTGTAAAAAAACCTCATGTAGATTTACACTAATTTTGTGTAGATCTGGCAAATTTAAAAGTGGGACATAAATAACATTTTAAAAAATAGTTTCTTTCCCGGCGCACGTAGGACGTCCTTTGTCCGCCAGACTCGCTACCCGGGCGTGCAATGCATCGTGACGACCAAACATAATGCAACCGTGAGACTTATGTCATGTTATAAATCGCAGAAACACACGTGCGGTCTCAAATGTAAGTCTTCAGAGGAAATGCGGTTATTGGGTTTATTTATAAACGACTGACACTGCTATGGTCTGCCTCAAACAGAGCAGCCTACTTTCTCAGATATACTGAGTCAGTTGTGTAAACAGAGGAATCCACGAAACATCTGTAATGTTCTGCGAAGTTAGTAACCACAGACAGACTTACAATAATATTAATACTATTGTTATTTGCATTTTCTTAATATTAAAATCTATAATTGCAGAAGAAGTGTACGATTAGGTCATTACAACCAGCATTCTTGAGAAGTTGAAAACTGACTGTTTGCCATAAAAAAGTTATATTATTGGAAAAACAAGTTTTCAAAATTCCTTCTCGTGACAAGTCAAGTGACAAGTCAAGTGACCTTCCTACAAAAAAGTGAGAATCGTACATACTTATCAATGCCGCAAATATGTTGGACAATAAGAATGATGAATAATGAGCATTGCTGGTCTTGGTGACCCTTACGTATTTCCTGATACGAGTAATAAAGAAAGTGACCGAGCAAGTTCGTCTTGTGTTTCTCCTCCTGTATTCACTCATCATTTACCATCTTCTCCTGTCTTCATGAAACAAAAATAAAATTTGACGCTGGGAATTTTCATTGTCCGGAACGATTTTTTAAACAAAAAATTCTTTCTTACTTGAAGATATAATTCAGTGTCTGTTATAAATGAATGTCGTGGCTACTCTGCATCCTTTCGTGCTATACTTCAGAGAAAGCAAAGATTTATTAAACAGATTTCTGGATCCCTGAATCACGACACGAATGCAATTTACCATTGCCAGTGCAAACTCATAACACTTCTCAAGTAAGGTTATGACAGTGTTAACTGCGGGGATGCGACAATGATGTCGATGTTTTAAATATCGATGTATTAACACCAAAGGATTGCTGGTTGCCTTACATACTCGTACAACGAACAAACTCTCTAGCCTGAGATGACCTCTATGCCATTGTATTTCCTCTTCATATTAATTTTGCACATTGAGATATGGCGAACAAGTACGCTGTGGGCGTAGGGCCGGCACATGCTTATCATACCCTTACTCGGCGAATTCATAAACACTAACACTATCAAATTAAGGTTTATATCACACGAATTTAATGTTACAGGATACTAATCGACTCTAAAAATATCGATGTTGTAAAAAATGGATGGTTTTTCTTTGAAATTTGCTAACATCCATGTTTTGCTATTGATATCGCATCACTAGTTAACAGACATATTTTTCGGATGGGTTCAGTGCCTAGTATTGCAAAACAATGCGAATTTATGTTTCCAAAAAGACGTCTTCAATGTGAGTGCTGAATGGCATTTCTACGCTTCGCAACGTTCATGGAAAGGGACCTTGCGACGTAGTGAGGGGGGCAACTGTAATATTCTCAATAAAAGCTAGCCTGCAATCCTGACAGGGACCTCATAATTTATCCAGGAAGTTATGTAAGTGGGCTGACGATAATGTGAAGGCATTACCTTTATATTTTTAACGACGCTGAATATTTAGAAAGAGGACTAATACAACACTGATATAATAAAAAGCAGTAGAATGCACAAAGAAAATTCATAGTTTCATTTCTATATGAAAAGTACAATTAACCACATTTTCGGTAAAGAGAAGTAAACGAAGTATCAATTTAATTAATCGTATCACATAATCTTATTCGTATACATATTCCGTCCGCTTAATACTAAATTGAATCAATTTGACACTTTTTAATTTGAATTTAATCGGCTATGAGGATTATATGTACATATATTGCACGTAATAAGAAGTGAAGGGATACTTCTGTTTAAGGATATGTGAAAGTATATTGACAGTAATCGTGTAGTACTGATTGGCAGGTGTTTGAATGGCGACGGTGTAGCAGACGCAGCAGCAAAACAAGAAGTAGACATTTCTATTGTATTTAATTTCTCAGCTTCAGCTCGGGGTTCCTCTTTGTAACTACTGAGCACACTTATGTAGAACGTTTTAGAAATTATTTATTTTATTTAATACTTTTTTCAAATTTTTAAACTATTGATTTTGGGGGGAAATTTTAAAAAATGGAAATAAAATATGTCAAAAAATTATTTTAAAAAATTTAATGTCTTTAATACATACATCAAATGAAAGAGCATATTTTGTTCTTTAAAATCGAAAAATATTAAATTCCTGTTACAATTAGAAAACGAGTTAAGTTAAAGTTAAAATTTTTGTAGCGATGCGAACATTTTATCGAAAATTTGGAAAATTTATAGAATTTCGAAAAACAAAACTTCGGAAAAAATGAAAAACACATGTTTCATATTTTTCTTTATACTCTTCACAGAAAAATTTTCAAAATCTGGAACATGAAGTCAAATTTTGCTTTACTTGATTTGACGTTGATTTGACGTGTGATTTGACGTTTTAAAATGTTTTGTTTTAAAAACGTCGTGGAACCATAACTGATTTGTTTATAAAACATCGAAATAAGTAAAGCAATCAAGTCTTCCTGAATCAATTGACTAAAAAGCACTAAAAACAGCCTCTGTTATCACAAGTTTCATCTTGCCGAATCATCGGATAAAATACTTATCACCGCTCGTCCAAACCACATCGATTACCGTTTCTCTCACTTTGGCAATTCAATTTACTCGAACTTCCGATTCAATCTGTAATTAAATGGATCACTCTCTTTAACACTTTAAATGACACGTTAATTGGATCATTTCATGCGAACGTTCTCTAGATAGAGTGGTTTCTCTAACTTAAACGTGTACAATAAGTATTGTACAAAATGAGTTTTATTCAGAATAAGTATTTAAATTCCAAAAATACCTATTAAAGTTAGGTCGAAATATGCCAGATATCTTCTTTAAATAATATATCTTCACATGTCCATGAATAGAATACATCAATATATATATATATATATATATATATATATATATATATATATATATAAATGTTTTTTGAACAGTGAATGTTAGTAAAGGTAACGTTTTTGAAAGCACGAAAAATGATTTACGTAACTTTTCTGTATGTCCATTATGTAACTCCTAATCTGCTCTTAATACTTTTGAACGGAAGAAATTATATTCTGAGTATCGTCACATGGTGCGTCTTGCCGTACAAAATTGTGAAATGTTCGAAATACAGTCGATGTCTGCCCTTTCACATTGTCGCTGTAGTTTGTTGTCGAAACTAATAATGGGGAAATTGTATGTATATCGCTAATATTGCAAACATTCGGGAGCTCAGCGCAGTTGTACAATCATGTGGGTGAACATAAATCATAAATACTATGTCACATAAAAAATTGGTGATTAAAAAGGTAGATCAACACGAAGTACCCAAATGTGATAACCATTAAAGAGTTTCACATATTCGGCAGGAATGAGGTGATTAGTGGTGAAAACAGGCTAATCAGATATACTTTTAGTACCATGCATTTAATTATTTTTATTATCCTAAAGCAAAAAAATCACTTACTGTTCTTTAATTCAAAGTAATTATCTTCACCCCATCTCACGATCTTGTAATTATACGAAATTTCCTACATTATGCTCTTGTTCGTTTACAAACCTCTATTGAAACTCTTAGTTAATTTGAAACTTATGAACTGCGGTATCACAAGTATTATTTTAAATGGTAGTTAAAAAAGTACAAAACGTTTAATTATTTACAGAAATTGAGATTTTATCCTTATATGAAATAATATTCAAAAATTACGAGAACTTTAGTGGGAGCTCGTAGCAAATGAGACATAAATTAAATACTTGGTGATATTAGACGCAATGAATTAAGATAATACAACAAATACATTAAAATAACTAATTACAATGTTTTGGTAAACTTTCGTGGGATCTCGTAGTAAATGAGAAATAAATTAAATAATTCGTGATATTAGATGCAATAAATTAAGATAATACGACAAAGGCCTTATAATGAAATAAATAATTACATTGTTTTGGTTAAATTAAAAAAAATACTTTTACGTATTTTTGCGCATCTCGCGGCACTCACAAAATCAAACTGGATTGACGATGTACGTTTTATTTTCGTTCATTTGTGTCTTCCGCCTTGTCAGCGCTAAAAAGGAACACCATCCGAGGTAGTTAGTGTGGCGCACCGTTTGTTACATTGAAATGTCGCCTCCTAATCTCTCTGTGCCGATGCCGCTCGCCTCAGGGCAAAGAGCAGTTGACTCGAGCTTTAAAGGGGAGGACGCGGGGGTGGGGGTGGGGGCGGGGGCGGGGGCGGACGAGAGAAGACAGACGCCAGATGGCGCCGCTCCCCTTGCATCTGTTACCTTCCCTCCCCTCCCCGTCGCCCCTCCCCCCACCATCCAGCATCCGAACACGAGTCCCCCCACTCGCGCCGGATCATCAGCATTATACATCTAATGATGTAATTTTGGAGCAGATTAAGCTCCATTCGGCGCTGTTTCTCGAGAATATCAAGGTGCTCTCAGGAAAATACCTTGGCAATTTGTATCGACATCTGAGTGAATTGAAGGAAGAAGAAGTCTCCTATTTCAGGTTTATAATATTATTTTTAATATACGTAAAAAGCGCTAAGAGAACAAATGAATGATGTAATTTAAAAAAAGAGAACATGTATTGACCTCTGATGTTTAAGATGGTTAGATATGATTTTATCAACATCTAATGAAATTTCATGAATGGTCAATTTTATTTGCCACAAGGCATAATTTTATGGGTAATGCCATAAGATTCTCACCACATTTCATGCCACATTTTTCTTGAAGTTGGTTGAGAAGAAGGCTTTTTTCTGCATACTGAATTTAAAACTTTAATTTTTGAATAATTGCTCTAAGATATGAATAAAAAGAATGCTAATCTTTTTCTTCTATCAACTCTTGGGCACTCATAGTATTGCCTTGACTTCTTTTATTATAACAGCCCAATTTCTTCTATCTTCTGCTATCTTCGTTTGCTTATTGGCAAAAGAATGACAATAAGAAGAATAAATCGAAAAAATAAACATTAAAATAATTACGACCCAAAAAAACAGAGAGACCTCCAGTGGCAGTTGCGAGTGCAGCTAAAATGCGCCGTTTCATGATAAAATCGAGTACCGGGAAACGCAAACGTTTTTTTTTCCATCTATTGAGTTAATTGGCAATTTGACTGAGGATTTTTAAAGAAAACAAATACGAGATCCGATGACAAACATGGAACATGGACCAGGCAAACTCTCTAGAAGCGGTAGCAAAGCACTCCGCCAGACCAGGTGTTATGAGTAACACTCGGGCTTGAAGAGGGACAGCACATCCCTCACGGGCGATAAGAGGTCACAGCCAGCGCCACGAGTGCGCACCGCGGCTCCGAAAAAGAGGGGAAAAGTTGGCCTGTAAACTGTGCGGCTGGTTGTGCTGTGGCGGTCGGGGGTTCCCGAGGGAGAGAGCATTCGGTGCAAACGAGCTCAACTGCGGCGAGAGAAATTGGGCTCTCCATCATGGCAACGCCGCGCGCGTCGCACGCGCGCGGCGGTCAAGCGAGAGACTTTGGAGGCAGCGGCGGCGGCGGCGGCGGCGGGGGCGGCGGGGGCGGTGGGGGCGGCGGGGGCGGCGGGGGCGGCGGGGGCGGCGGGGGCGGCGGGGGCGGCGGGGGCGGCGGGGCGGCGGGGCGGCGGGGCGGCGGGGCGGTGGGGGCGGCGGGGGCGGTGGGGGCGGCGGGGGCGGCGGGGGCGGCGGGGCGGCGGGGCGGCGGGGGCGGCGAGGGCGGCGGGACGGCGGGGCGGCGGGGGCGGCGGGGGCGGCGGGGGCGGCGGGGGCGGCGGGGGCGGCGGGGGCGGCGGGGCGGCGGGCGCGGCGGGCGCGGCGGGGGCGGCGGGGGCGGGGCAATGGCGGCAGGGGCGGCGGCGGCGGGGGCGGCTCCGCGTTGCCCCCTCCTCCCCTTTCATCCCCACTCCCCGGCGCCGCCGAGACCCACCGGGCTTGACCCCGGGCGAGCACAACTTCGCGACTTCTCAACTTGACGCGCCAGGGTCGATGTTTTTCCCCTGTAGAGTCTTAACGCGAAGAGACTACGCTGCCTCACACCTCCTTCAAGCGCGTGGCTGCTAAGGGAACAAGGCAAGAAGGAAAGGAACATTGAATTATCTGCATCAGTTTACAAAGAATATATTGTTCGGTTTTCGAGAGAAACTCACCAAGTCCATTTATGATGTTTTCGAGTTATTTACAATGGAAAATCACGTTTTGCCAGAGTTTTGATGTAGTACTTAACTATCAATTATTTTGTTTTTTAAGTCACAAAACAATGAAAATGTACAAGAAAAATCCTTTTTGAATCTATTTTTTTCTACAAAGTAATATTAGATATTAAAATACGTAAAAAAGAAAGCCAGTTTTATCTCATATTCAGCAAAATCCATGGAGTGGAAACATTTATCACAATGTTCTCTAAAGCGATTTATCTCGGAGTACGGTTTTGGGACGTAAGTTCCACTTGTATACGCAAAGGAAGCAGTATATGAATATGACAGTAATGTTTTTAGTCATTCCGTCTCCAGTATCTTAATTGCATCTGCAGTTTTCACACGCTTTAAATAATTTAATATTCGATTAGTATTTATTGATATGTACTTAATGTTTCTCTAATGACCGACGTTTGCAACCAGTTTGAAAATTATTACAGGGCAATTAATGACATACTCTATTTTATTAACTGATTAAATAATAAAGTAAAATTTCGAGATTTGTTCTGAGTTGCGACTTTCAGCATTTTTGTAATATTTATGTCGAAAAACTCATTATTGATATGTTCGCGTTACAAGAAGCTTTTTCTTCAAAATTACAACCAATGTCTCAAGGACATAACTTTACATACAAGAATAGGAAAATGCTTTTATTTCAATGTAAAATAAAATGCAAATTATTATATCTGCAAGTCAGTCCTACGTTACAATCAGAACAAACTAAACAATCTGATATTATTTAATTCGTTTACTTGGATTAGGGCTTAGAGCGAGACACGCCATTTGTAGTTGATAAATTCGAAATAAGGATATTATATATAGTGGTTCTCCTGTACCTCAGTCTCATCGCAAGTAAATGGAGCGTGTGAGAGCATTTGAACCCTCGGGTGAAAAATCAACCACAAGCGGGCACTCGTAACTACAAAACCACCAATTTGCAGTAGAAGGAAATAACGTGATAAAGATTGCAATCGCAATTGCGCTGCTTTCAATTTTTGTAGAACAATAATCCAACGTATAAAATGTGTTCTGTTTCTATATACGAAGCTAAAAAAGAAAATAACTACCAAACTACTCCCTTCGACCCTGTTTTGCTTTTGATTTGATGATGTTTCTAAAATAATGAAATCATAACATGGTTATGGCCCGAGTATCCAATTAACAATGTCTTAAAGAAAGTTTACACCAGGAATGACTTTAAGTAAACAATGACCCCATACTTCAAGAAAACAATATCACAGTGAAACGTCGTCGTTGTGCTGATTTCGGTACCAAATCTTCTATTCTGCTCCTCAAAGTAACAGTTGGGTCAGTGTAATCGGTACGAACACTCGCCACCAAGTTTGTAACGCATCTCTGGATGTTGGAAGCAGTATTTCAACGGCGTCGATGTTTCGCCATTGCCGTCAAACTTTCTGAGTGGCCTGCACTCAATCCATTTCTATCAATTTTGCAGTTAATGTCATTTTTTCATGTGTATTATATAACTACAAAATTATAAAATAATCCCGTAACAAACGCAGCATTTATTTTTGTTTAGCAAAAACATTTTTTTTTTCAAAATGATGAAAGCACTGGCCTTATAAATACGAACATTTTAAGCCCAGTCTACGTGGCAGTGACTACACGTTGGATTTCATTAAATATGTCCTTAAAAAACATTTCATTGACTTTTTATTGACATTACAAAAATAATACGTATTGTTATTTTCACGAATTTTTCAGCCAACGCCAGCTACACCATTCACCCCCTCCAGTATGTATTTTATTTCATTATCTCGTATTCAAGAGACTAACGCACTTCTTGATCGCAGAATCAGTAGATTTGCGTGATTATGTTACAGGTGAATGCCGCAGCAGAATCTCAACAAATGGACCACGGACTTTGAGCAACCTTTCCTTCGTCATCCCTTCCTCCCACATCCCTCCCGTTCTCCCTTCTTCTCCCCATACACACTTAAAGGCCCTATGCTACAACACATGTCAGGACCAGTTGTGACGGACCAGAGCGTCACCCAGCTGGGACGGTGCCTTCCTGTGGAGACCCTGGAAATCTGGAGGTATTTGGAGCGGGAAGACCCATCGTCCGACGTTTAGGTCAGCGCTGTACTTCATAATCCTTCAAGATGAGGAACACCGCCATCTTTTAGGATGCAACGTGCACGACACGTCCTTGACTAATGGCCATGGCAGTTATCGCGCCCGGAAACACATAATCAATGAAACCGAAGTTATCAGAACTCGGAGTCTGCCACCCTCGCGTTTCAACACGCCCAAAAGAGAGGACAGAGTTGCAATAATGGAGGGATTTGCAAATTAGCTCTTAAGACAATTTTAAGCATATTTTGTCTGATAAACTACGAGGAACGACTGACAATGAGCCGCAATGAGCACTCAAAAGTTGGTTATAAAAAATGCTTTCTTGGCAAAAATTTGCATTGCAGAAGCATAGAAACACTTCAGAAACATTTGTTCATTATTTACAAAGCAAATGAAGATATTTGTTCAGAAAGAAGAATTAACTGAGAAATAAAAAAGCAGTCGAAATTTGGAAATTGGGTCCTTTTTTATTTCTGCGTTAATTTTTCTTTCTGAACAAATGTATTTATTTCTTTTGTAAATAATAAACAATTTACAAACACACACTTTATATATATATATATATATATATATATATATATATATATATATATATATATATATATATACAGAGAGAGAAACAGAGAGAGAGAAAGACACAGAGACACAGAGAGAGACACAGAGAGAGAGACAGAGAGAGAGAGAGAGACAGAGAGAGACAGAGAGAGACAGAGAGAGACAGAGAGAGAGACAGAGAGAGACAGAGAGAGAGACAGAGAGAGACAGAGAGACAGAGAGACAGAGAGAGTCAGAGAGACAGAGAGAGACAGAGAGACACAGAGAGACACAGAGAGAGACACAGAGAGACACAGAGAGAGACAGAGAGACACAGAGAGAGACAGAGAGAGACAGAGAGAGACAGAGAGAGACAGAGAGACAGAGAGAGAGACACACACTGTCAGACCACCGCATGCGATCTCACACAGCAATCTACAGAAGTAGTCGTCCAGGGTGGTCAACCTTTCAACAAAATAATGTAATTTTAATGTAAATTTAATGTTGCCAAACATTCTAAATAATCCTTTCAATGTCGTTAAAAATGAACTGAATTTTTGTGCTTTTAATTACGCGCAAATTACAACAATTAAGGCAAGTCTCTGAAGCGATATTTTGGAAAATTGGTATATTCTCAAGATCAGCCAGCGACGAGATCTCCAGCGCTCTTCTCTGACAAGCAGTGGCGCTTTCTGTGTTAACGTTGCAGTACTACGACGCACGGAGAATACCCAAATGTTTGCATTAGTTGTCGCACAAGGAAGCGCGGCCAGTCGGATGTCTCTTGCTAGTTCTATTAAACACCCATAGGAGCGTGAAGTTGCACATCGGTGCGCTGTCTGGCTTAAAAACAAACGCCAGAGGGGGCGTTAAAGCACGATTTCATTTCTATCGATTTTGTTCTAATATCTCGAATATTGAGTGTCATTAATTGGAAAATATGTATTCCTCATATATGTTTCAAGTATTATACAATTATCTGGACGTCGTTCAACCTAGAAATCTAAGCACGAGCAACTCTTCTTTGCACTATAAAATAACGTAGCTTTCCTGAAGACTAATTATGGTCTGTGATCATTCAGTTATTCCACTTAAAAATAACAATCATTTTACCCACGATACTTTTCATTAATGATAATGAGTACGACACTAAATAATTTTGAGGTGAAGTGCAGAAACTCTAACGTTTAAACGTTGGTTAAACCGATTGAAGTGATAATGTTCGACAGCACTTCACTTACGGACGATGTCTGCTGTTCCGCTCCCTCACATCAACTTGTTTACCGCTGCCCTAGCTGTTTTCTCACGGCCCCGTCACACATCAAGTTGAATCTCCTTCCCTTTACGCCATATATAAACGTATTTTGTCGGAAATGTTTCCATTCACATCAAAACCCTTAATAAGGGCGTTGAATTATTTAGATCAGTGGACAGCTCTAAAAACAAGACTTTCGGATATAAATAATCGAGAAGACATTTTGAGAAAAATAGAGATCATTGGATTTTGTAAAAGAGGGGTGGACGTGTCATTATTTACGTCCACAAATAATAATCGGACTTTTCAACTTATCCAGAGACACTGAGACACTTTAGTTGTTCTTCACCACCGTTTAAATAAAGTGAAATTCATTTCATATTGCAATAGAATGGGATACTTGGTTCATGAAAGAGAAAATCATTGAGTATTATTAGTAAGTCAAATTACCTATTAATCAGTTTAAATAACAATCATCAAATTGAACTTAGTTATGAAAGTTGTTACTTTGGCTTTTATTAAAGCTTTTTTAATGTAATTGAATTTATTTGTCCCAATTTTACGAAAGATACATATTTTTAAATGTATCTATTGCCCATGTAAATTTCTTTGCTAAGATTAAGAGAAAAATAGTATTGTGAACACGGATATGCGAAACGCGTGTTTTTAAGGTATTGGTATCCTTTCTTTGAATTGACCAACGAACCACGTATTTCGACGTCCTTCCATTACTAATATGAAAGTAATTTTCTTTGAGAGCACATTATGTACTTTTTAATTAATTAAAATTATTTCAAGATTAGAAATAATGATAAAGTTAGTATTTAAGAAAATCCATAAATACCCGAACTCTGTGTGACGCTATAAATTCCATTGGGAATCGACATGCAAATACAATTAATAAGAATGCTGGTGAGATTAATACCTTGTAAGTATTTGATAAACGATGTTGTCTATTATTTGCATATTTTTAATACTTCGCATAGCAATCATCGACAAAGCTAATCTTCCAGAGTCTGGGCAGTAAACTAAGTTCTGCAGAAATTCTTTATCTTCAAGTAGACATTTAATTTGTGCTATTAAATCAGCATTTAAAATGATTTCATTAAGATAGAATAAATTTCTTTAACGTTTAAATTTCCATATGAAAGTCACAAAAATTTACGCAAATCACATCATTTACATGAAAATGAAATACGTACGTATTAAAGTAACTCCAATTTCGGAGCAATTTCAAACTAGTCTTATCAATCGGTCTCTTTTGTCTGGATGTGTCAGTTCTGTAGCTGGAAGTATTGAGTTATGGACTCGATTCTCCATACCCTTCATGCAAATTAAGAGACAGATTCTGCATGCAGCTACGTCAATACGGTATTTTAGGACAAGCAACCGATATTCGTAAGTCAATACCATGATCAAACTGTTTATTGAGTACTTTGACTGTTGGTTGAGATAATTACTTTTAGATTTACTGTAAATATGAGTCGTATGTTAACAAATTCAGAAACTTTAAAGACGCATAGTTTTCTAGTTTGAGATATTGATGTGTTACCATGATATTCAACAAAATAATCGCTCTTGAATGAATATACGAATGGCATCACACTCTTTGAATTATTGCTGGTTTATTGTTCTAATTTGTTTGATTTAACGTGTTAAATTGTGCCAACAGGCAATCGAGAGCAGACCATTAACAAAAAAAAAGTCTTGTTCTATCCCTATAAGAATTTACGAGTTATTTTTATAATGGCCCCCAGCAAACTCTGCTCTTTGGGCATTTGTGTCTTTCTTTAAAAACTGTGAATTCATAACAAGATTAAAAATATTCTACCGATATTTCTGGTATATTTTTCTCAATTACAGACACTTGCACTGATGATACGACTTTCTTGTCATTTAATGTGATAGTAGATCAGTCTTTAATGTGGTTCTGGGTTCTCGAAACCCATTTACCGAATCTTGAATAACTGCAATATTTTTTGTGTTATTATTTTGTCATATTCCAAAATAAAATATTTTGTGTTATAAATGAATACCTATGTTCGTTGATAATTTAATTCGCTATTAACAAAATTAATCCATTACCTTCAACGACAGAAAATAAAAATGAATCACGCCTTTATACAGCTATTAGCTCTAACGCATTCATTTACGAAGATCAATTAAAAAGACGTATAAATAATTCCTTTTCAACACTGGTCATTTATGCGTTTTTGTGCATAATAAATGCCGATTTCTGTGATGTTAATGAAAGTGACACGATCCAAAAGCCAGCGACAATTTGTTTAATAGAACTTTTGAACTTTGTTACGTATGTATTCACATTTTCTAAATAATGTTTGACGGAATTCTATTTTGCGTAGTTATGATCATTTCTTTATGATATTATTTATTGCGCGTATATTATGAGATTTTAGATGGTAATTTTGTAATGTGATAATTTGTGCTTATATCCTGGAAAATTGATCTATTTTCATATTTTTAGGAATAATGCACTGTGGAATATCCCACATGTGAGCAGCTAATTCACAATATTGTTTAAAAAGTGCTGGAGTTAAGTACTGCATAAAAGTAATTCTGAAAGGTTTGCGACTTGGTATGTATTAACTTGCTTTTATAATTCAAGTAATGTTTTAAGATTATTGCATATTCTGTGTGAAAACTTGAAACTTCTCTCCGGATGCATTCCGGAACATTCTTTACATACTTTCTTAACTTTGTTTATAACTCAATTAAATAAAATTTATTAACACAAAAAAATATTAATTCAATTCCGCCGCCTCGTTATTGGAACAAAGGCGAAAATACTCTTCCTATTCTTTCCGAATAAAAAGCATTTTCTATTTCATTGCATGTTACCTTGAATCACCTTCATTTCTAAGAGAACTTCGTGTGAATCCCGCTATAAAATATTCTGGGAATATGAGGAGCCGTATTCTCTAGCTTAACTTTAAATCTCCTCTCCAGAACCCATCAAATCCCCTTCTTCCACCGCCTCTGATAATCTTGCGATGGGCTGGTGGAAAATAAATTGTAATAGTAAAAGAAGTTTGGAATTTTTAATGTTCCATTTAGTGACCAAAATGCGTGATTTAGTGATAAAACGTTTGTAATCAATTATGCTTCAGTGGAGGAGATTTGAAGGGTCAACAAATTCGCTAATAACTAAAAGCAAACGATAATCAAGTGATTAAATGAGAAAGTACAAGGGAAATAATTCTTTGGAACAATTTTTTTGTCAACGTGTAGTCGATTGAAAGGGCGATTGGTGCTTTTAGTGACCTTCTATTGGCCGTTTCATCCCTCAGCAGGGAGCAGTGCATTATTACAGGCGGTAGCTTTCTTTTTTTGAGCGGAAGAATGAGCGGCATACTCACGGCAGGCAGGCAGGCGCGTGGCCGTCAAAGGTGCAGGCGTGCGGGCGGGCGGGCGGACGGACGGGCGGGCAGGCGGGGCGGCGAGGCAGGCGTCGGTGGGTCGGGGCGCATGCAGCGGTCGCGGCGCAGGGGTCGGCGCGGGGGCGGGCGGGCGCGCGGCACACACACAGCGGGTAGCACGTGGCACGTGGCGTCGGCGGCAGCGCGTGGCGCGTGGCGCGGACGGGGCGGGCGGCGCCTCACTGGCCGGCCGCCGCCGCAGCCGCCGCCACCCCCGGCGCCGCCCGCGTCGCCGCCGCCGCCGCCGCCAGAGCCATCTGTGCGCCGCGCCCGCTACTCCCGCGCCCGCCCGCGCCCTCTCGCTCAACCCGCAAACTTCGTGGCCGCCGCACGCGCCCCCGACGCGGCGTGCCGCCGGCCAATGGGCGGCGCCGGCGGGCGAGGCAGCTTTCGAAGTTTGTTGTGGTTGGCAAACTGCGCTGATTGCATTGTAACTTTCAAAGCAGGCTCTCCATTAATATTATTTGAATGATTAAGGAATGCGATCTCTGTTTACGAACAAAAATCACAAGTTTCACTCTTCTTAACGCTAAAAGATCTTAAAAATATTATGTCGCCTGATTTTCACACATCTTGTTTTACAGTTATTTTATGAATTAAAATTCATTTAAATGAATTGGAAATAAATGTAACACAAGATTATTCGAATTACTCGTTTGACTATTAACACGTATGACTACACTTGAATTAAATCCTAAATTTTATATTAACAATGCAATGGCTTAGATATTTTTGTGTCAGTGTATTTCATTTGTGTGATATTTTTGGTGCCATATATATCACATATTTGTCACAGACGTGTGGTGTACCGGTTGGGCCGCTCACCTTCAACCTTTCACCAAGGGTGTTGTGATTAAGTCGAACTTTCTTTCAAAGGGTAAAATCACTGTGCAAATTACAGCTTTTGTATATCATAAATTTTAAAACATGATATTTTTTATATTAACAAGAATGTGACAAAAATTTCACACTTAATGTCATCAAGATAAATTATTTCAATTATGAGAGAACAGTTAGTAAAAAAAGTAAACAAACATTATCACTCTCGTAATTAAACCTTTTGTTAGATATGTCTATCCGTGACTCCTTGTTTTCTTTTAGAAACTGCAAATGATAAATTTGTGACGATATGATAGTCCCAATTTTGTCATATTCATAAGAATTATTTAAACCATAGGTCAATAAAGTGTTATCGTCACACGAAGAACTGCAATGGAATTGCTCCGTGTGTGAATTGTTATAGCATTTTGGAGACTAAATTGAAGGGTAGAAGAAAAATTCCTCCACATGTTGCTAGAACATGTTCACTAGGAAATAATTTCGTTGTTAGAACGCTGACAAAAATTTCACACTTAATGTCATCAAGATAAATGATTCCATATATGAGAGAACAGTTGGTAAAAAAAGTAAACAAACATTATCACTCTCGTAATTAAACCTTTTGTTAGATATGTCTATCCGTGACTCCTTATTTTCTTTTAGAAACTGCAAATGATACAATTGTAACGATATGATAGTCCCAATTTTGTTCATATTCATAAGAATTATTTAAACCATAGGTCAATAAAGTGTTAATGTCACATGATGACCTGCAATGGAATTGCTCCGTGTGTGAATTGTTATAGCATTTTGAAGACTAAATAGAAGGGTATAAGAAAAATTCCTCCACATGTTGCTAGAACATGTTCATTAGGAAATAATTTCGTTGTTAGAATGCAGTGAAACGGAAATAATCACCATAACGGTAATAAAAAGTATAAAAGTATTATATCGAATCTTATCTCTATGAAAGTGCGAATCATACAGGGTTTATCAGTGAACACATTGCTTCAATTATCACATCTACTCATTAAATTTCAAAATTGTCTCTATCCTTTTCCTTGATTTTCCGCCAGTGTTTTCGAATAGTATTTATTCTTCCTCGCTACTATTCTTGATCCTGTTTCCATTATCACTTTTTATAGCGCGCAGAGTAGCGACTTCCCACTGAAATAGAATAACAGGATAATGAAAACCCTTTTTCAGTCGTTACTGCAGTATAGCGAGGTAATGCTGAATATTTTAACCATCACGCCCAACAAATGACCCATTGTGTCCCAAATCAGTGATCATGAATTTTCCAAAATCTCCCAAGTCAGTTTACCAACGCGTAGCGCCGTCTTTGGAATTACAGAACAACCTTGCGTGGGCGATATCGCCCTCTTTGCCATTTTGCCCGTTGACTAAGATATTGCAATCAACAGCGATAGTTCAGGACACATTCGGATCATTTCGAATGACAAGGTTCCAACTAACATTTATTTCGTTTCGAGTAAGTTGATGTCAAACTTTCATTAACTCACTATTCAGCTATCAATTAGAGTAGTGATTTCTACAGCAGCTCTTTGCCCACAGATAGCAGCTCGAGTATGATCTACTTGAAGCAGAAGTCAAAGAGAACATTATAACGCCAGCCACACGTTCTCTTCGATTTAGTCAGCACCTTGTCACTTCAAACGGTTTAGCCTTCTCGCAACACATCATAGGTCAAGGGCTAAAAGAAAAATATTTAAAACAATATCTCTACGGCATGTTACTTTCTCTATGATTTTTCATAGTTGCACGAAAATTAATTTCTATAATAGTGAACTGTTTGGAAGTTATGGGGGTGGCCCGTAGTTAATGAGACATATTCTGTGTAGTACATATCTTAAAATAACACAACATAAAGAAAAATTCTCCACAAGCTATATTTTTAATTAGATTCTTTACTCTTTATGGGAATGGGGAATGTCCCATGTTTGTAAACAATATCTATTTTCGATGAAATATCCCAGCCTTTTTGAAAATTGCCAATTTTTGGGGGGCGTCTTGCCACAAGTACAATATTGAAGGTTGAAATTTCTTTTCTGAATGAAATCTATTCTCTGCAGTCAGATAGTGAAATAAGGTCATGTTCAATTTGTCGAAAATATGAATAATGCTCTGTAATTTTGCGCGAAATATTGGCACATTTGTGCTAACAATTTTTTGTCCAGAACCGCTCCATTTTTCTTTAAAGTTTCTCCTCATACGTATCAAGGAACGGTAAAAATAAGGTGCTAGTGCCATTTTCCTTAAACTCTCCGAATTACCGATAATTGCAAAAAGTTAACATTTCAAAATTATGAAATTGAAGATTGAGATTTTAGACAAAACTGTTGTAAAAAATAGCTCTTTAATAAAGGTTAGGTTCGATAGTTTGAAAAAACGAGTAGTTTTCTTAAAAAGAACATTTTCTCAAAAACCGCTCCAATTTCCCCCCCCTCCCACAAATAGATGAACAATACTGTCAGGTAGCGGTAATGACGAAAACGAAATGTTAGAGGACTCAAATGCGAGTACACGTTGAGGTAAAATAAAAGTATGTGAACGTACAGATTCAGAAATATGCTGAAAGTAATCAGAAAGAGTTTACTTTCTTACCTAATTTTTGAATGAATCGATCCGAGACGATGTTAATTATAATAGAAGCGCAGTTGCCGCAATCTTCTGACCCTGCATAATGTTGCGCTTCGTGATAAGAAGATTTCGCCAGTCTCGTGTCGGCTGCGGTAGAGGCTACATCGTACAATCCGTGCGCTCCGTCTGAGTTAAACAGTTACTTGGAAAGCGGGTTAGAATAAACTGTGTTCTACTATTTATTTTCTTTGAGAACAGTAAATAAATGCAACGAATAACATTGACTTTCCTTCTAATACCTCAGAGGGAATAAGAATCCACGATCACCCCAGTTATAACAAAGTTGTTCAAAACGCAATGTACCCTGATAAAGACCAAGGAATTACGAGAATTTTCAACAGTAAATGTTACAATATTTCGATAGTCAAAAATGTTCAAGCGCTAGCAGCTGTTGGTCAACCCAAGCATATTACGTACACGTCGAAGACTTCTAATGATAGAGTATGTATACTTCTCACAAATAAGAAGTTATTAATATGTATTACTGAGAAATAAAAGACAATAAACATTGACGGCTCTGAATAGAATATGAAACCTTATGTTGGTAAACAGACGCAAAAACATTTCTAATGCCGGGATTCCCAACCTTTTTATTTCATCAACCTCTTTTAAAGAATGTTTTGCTCCTTCAACCCTCTGAAATATGCATAGCACATGTAATCATGCTCAGCACAAAGAATTACACTTAATGTTTTGAAGATAACAAATTTTTACATAAATATTTTGGTAAATACAAAAATCGAAAATGCATCCACCTCTGAAAAGATGAATTTAAACTTATTTGTTGTTGCGCAATGGTTACAAAATGTTCGACGTTTTTTAACACGCAATAACATTTCTTCAGTGCGTATTGTAGAGAACATTTGTTCCGCGATAAAGTTTTGTTGCAAATGCATCATTTGTTGGGTTTCGAAACCTCAAACAAGTTGCGCAGCTAGGTTCTTGGATGCCCGAGCTAAAGTGGAAATTGTTCTAACTGCAAAAATTTGTTAAATTAAATTTTAAATCTAATGGATGGCTGGTGTAATGGAGAAAATAAGCGTGGGGTGCGATTTCTTTTATACCCCTCCGATATCCGTCCGCGGGTCCTTATTAAGGCCTCCTCGCTTCGATGGACCAGTGCGACGGTCCGATTGCACAAGCCTTTAGTTACGCCCCTGATCCTGATCCGCAGAATGAACGATGGATACGAAACATTAAAAGGAGGAGTGATTTAGTACTTTATTATAAAATGTTTGATTTCTTCGTATCCAAAAACAATTTTTAAGTTCATTAATATTTTTGTAATCAATTAGATCTTAATTACACGTGCCAGTCGCCGATTCATATTTAGCTATAGACCCCAATCGGCTTGTTGATCATCACTGACCTACTCAATAATTTCATCCACCGCAGGGGGGCGATACCGACCCTTTTGGAAACCCTGGTCTAATGTATATTTTGTGATTCCAAGTTCCGTTAAAGAAGAACTCGACAAGAACTTTTACAGTGCGATTTTTTTGTGGCGGCTTTCTAAAGGAGAATTTTATTCACGTATTAAGTTTTAGAAGTCCGATTAGTCCGTTAGTACGTGCCGATGCATCTGAGTACAATATCTTACTCTATTGTTATTGAATTCAAGGGAGTAAGAAATTGGATTGATCGCTCTGCTGAGAATATAAAGTTTTTCAATGTAAAAAGGAAGGAAATGTAGCAAGACATTGTAAAAATGTGGATATCGATTAATGTAATACCGAAACATTACAGCACGCAATGGACGCGACGTCGGGAAAGAATACGAAGTGTATGCTAATACGCTTTCGAAATTTTCCCTCCTCTGAATCAAGTGAAACATGAAGACAGCAGCAGGAAAGAGGATAGGGTCAAACCGAAAAGCTTGCCCAGACGTAAGAGAATAGAAATTACTACTATGAGAAGTCTATGCTATTTAGTTACACCACTAGTTTAAAAATGTATTTTTCCTTGCTCGACGATATTGCTACAATGCCTATCTAGGTTTTCAATAATACATATACACAAATAAATAAATAAATAATTCATTACATACTGTATCATTAATTCATTATTATACTAATTTATTATATATAATAATTACAACTCAATAACACATTACATATCTGAGGTAGGGTATTTTGAAAATACCGTTATCAGTAGCGTAACGAAATGAATGCGGACCCGCCCGCAAAACTTTTATCCGAGCCCCCTTATAAAAGTGTATAGAAAAACACAAGTAGAACATTTAGGTATTAAAAATATCCTGTTGAGGCTGCGAAATATTGCTTAGATAAATTGGGAGAGAATTAGCAGAAATTGCAACGAGTATCGCCTTCTGTGTTCTCATCAGAAGAGAGAGTTCTGGAAAAAAGCGACACATAATTGACAAAGATTATTACTTTGCCGAAAGAATCAATGAGTATTGAAAAATGTCATGGTTAGCTCTGTCTGGACGAAAATAAACGATCTCCTTACAAATTTCACACTCTGTGCTTATGCACGCCTCTTTCATGCCGCATTTTGGCTTGTGAGGTCTCGGAGACTGCAGAAATGTGCTGGGAATTACTTACCAACGTTCCTAATCAAATTTTCCATGCGCCCAATACACGCTCAAATTAGCTTCACTGCTCGATCGCAACGAAACCGCTCGCGGCTCTGATTTTCAGACAATGCGAGCTCGTCGCGTCAGATGTGAAAAATATTGGATTCAGGAAAATCTGACGAGGAGTAAATCTTTCGTCGCGGCCGCCCAAGAGGTGGTGCGATCTATTGGTGACTTTTCGAACAAGTTGAAGCAGTTGACAATCGATTTCAAAGAGTGTAAAAATTAGTATTTAGTCAATTGGGAAGGATTTTGCGCGATTTTTGGGCGCGATCTCCGCGTCGGGAAGATTGAAATGAATAATCTTTTCTTCTAAAATGCCTTCATAGAGCAGAGAAAGCGAGCTATTCGAAGCGTGGCGCCAAATTTGAATTAATCTCATGTCCTACCAACATATCCTACTACCGCATACCAACATATCCTTTAACAAATTCATATTCATTAGTCTATGAATAATAACCAATCGTGTATCTGCCTCTATTATTTCATTTTATGAATTTAAAGCTGTAATATAACCCAAATTATTTGACTACCCTTACTGACTTAAAAACATGGTTACATAAGCAACCGGAGCCGAAAACATAGTTCTGAAAGATGCTGTTTTTAATCTTTTATTGCATCAACTATCGGAAAGTGTCAGAAGGAGAATCAAGTAATGAATATTTCTTACAATCGTAACACCTTCAGCCTAAAAGTAGGCCCTCATTTACCTAGGTTCGCCCGCATGGCAGGCTTTTCGAGGCGGATCGTTATGCCACTGACCGTCACCATACATTTTAAGAATTTTTATGGTTTAAATTGAATAACAAATTACGAGGATGAAATAAAACTTATTAATGACAGTGTTTGATTTCAGGAGAGTGATGAGCAGTTCGACCTAATCTACAAATGTTAGAAACTTAGCAAGAAGAGAGAATAATCAAACCTAATATGATAATTTATTGATACAATATATTCGGGAAATTTATTTTTGTTTTTTTTCATTTTTGATAAACCAGGGGTATTTTAATATTATCCTTTTCTTGTGCTTTGTTTTAGCCAAATACACATACGAAAGAGCCCATAAGCGTTTGAAAACAGTAAAATACATTATGAACTTTAATATTACATCCATCTCTTCTTCTAAGCTGGATGTTTTTTCAACCACTGACTAATTATACAAAACTCCAATTCGGAAGCACACTGCTGAACTACATGTTTTATAGAATAATAATTGAAGAATGTTCTTACAAATTGCTCACTTCCTCCGGGGGTCTGACACATTCGTTAATATCTCGTCGTGTTTGCATCAAACATATAACCGGGTTTCATTCATTATTTAGTCTTAACTTTATTTCTGTATTTGTATGTTCTGTATTTTAAATTCCTAGAATCAATCACAGACCGTTATAGCGCTTTAACGCCAACTAATGGCAAGCGAAATTGGGAAGTGAACTCTGCGACCAATCAACCTACGGAGAGTTAAGGACATTTCTGACACTTTCTTCCCCAGAAACGAAACCTCCATTCATAGCATGCTTCTTGTAAAATATGACACCCGCGATTGTAACACTCTCGTCACCTTGAACTTGCAACTCCGCACAATATAGGCAAAAGATTCAAGTTAGACATCACATTTTCAGAGTCTTGGCTATGTCCGTTTGGGAAATATAAATCGCAGTTCGTTTTGAATCCATATCTCTTTGTAAGTTATGTGTTATTGTAAATATAATTCATAAGTGACCAAAAGAAGCAAAAAATACTCATCTAATGAAGGACACATTACATAAAAATACTACTTGTTTTCACAATACCATTCAAAGGCTCTTGTTACAATCGCTGGATTAGTCAAAACATAGAACTCGGATATGTTGAATTATTCTCTTTCTGAACGAGGAGCTGACTTGGTCTCATATGAGTTTACAGATCGTTTATAACGCATGGGCCAACAACTTTCAAAATCAATAATCATGCCACTCTCAACCATTTTTACAGTTTCTCGAGCCGTCTTGGCCATATTACAAATGGGGCCGTAAATGCCTTTTACTGTGTTCGATCCTTTCATTGTACTCACCGCTTGATAATGCCCAAAATTAACCTCTATCCCCAAAATCCTCCAAAAATTCCTCTAACAAGGCAAAACGGATTGACCTCAAAAGTTGACTGTCTCTACTTTCCCAGTGTTTGTGCGCGCAACGCAGCAAAGCGACAGGTGCATTCTTATTTTGCTCTCGACAGTCATTTGTGAATATATGAAGTTTCTGGACGTCAGATTGCTCATTATTATTGATTGGGGTCATTCAAAAAGGATGCTACCTCATTCAGTTTTTTTTTCGGGATTCTCCTTCATGATATACGTAATAGTAAGGGTGTTCATTTTACACCTACAGAAGAGGTTCATGGTTTAAGTTATGTCTAAAAAAATCCTTGAAAGTAATTTTGGGTAGGGGAAAATTGTACATATAATCAAAAATAAGATCCAGTCTCACTAGAAAAATTATGCTACTAATATTGCGAGTTAAAACAATGTGAATTAATATGGGAGATACCTTCTTACAATTCAATCTAAAAACTCCTGGCCTGGAAAACCGGCGACTTTTTAGCATTCAAATGTGTATCTACCCTCATATAATTTGAATATATCATATCAAAACGACTAACAAGGCAAAATAGGTTACTTTTAAAAATCACCCTCTTACATATTTTTCAATTAAAAAATAGCTTGAAAAATTGTACATTAATTTCGAGAATTAGTCTGGATTTTTGGAGATGTGTCAATTATTTTAAATAAATTGTGTAAAACAGCATAGGGAGGCATGGCCTCCACGTCCCCCCACACCTATATTCACCACTGATGGCACGGTCTATGAGTTGATATTTAAAATTTATTCTTTGAAAAATAGGTTTATAGCTTGAGTGTTCAAAATATTGTTACTTTCTATGTGAGTGAATTAGTAGTAATAAAGAAACTCTCCATCCAAAAGGACAGGCCAAAACGTAAACTATTTATGCCTAGGGAAAAAGACGTTCATCTTTCAATAATTGACTCTGAGAAGATTTTGCTACATAACTTCATTAAAAATTAAGTAGTTTGAAAAACATTTTTAGACCGATGGGTAAAAATGATTCTGAGTCTCGTTATTTTAAAAGTAAATGTGCTGATGTGAAAAAATGATGCTAAGATGAAGGAAGAAGTTTTTGTTTGTTCCTAAATACCGATGTTGCACCACATATGAAAAGATGGAAGAACTTATATCGTGTTAAAACTGCAGAGAGGGTATAATTGAAAAGTATTACACAAAATGTTTTAGAGAAGCATACCATGAGATTGTGGGTGAATTGTTGCAGTTATTCACATATTTTTGGTGTGGTATAATCGGCATAATCCCTCAAAAGTCTTTTCTTGGACATTCGTCAGCATTTGTCTCCCCGAAAATCTCAGTGTAGGTAGAACCAAAAGTGAAAAACGATTTCACCAACAAATCTATAGCAGAGAAGTGATATCATGAACAATGGTGTGTAAGAATTTTTGCATATTATTTCTGGACGCAGGAAAGCGGTATTGAAATACCATACACAGAATGAAAACAACAACTACTACATTTTAGATTAGTCAACTACTAGAAGCAGGCTTTCATTTAATTACTAAGCTTTTTTAAAACTTTTATTTCAAAGTTTACCGAGATGTAATAAAAAACGAAGGTGATGGAGAGAAACTATTTATACATTTGAATTTTGCGTAAAACGTTGAGATCCTTTTTTAAAATATAATTTTTTATCTACACGAGTGGAACAATTTCAAGAGCCTCTGGATCCTTCGTCACACAACCATACTAAAAGCATCTTATAGTTGGAAAAGTTGCTTTGCAATCTAGATTCCAAAGAAACCCTTGTTCTAGAAGAAGAGGGTTGTAGTTCTTGCAAAAAGAGTAGAGTGAATGGTCTTGCAACATTCTGGATGTTATGGTAGACTAAGAAAGTACGGAAAAACTAACATTTTTTACTTTTTCCTGTAATCCACAGAGGTATGATATGGTTTCGTTCCTGTAACGGATCGATATACCCGCCGTAGTTACTAGAGTTTTCACCATAAAGTTAAAGAACACATTACGACCTATAAATGTATTTTAAAACTTATAAAAACGATATATTGGATAACGTTTGTGCAAATTTTCATGTGATAGAATTTCAAAAAACATTGACTGTCTCATTATTAAATGGTACTGATTTATAATAATGCTTCTAAATGTAGGGAGGTAGAAGTCATTGAAAATTTTATATTTGGGAAACAATATTGAATACACTGTCAATACACGGGTGTCAGGTCAATGGCCTAATTAGGAAGTGTCATCCCAAAGAAATAAAATAATTTTTGACAAGACACAATTATTAACTACAATCACTCGTGTCACTCGTTTGTTCTTCACAAATTGTCACTAAACCTTCCATTACAGCAAGCTGCCCCTCTGGTAAAATACCGATTAAGAAAGTGAAACTGGAAGATATTCAGGTGTACTGCTGTATTCCATAAGACTACTCTGCCTTTTGGGAAGAAATTATGTAATGACTAATGATATCTGGTGGATTCGGATGATAGTCATATTAATGGGTCGAAACCAAAACGATATAAGTGATACCTAAATTCTGAGAAATCTGTTTTTTAAGTCAATATTACTGTAAAGCCGTGGTGTTTTGTTTCATCATTAAAACCACGGCATTTCAATTGTTCATTAAAACCACTAGAATACGTTGCCACTGAAATATAATCCAAAATAAACACGTTTTTCTCAGAATTTATAAAATGTTACTTATTACGTCAGTTTTCAACCACTCGCGTGTCTGCCAAACTTTTACATCGTATTACATAATCGTCTAACGCTAACTGGAAGTTTCAAAAGTAGGGTCTTGCTCCTCCACTTGCACGTCGGCGTCTGCCTCATATTCCGATCTAGAGAGTCGGACGCCTCCCGCAGCTAGTGGTACACGGGAGACAGTCACTATCACAACAGCCTGAAAACTAACCTCAAAACTATTTGTAATAATTCACATTTAATAAGAGGTCTTATTTATCAATCTGAAGTGCTTTATATCCCATTCTAATTAAAAACTAAGTGTTAGACTTTTGAGTTCCTTTACTTCCTCCGAATTCAGTTACGACATTTGCAAAAACCAAAAAAATCATTACGTTAGAACGTACGTTGAAATTCTCTTGACGCTCCTGTAGTTCAAGCGGTGGCCGTTAGATGGCAGCATTTGTAAAGATGACCTGAGCGGATGACGAGGACTCTTTATTTGTGCCTGGTTGTGAGTAGATACCAGGTATTTAAATACAATAAGCAAGAGAAATAAATATTCCTTTTCGAAATATTAGGTAATTTATCAAAAAAAGAGAAAAATACTAGAAATGGTCGCGGATGTTCAGATTGTTACAATGACATTAATAGATTTGATGGACATGTGTTTAGTAAAGTTTATCGATGGAAATTATTAAGGAAAAATATTTAGGTCAGTGTATTTGTTGCAGTAAGTTCGAAAAGATAGTTACAGTTAACAATTGAGGGGCTTTTCGCAATCAGAAGTCAACTCCTCTTTTGTTCCTTTCAGAGTTAAACACTGTGTCCTAAATATACTATTTTGATTCGTTTATGAATGATGAATGATGAATCTAAGAACTGTAGTTCTGATTGTAGTACGTATCAGATGCCCAACTATGATCAAACAAACAAGCAGACACGTTTCAGTAGTAGACGTAAAACAAAATACAATATGCAATGTTTTAGAGATTTTAAGAGCTTCTTAAACAACCCTGTCCTAGTGACTAGTGGAAAATGAAAACAAAATATTCATTACAAAGATCTGAGTGTTATAATGGCAAACTTATCCGAGTATAGAGGATTAGGATCAGTGAAAGTGTTCGGCCAGTAGATATGCAGAGAATGAACATGTTAGTCATGGATAACTCCCTTATAACTTAATTATTAAATGATTTACAACCCATTTCATCTCAAGACTGGTAAACTGAAATATGTCACGGTGACAGGTTAAAGGTTATTGATGGGAAATATTGGAGTAGCAAGAAGATCGGATTCGCAAATTTCAGAATGTTCTATGAAGTAAATCAATTAGTTTTCTAATAATGGGCTGTAGCTAATAACATATCGGTTTTGCAGTGTTGTAGTGACGTTCTGATAACAATGCTCTTCATGTTTATATTTTTGCAATAATACGAAAAGCACGGTGAGTGGAACAAGCAGATCGAGCAGACAGTGCGGTCGAACAAATAAAACAAAGAGAAAGCAATAAGACAGAACTGAAACACTGTCACACTGAAACTGAGTTTTCGAAATGAAAATTATGTATAATTCATTATAAAACTATACAACACATAAAAAATCTTCACTACCCATTTCCAACCTTCAGAGTATACTTAAACAAATCGCTTTTTTAATTCTTGTATGGTCCATTGATTTTTTTGAGGACGACATGCACAACTTAATATTTATTAAACAATATACAATAAATATATAATTGAATCGTTCATTTCAGAAACCCGTCAAACGCTAAAATATAAAACACGATTTGGAACAAGTTAAAGTTCCAGGAAGATAGAGACATCGTTTAGAGCATATTTATATGAAAAATATCTAGTTATCAACTCCTCTAATTAAAAAATATTTTGAAATCTGAAAAATTGGGAGAGATATTCTCATTTTTCTCGAAATGAGGAATTTGGCGTTTGACAGTTTTCTGTAATAAACAATTCAATTATTGTATTACACGTTTTGTAGACCAACGTTTCGAAGGTCATTCGCCTTCATCATCAGGATCTGCTTTGAATGTGTTTTGTTTTGTTTCGATGAATAATAAAGAATATATTATTCCATAAAATATTCTAAGGTAACAAAAGTAGAACTAAAACAAATCACAGGAACAACATTATATATTTCCTGTAGTTGAATTCCTGTAGTATTTGGTGAGTTTGTACCAATTGCCTCACTCATGTTTTTACATGTAAAGTTCACAGTCTCCTCCTCCTATTCCTGTGAAACTCATTGTGAACGGATTGCAGTCCATTTTGTCCATTAGAAGAATTAAAAAAAACATACCAGGAAAGACAGTCTTATTCATTCAAGAAATTTAAACACATTGCCTTATTTTTTCTTGTATATCACTCTACATAAATTTAGATGTTCATAGTATTATTTTAAAATACAATAATTGAAGAAAAACTATTTCAAATCGTCTAAAGAATAATTCATCTCAAGATATGATTTTTTCACATTTTAAGTGTATTATTACAGTACACGAAAGAAATTTACTACAGTGAAATTTGAAGAACATACCCTTGTAACAATTCACATCCTCTAATATTAGAACACAATCTACTAAATTTTAGAGGGGAGACGACAATATTTTTGTTCATTTATTTATAATGTACTGTCTTAAAATGGAAACCAATAATTTTTATTACGGAAATGAGTAGAGATATAAAAAGAAAGACTATTACTAGAGAATACAATACAATAAATAAGAGTATCCATCGAATTGTTTCCTGGTCTAAGCAAAAGCGCACAGCGCAGGGACTCGACTCTAAAACAAGACATTCATTCACCCGCAGAGATCAATAAATTCTAGATGGAGAAAGGAAATTAATCACAACCAAGATGCCGACAAACGGAGATGAGACAGACGCTTTGTTTCAACTCCTCTTGACACCTCCAGAGCTCGTCCTCCACCAACATTACTAAACTGCAGAAGTTCGTAAATAAATAGCACGAGGTTGAACACAAAGCTTTTCCTCTTAAAAAAACTAAGTGGCTTTGATTATGTAATGAACGCTATTTTCTTACATATTCTTAATTTGGAAGAAATTTCATCCAAAAACATATTGTTCTTAATGGTTTGCCACAAATTTAAATGATTGCAAGTCACTATCTACAGCGATTTATGTAAGTGATAGTCACATGCAACCTATGTAACTGGTGTTCTAAAATTCTTTGTACCTTTGTAGGTAAAATCAATATCAAAGATCAACGACGTACACTCCCTTGGAGAAAAATGAACGAATAAACGTCTAATGAATCAGTCGATTAGAAGTTAATCAGTTACATAAATGTACATTCCCTTGGATCTTCTAGCTCGCTGGCGAGAGAGTAACACTAGACAACTAATACAGTCGGCATTCAGAAAATTTCATTGTTTAATTTAATTCTGCAGATCTTCAAAAGGTTTAAAAAACAGCGCGCAACTGTTTGAAGCACAAAAACCTGAACAATAATCATAATAATAATAGTAATAACAATAACAATAATAATAATAATACATAACAATTTTATGTAGAAAATGGTACCAATATTTTATTATTTTCTACCGGTCGTAGACCCCCATGTCTGAAACTTCTATAATTTGGAGCTAACTGCAAATATAAGCAATGAAAAAGAAATGATACTTTGACTCATTTTCACAAAAAATCTAAGGAAAGAAAAATTAACCACGCAGGAGAAAGTGGAATTGGTGAAAAATTGAGTTACAAATGTCGACACCCTCATGCCAACGGACCAGACTTTATTATCCTTCCTTAAAAATTGTAACGAAAGTATGGAAAAATTTCTAAATATAGTTTTAAAATCAAATAATTTGAATAGTAAAACCTTTTTTAGCAGGTGACTTCAACCAGTAATAGTCGAAAATACATAATTCTATATTTCTCATGATACAAACATAATACTCTCGTATTTTATTTTGTGCTCATAACTAATTTTCACGCTAACATTACGTATTTGTTATTTAATAGAAGTAACAACCAATCTAACCTTTGCAGATGGCTCTAATATCAAAGTGGCTTATGATCTTTGAACGGATTGCGAGCAATCACATATTTACCAGCTTTGATCCTTGATGGGCAACGGTAAGTATCGGTTCCCTTCCCTTCCATCCTGGCTTCTCCTTCCCTTCCCGCCCTGACCTGTTCCGGATCCGGTTCCCTCTCCTGATCGCGCCATAGAGGAGAGATACTACTAGAGTGCGCTAAGAGTGCTTTTTGACTAAATAAATTAAAATATATATCAAAATAAAAGTTTGTTTTGTCCCCTCTATAAATCCTTGAAATGTTTTGATAACTTGCTGTTACATGTCTGATGTGGATTATCAACAGCAGAATGTCTAGCATTGAGTAGTAACAGAAACTTGGATTAATGCCTCCCATGGAGTTAATTTATTTTACAAATATTTTTTATTTATTATCCTATGTAATAGTACTTGTAAAACAGGTGTAGTAGGGTACACGGTTGAGAGTGATAAGTAGGACAAAAAACTGGAATTTTCATGCACTTAATTAAATAAAGTAGAATAACTTAAAGTAACTTTTTTGCTATAAGCAACATTCTTAGGGCTGTGTAATAAATGAGAAAATAACCCTAGAGTGAAGCACGTTAGATAGTTATTAAATGAAATCATTTAGTACGAGACGGGTGTATAGCAGATGCCTGCTAGCTGTCCCACAGTCACGTGACTCGGGCGCGAGAGATGTTGATGCCCGGCTGGGCCTTCTGCGCACCCTGGTGCGCACTCTAGTACATCTCTGCTCTACGTGCTCGCGCTCGCGGCTGGTTTGCGAGAGGCGACTCGCGCGGCGGCGGCCGGCCGGCTGGCTGCGACTCACCACACGTCCGCCCAGTCGCAGTCGCACGCGCAGTCGCAGGCGCAGGGGCAGGCGCACGAGCAGTCGGTGGAGGCGGGGGCCGACGTGCTGCGCCCGGCCAGCGGCAGCGGCAGCGACAGCCGCGGCATGATCTTCAGCGTGATGGGGCGACGCCGCCGGAACGAGTAATCTGCAACGCACGCCACACGACACTCGCGGCGCCGTTCCGCCCGTGCTTCGTCCACGCGAACGCACGCGTGCATGCGCAAATGGAACATGGCAGAGTAAATAGTATTGAATTGAATTGAATTGAATTGAATTGGATTGGATTGGAATGGATTGGATTGGATTGGATTGGATTGGATTGGATTGGATTGGATTGGATTGGATTGGATTGGATTGGATTGGACTGGATCGGATTGGATCGGATCGGATCGGATCGGATCGGATCGGATCGGATCGGATCGCATCGCATCGCATCGCATCGCATCGGATCGAATCGAATCGAATCGAATCGAATCGAATCGCATCGCATCGCATCGCATCGCATCGCATCGGATTGGATTGGATTGAATTGAATTGAATTGAATTAATGCCTTATTTTACGTGGCGAGACTGGGGTCATCAGGCCCGCTCGTCCGTCTGAGCATAGTATATCGCAGGAGAGAGTGTCTTAACCAGGTTTTATTTTATTTTGCGGGAACGTGTCAGGTTCACAACAGTGTATTCAATGCACAACTGGCTGAGCCCTTTCTCCGTAACATACTTTCCAATTACGGAGTCTTAACTTGCCTATTTTTACTTCATCAAATCGTGAACGTCGCTATTAGCGTTTCTGAAAAGTTTTAGTTTGTGAATGTAAAATGAATTCACTTAAATGATTTTAATATGCAAAGCGTTCCATACAGATTTGCACGTCCACATTTTACGTGGCCAACTGCTGCTTTTTTCTGCTGCAACATTCCAATTCCTTCTTACAGTAATGTGCTTACAGCTTTCTAAGTACTGTGCATGGAAATGAACGGATAGTACCCAAGTATACTTGCGGGACCTATGTGTAACTGAAAGGAATGCTGGGAAATGTGTCAATAGAAAAAGAGACAAAGTTAAGGGGCCAGGACGAAAGAGTAATCATTTTGTACAGAAGGAAACTATCAATATCATCTCTTGGGTAATACGAGTAGCAAGAACTCTGTAAGAGTGTGGATATAATTTGTACATTTCATGCATGTGCTACAGTCCGTAGCCCTGTTGACTAGTAAATCCTCCGGTCTGACAAGAGGCCTCAGTATATTTTTGGAGGGACCCGCCAGGGAAATGATGTCTTACGTAACCTAATACTTTTGTAATCCAGATAACGCTTCGCTACGTGTATCCAATTTGGTGTCCAGGCTCTGGTTTTTGACGGTCATGATTAACATAAATCGTCTTTAAGCCTGCCGAACGCACAATTTCCACCGCAAGCTTTCTTTTTCAAAGTAACTGGCATTAAACTATTCTGGCATGGTATTCTGACAAAGTATTCTGGGTGGGAAATTGTGTGTTGGGCACACTCAAGAATGATAACCGTGTGGTGCGGGGGCAGGAGCCTCGTCACCAATTGGGACAAGCATAACACGCCAAGCTTTGGCTGTGTTAAAAAAGTATCAGTTTATGTTCAGAAAACAACAGACCAATACGGAAAGTTACAAATCCTACTAGCCACAGAATGCCTATAATCAAAGATCCGTGAAAAAGTATACCGAAAAGATTACTCATCTCTTAAAATTAACATCTCATCGAAACAATAATAAAGATTTATTTTTGATATGAACCAATATGACCTTCGAACTTTATTCTTTTCATAACTTTTACTCTCTCCAAGATCCTGTTGATTCCAAGTATATTAATTGAATAAGATGTTTGTCTCTATTAATTGATTATTTATTTCGAGTTTTCGGGCACGTCAATGAATTTTAACATTATTCCCGCAAGTGTAGCGTAGGTTTTATTGCGGTAGACTGCAGTGTTTTCCTTCTGTAGATACGACGCCCACCTACAGGTTTTGCCCCACCTGGTGCGGGCTTTGTCCCACCAGGTGCAGGCTTGCAGATTGCGATCACCACGGTAGCGTCGAACACCTACATGGCCATCGTTATGTCACAAATTGTAGCGGGACTCGTCCGAAAACACTACATGTTGCCACTCAGCACACCAGTGCTCACCATTGCTCTCTGCGGCGTTGGTGGTTGCTGCTCAACGGAATCCGGCGCGGCGGTGTGCGTGCCACCAGCCCACCCCTCAGCACAAGGCGTCGAGCCATCATCGCAGACATCACCACACCCGATGCAGTGCTCCAACGTCGAGCCAACACTGTGGACCCCCGCTACGATGCGTCGTTCTGTCGATTGCAGTCATGGAGACAAAATGGCGGTCATCTCGCACTGTGGCCACATTGCGTGGTCCAGCACCCGCTCGTCGCTGTGTACGGCCATCCTCTAATCCCCTTGGTTCCACACACGCGTCACTGTCGTAGCAGCGCACCAGCGTCACTGTCGTAGTTGCTGTTCGAGCCGCAATGTCACAGTACGACAAACCCGCTTCCCGGTGACCGATTGTTCTGCCCCGTCCGAATTAACTCAGATGCTAACATTGCGCCCTTTGGCGTCGACGGAACATACCGGCATTTGCACGTTTTCACGGCGTTTGAAGACTCTACACTGAGTGTGGCGTAATACTGACCTGACCTGTGACACAAAGGAGGGCGCTGCTAGGCCAAAGTTCACGCAATCTCTACGCAAATTTAATCAATTTTTATTAATACACACACACACACACGTATATATATATATATATATATATATATATATATATATATATATATATATTGTGGCGTTATGGGATTATACAACCCCATAACACCACCGTTTCGCCGGCATGAACACCCACAGGCGGCGAGAAGAGCAGCCGAAAACCAGAGTATCTAAACGCGCAGCCTGGTATCCGTTGCTCGTACTAGTCACCACGAACTATCAAGCAACGTTTTTCCTGGTGAAGGGTTGAAGGAGGAGAATTACCCCCGCCACGGAGAATTTCCCCAGGCATCTCACAATAAATAGGCTGACGCGCGAGCGGAAGCTCTCTCTTTTCTTGCCAGCACGCGTCGGGTAAGCAGCTCTTCTGGTTGTCGCCGTTCGTCGAGTAAGCAGCATTTAATCACCGCTCGTCAACTTAGATAGTATTTGCCGCCGCAACGACTGCTAGATAGAAGTTTCCGGCGTTGCAAAGACGTCCTAGTTAGTCGTCCGCGAAGTAGTGAGGAATTAGTAAAGTGTTCTTCTATTAACTAATACGGGAAGTAAAAAGTTACCCGTTGTGAGGAAGGCTCTGAAAGTTCTTGATTAACGGAGTAAAAGTTAGGAACGAGCGAGGCACTTGCACTAGCATTCAGGGAAGTGCAAGGGACATTTTTCTACAACGTAGGCGTAATCGAAAGCGCCGGTAGCAGCCGAGCGAGAAGAAGAGGCCGATTAGCGAGACGGAAGAAGACGCGAGTCGACCGGGGAGAAGACGCCGTTTAGGAAGACAGAAAAAGACGCAAGAGGACAGCGCAGGCGACGCAGAGGTTGGAATCGAGCAACGTCGTGCAGAACCCAGCACGCGACTTCAAGGTTGGAAAGTGGACAGTTTCGAGGTAACCTTAGAACTGCGAAAATAGGTCAAGTTCACGTCGGCAGGGAAAAGACTAGTTCTAGAAGTGTTAGGAAACTGAGGACACGGGTGGTAATAATTTGCAGCTTTGTAGTGGGAGATTTTGATGCCTTATTGCTTGCCTTAAACCATTCTATTGGAGCAGTCATTATTCTGTTATTAGCAGTTGCAATTAAAAGATAAATTGAGAGTAGTGCACTTGCCCATATTTTGTTCATTGTATGTAATATTTTAAAGAAAAGCAAGAGATTGTAAATTAAGTTTAATTTCATGTGCAATTGTAACTAGGATAACTTAATTTTAGGCATAATTAATTTCCAAAGGGAATTCCCAGTACTGGTTAGAGAAATTGTTTCAGAGAATTAGTTTTGAAGAAAATTAAGTGTTCATTCATTGAATAGGCTGTAAAGGTCTCTATTTGTGTTTTTTTCTGATTATTTTGTAAAGTGTGATTCTATTTTGATTTGTTTTTCTTTGTCATTAACTCATGCCACAGAGTTTTGGGCGAATTATATGCTCGTTTATGTGCAATTTGTGTGACTTTCATTGTGTCAAGGATTCAAACCTTTCTCGTACCCTAAAGATCCTGCTTCCCGAGATTCTAAGCTCGCTTCACGAGCATAATATCTTAGTAACCCGCTTACAGTGCATGCGGCTGTGTGTGCAGAAGGTACCAGTGGTGTGTGACCATAGGTGGGGCTGTTAGAATATACTATATATATATATATATTGTGGCGTTATGGGATTATACAACCCCATAACACCACCGTTTCGTCGGCATGAACACTCACAGGCAGCGAGAAGAGCGGCCGAAAACCAGAGTATCAAAACGCGCAGCCTGGTATCCGTTGCTCGTACTAGTCGCCACGAACTATCAAGTCACGTTTTTACTGGTGAAGGGTTGAAGGAGGAGAAGTTACCCCCGCCACGGAGAATTTCTCCAGGCAACGCCAATAAATAGGCGGACACGCAAGCGGAAGACCTCTTTTTCTAGCCATCACGCCTGGAGTCAACACCTCTTTTTCCTATCAGCGTTCGTCGAAGAAGCAGCTCTCCTAGTGGTCAACGCTCGCCAAGTAAGCAGATTTTCGTCAACGCTCGTCAGGTTAGATAGTATTCGCCGCCGCAACGACTGTTTAGATAGGAGTTTCCAGCGTTGCAAAAACGTCTAGTTAGTCGTCCGCGCAGTAGTGAGGAATAGCAAAGTATTATTCTATTAACTAGTACGGGAAATAAAAAGTTGCCCGTTGTGAGGAAAGCTCTGAAAGTTCTTGATTAACAGAATAAAAGTTAGGAACGAGCGAGGTACTTGCACTAGCAGTCAGGGAAGTGCAAGGGACATTTTCTACAAATTGGGCGTAATCGAAGGCGGTAGCAGCCGTGGGAGGAGAAGAAACCGATTAGTGGAGACGGAAGAATACGCGAGTCGACCGGGGAGAAGACGTCGTTCAGGAAGAAAGAAGAAGACGCAAGAGGACAGCGCAGGCAACGCAGAGGTCGGAATCGAGCAACGCGGTGCGCAACCCAGCACGCGACTTCAAGGTTGGAAAGTGGACAGTTTCGAGGTAACCTGTAGAACTGCGAAATTAGGTCAAGTTCACGTCGGCAGGGAAAAGACTAGTTCCAGAAGTATTAGAAAACTGAGGACTCGGGTGGTAATAATTTGCAGCTTTGTAGTGGGAGATTTTAATGCGTTATTGCTTGCCTTAAACCATTCTATTGGAGCAGTCATTATTCTGTTATTAGCAGTTATAATTAAAAGATAAATTGAGAGTAGTGCGCTTGCCCACATATTATTTATTGTATGTAATATTTTGAAGAAAGGCAAGAGATTGTAAATTAAATTTAATTTCACGTGCAATTGTAACTAGAATAACTTAAATTTAGGCTATTGAATTTTCAAAGGGAATTCCCAGTACTGGTTAGAGAAATTGTTTCAGAAAATTAGTTCTGAAGAAAATTAAGTGTTCATTCAATGAATAGGCTGTAAAGATTGCTTTGTGTTTATTTGAATATTTTTATGAAAAGTGTGATTCTGTTTTTGATTTGTTTTTCTTTGTTATTAACTCATACCACAGAGTTTTGAGTAAATTATATGCTCGTTTATGTGTGATCTGTGTGTCTTTTATTGTGTCAAGGGTTCAAACCTTTCTCGTACCCGAAAGATCCTGCTTCCTGAGATTCTAAGCTCGCTTCACGAGCATAATATCTTAACAACCCGCTTACAGTGCATGCGGCTGTGTGTGCAGAAGGTACCAAGTTCGTGTGATAGGTGGGCCTGTTAGAATATATATATATTGAAACACATAGTGTTTCCTTATACTAATTAGAACATTAGCATAAGTAATTAGAATCTATTTTGGACTGCGTGGTACGCACGACAAGCGCGGCGATCAGCGGTGGGGAGCAAGCAACGGTTGCCGCCGCCGCCGTCGCCGCTGCGAGGGCTTCGTGGGAACGGCGGTTGAAAACCTAGCGCGGCGCGGCGAGGGAATTTCAGCCGTTACGACAGTTGGGTCGAGTCGGCCGTCGCCGAAGGATGTGGCCGGCGTGCTGCCGGCCGGCGAGAGTCGCGGAGAAGTTGTCGTTGGCTGCGGACGCGTGGTGAGAAGCTCGCCGCTTTGCACGGACAAAGGGAGCACGCGGCGTGTGTTCTAGAATTTAGCCCACGCAAAACAATAGACATGTTAGGTTGAGACCGGGAAAGTGATCAATATAAGAGAACAATGCTAGGAGAACAGTAAATCGCGCTCATGCTATTGGTAGCGGTGATAACAATACCAGAACTGTGTGTTGCGAAGCTGACGCCGGCACGTGCAGTGATCGCGTGTAAGTAGTTATATCAAACGACGAAAGGTAATTAGAGGGAAGTGCGACGCCGAAGTACTAGGAACCGCATCAGGAGGGATTCAAGAGGCCGCCAGCCGAGGCGACCGCTACACCACCAGCTGCCGACTGCGCCAAGCTGCTGCGAAGGTCGGCGACCCCTGCCGATGCGAACCGTAATCCGAGCATCGAAGGTATTTGTTGGGGCCCCAAAGGTATGATAAAACTCATGTTAAATCTGATCTTGGTACCAAGGCAAAGCGTATAGGTTTTATAAATCATGTAATTAGCAGATTTGGTTTGTGAATAAATCCTGTTTATATTTGTACCACATTTATCAATTAAATTTCCCAATGCTATATCGACTCCTCGTAGGGACCCATTCACGAAAAAGATACCCTCCTTTAGTAATTTCTTGCAGTGAAAGTACCGGCATCACCAGGTACGTCACAATATATATATATATATATATATATATATATATATATATATATATATGTATAACCAATTTTTAAGTGATTTTGACCATTGCCTCTGCGTGTTGCAATTTTCACAAACCCCCTGTTCAAGTTACCGATTCTCTCTTAAAAAGGATCTTTCAACAGGTCAGGTCGAAATCTGTTCTATTTTTTTCTTTTCATTGATTATATGCACTGTGGAAAAATTAGTTGCCGTCGCGCACTGGAAATTTCTGAAAAAAATAAAGAATTTACTCAGTTTTGGCCGCTGTCTGTTTTTGCTCATACATTGATGTGTCTGTGACAAAAGTTATCAAAGTTTGGCAAACTGTTAATCAGATTTCTTGATAAAAGTTTCCAAATCAATTTTTATACAATCAGTTGTTTTTCTTGTTTTTATTTTATTTTACTTGTAACTTAAACTTGTTTGTACAAGTACGCGTAAGTGCTTGATTTTACTTGTACGATGGAACATTTTGGCATCGCATTGTTTGTTTTTTTAATATCGAAAAACTAGTGGCCAAAAGAATAAGTTCTGGGCCGCGCAGTTTTGAGGGCTTGTCAAGGGTGTGAGCAATGACCTTAGCCGTGTTTGGCTACCTTGAATTGGGGCTCGAGCCCATAGGAGCATTGTTCCCTCGGCGGACCTTCTCTCACTGGAGGCAGGTCTGCACACACCCCGCGCGAACGATGTTTTACATCGTGAAAAGTGTGGAACGTTCATATCTTTTTCAGTAACTTGAAGTGCGAGACGCGAGATACTTTTTTTCATGGCATAGACGAATAGTGAATAGCTACATTTAGAAAAATATGAGGCACGATTTTGTTTCATGTCGGTCGAGGTAACCAATGGTGAGGGATATAGAGCAGGTATGTGAAACCGCGCCCGTACGCGCTACTTGCCCATCTGGGAAGCTCGGCGCTCCTACGAGAACGTGTAACTTGCCCTGACTTCCATATCCTCTCCCTTCCAAACCCAGAAAGAGATGACAAACACAAGCTAAAGCTGCGAGCAGAGGAGAATAGTGGCTTTACTCAAAAATATGTTCGCTAGATTTGTTCTATGAAACAACCTGGATTTTATTTACGCTTATGATTATATTATTTAATTTTTATTCCTACTTCATGTTTATTTTCTTTTTCAATTCTGCGTATTATAAACATTTTTGCATAGGGGCTCGAATATGTTTGAATGACCATTTCTTCCCTTGTTTTCATTGCCAAAAAGCTAGTACACCTGCCTAATTTCATGTAGGGCGCCTGCCTAAGTGCTACAACACGACGTGGCATAGACTCGACTAATATCTGAAGTAGTGCTGGAAGTAATTTACATCATGAATCTTACAGAGCAGCCCATAAAATTGTGATAATACTAGGGGGTGGACATCTCTTCTGAACAGCTCGTTGCTAGGCATCCCAGTTATGCTCAACAATGTTCATGTCTGGGGATTGTGGTGGCCAGTGGAAGCTTTTAAATTCAGAAGAGCGTTTCTGGAGCCATTCTGGACGTGTGGGCTGTCGCATTGTCCTGCTGGAATTGTCCAAGTTCGTCGGGATACACAATGGACGTGAATAAGTACAGGTGATCCGACAGGATGCTTACGTACGTGTCACCTGTCAGAGTCGTATCTAGACGTATAAGGAGTCCCAGCTGCACACGCTTCTTAGCATCACAGAGCATCCGCCAGCTTGAACAGTCCCCTGTTGACATGCAGGGTCCATGGATGCATAACGTTCTTGCTATACGCGTTCACGTCCATACGCTTGAGACAAAGTGAAACGAGACTAGTGAGACCAGGCAACGTGATTCCGGTCATCGACAGTCCAATATCGGTTTTGGCGGTCCCAGGCGATATTAAAGCTTTGTGTCGGGCAGTCATCAAAAGTACCGAATAGGCCGATGTTTCGGTGAATGGTTCGCACACTGACACTTGTCGATGATCCAGAATTGAAATCTGTAGCAATGTGTGGAAGGGTTGCACTTGTCACGTGTAATGATTCTCCTCAGACGCCGTCGGTCCCGTTCTTGCACGATCTTTTTGCGGCCGCAGTGGTGCCGGAGATTTGGTGTTTTACCGTATTCCCGACATTCACGGTACACTCGTGAAATGGTCGTAAGGGGAAAATCCAAATTTCAACGCGACCTCGGAGATGCTATGCTCCATCTATCTTGCGCTGAGTATAACACCGCGTTCAAACTCACTTAAATCGTGATAATCTGCCATTGCAGCAGCAGTAACCGATCTAACAACTGTGCCAGACTCTGGTTCTCTTATATAGTCGTTGCCGACCGGGGCGCCGTGTTCTGATTGGTTCCAGATCTCTTTACATCAATATGCACGAACGTATCAGTCTTTTGGCTCTTCAGTGTATAACAGTATAACATAATGACAGAATTTAGAATTCATTACTCTAATATATTAGCTGCCTCATACGGAAGGAGTTTTAGCATACTAAATATCGTAAAAAATCACCTCCGAAACTTAAAAGGACAACAATGATCTCTTTACCTTCATCGTGGAAGTCAATCGTTAACACTAGCTATTGTGATACAGCACAATTTTGAAGAACACTCTTGGAACTATTAACGAGTTAATTAGTTATTTCCAAATTTCAAGTAAACGGCCAAAAATCTAAAACAATGAAGTCCACAATCTTGAATCGGACATGAAGAAAGATCATTTGACAAAAATTAGATGTAACACCATGCACCGAATCGATGATTCCTCATTTCCTATGATTCCGGAAAGGTGAATAATCTATTTGTTGTAATGTGAGGGGAATCACTGCAACAATATTATAACTAAATCATATTACAGTAGTTTTAGCACAATTACAAGTGTAAAAATTAATTCCGTTAAATTAACATTCAATTACATTAAGATTTCATAATTCATCTTCGGAATGTCAAAATTGATGACATGAGACATATTTAATTTAGAAAACAAAAGAAAATGTCACAATGGCATTTATGCCATGTTTTTCAGTTCATTTAGCACTAACCGTACAAAAAAGAAACAAATTGGAACTCTTTTTGACAAAATGGCGATAGAGCATTTGTGAAAGGGCGTGAATTTTGAGCACATTTTTACGAAAATCTGGAGGTTTCCACGACATAATTGAAAGGCCTTGTACTCACGAATGCCATAAATTATGCAAAATGCCCTTATTTCATGCCCAAGATTTCGAGTATATAGTGTTTTCAGTGTGTTAATATTGCCCATGTTTCACCGAAAATTGCTCAAATATTCAAAAAGTGTGCTCGATGTTAATGAAAGAACTAATTGTGGACAACAAATTTCATTTGAAGAAAAATTGCTATCTTGAATATTCTAGATGTAGGAAGTCGCCGGAGAAAATGCAGACTTTTGCAATTTTGAATAGTCAGGGGTAACTGTGAAAATCGGACAGCTGCCATCTTCGAAAGTGTATTTCTATTCTTACTAGAAATGTAAGGAAAAAATTTGGAACCATTTTGAGAAATGTGTAAAAAATGTCCCAGCTGTTTCATGTAAATACCCTCAAAATTTAATGAATGTTTTTCATATTCGCTGACCTTTGAGAAGGGCCAGAGCGACTGTGGAATATTCATTTTGAAAAAAAAATGCTATAAATGCTTCAGGCGCTAGCGTTGTTCACATATCGACGGACATAGTGACAGGCGTACGGACGTACAGATAGACAGACGGAAGGACGTTTTGCCGTTAACCAATTTTTTGGTGTCAAGTATCCACAAATCGTGAAATCTGACTACACAATTTTCTATATGCTACATTAATTAGCATACACTTCCCACTTAAAGTCGTGGTAACTGGGTAATTCCTAAGCATTTTAGGATCCAATGAGTTTCCTAGACTTCCCCACGGGACAATGAAGTTTCTTTCCTGCATCTACTACCAGCAATGCTATATTGCTCCATCGAAATTTACAAATTGTGTGTAAAGTTTAATAGAGCTTCTGAGAGCTATTAACGAGATAGTCAGTAGATCGCCTCGAGACGAGATCCTCAGGGTCTTGAGGGCACTGACTGTAAATTTTGGCATAGCCCCAGAGGTTCCAACCACCACTGGCAGGATTCTGGCGTTGGGTACTCCATGAAGTTGGGCTGCCAGGGGGATGACTGGTTGGTATTTTACCACCTTATCCTCCCCTGCTTTCTGAAGGCTAGACTCATCCTCGTGGCGGACAGTCACATCGACCACGTGGACCCCTTCCCGGCTTTTTATTACCAGGTCAGGTTTGAGTCTAACCCCTTCGGCAACGGAGAAAGTGGCTTCCGTGGACACTACCGTGTCCGATTTCCGGATTTCTTCCCTTCTATGAAATTTTTGATCTCGTCATGACGCTTTATTCTTGCTGGCTTCGTAAAAATGCACTGACCAAGGATATGATTTATGGTTTTAGAGTAAGCAATTTACTGCATATTGAATCAAGATTTACCTACTTTCTCTGTACCAGAACCCCACAACACGAGTCTTTCTGTAAAACCCGGTTTTTTGCCCCAGCATCGCGTAATTAGCCGTCCTGGAAGATCGAAGTGGCTGAGAGCGTGTCCCGACTCAGCTCTTCGGTGCGTGTGGGTTCGAGACCTGCCTCGATCATAGTCGTTTGTCTCTTGTCTCTCACGTATCTGTTGTCGTTGAGGGCTTCGCGTGCCTCTGATACCAGATCAGAGAGGCCGCAAGTGTGTTGGGTATAGTGTATAGTGGAATATGTGTCACAACGGGACGTAAAGGGTAACCGGCTGTCGGCAGGATATAAGCTCTAGGAGAAAAAAAATCGTAACTTTCTGTGCATTATATGTATTACTCCGATATAGGTACATATACGAGAAAGGAAAAATTCGATGTAACTCGGAAATGAAATAAGCAAACCTGACGATAATAGTCTACTTTTAGAGGAAGGATATTGTAAGAATCAGCTAAAGAACAACGAAGCGAGGATTAAAATGTCTCGAGTAACTTCGTAATAAATATTGCACAGAGACTGCTTACGTCATCTCGGGTTACAGCAGGAAAAAAGAAAGAAAATTAGAGTCTTCTGTTTGCAGAGAGGATTGCATCCCATCAAAAAGCTTAGTGATAAGCATGTTTAATTTCACATCGCTTTAAGTGAGTTTAATTTCACATTGCTGTTCTCGCATAAAAGAACTCAATTTGAAATCTTTATTATATTTGTTCATTACAGGTTTGTTAACAGTATACATTTTGCTTTACACGATAATGTACGAACGGGAATCCGGAGAGATAAATATGAAGAGAAGGAATAATTAGATCGTTATAGAGGTCTGCGAGGGGATCCATTCGCTCTGTCGTATAGCCAGTGCGTAACCTCGGGTTCTACAGTTTCGGAATTGCTGAGCTCCTTCTCAGATAAAAACATTGGCTTAGAGGACTTTGCTTTGCCTCTTGAGGAAACAATAGGCGACACGTCGTTTTCATTAGCGTCACAGTACTGCGTAAGAAATAATCATTAATAACATTTTAGACTAATATTATCTTTATTTCAACTAGACATAAACGTAATGAATATATGCGAAAACGTTAATTAATAAATAAATGTTATTCAGTTTTAGTTTCAAAACTGTGGATCACAAGATATCCATTAATTTTTTCCGTCTTAATAAGGTTCCACTTTTCTGACATAAGAATTCTCTTCTGAAGTTGTTGTTTCGTTTCATTGCTGATTTTGCAGCAGGAATAAAAACTATTCTAACGATTTCTGACAACCAACGATGAACATCACTTTTCGTTATCACTAATAAAATTTAACACTCGTATTCACTTAATACAATTGGTACTCTTTGTTTAGACGTTTGAATTTTGCGCTAACTAAAGTCTGCGTTAAGTACTTCAATCCGTGATTCCTCTGGCGGGGTCACAAGTACAGAGCGTCAGATCCCCGTTGTTGTTTCTTGTTTTTCTTTTTTTAGGAAAACGCACGCAAGACTCCTTGACAAGCAATATCACAAAGTTGATCGTAGCTGTTGCCGCGTCAAGTAGAACTCCGGATATCAATTAACTGGATTAAGTTTGAGGAAGAGTTTTGAGGCGATGTCAGAAATGATAATGCAAAACGAGATGCAAAAAAATCGAGTCAGCTGTCAAAGGATTTCATTGGATACAATCAATATGATTATGAATGACCTTAACTCCTTTGTTACTCTGGTGCCGTACGTGATGCATGATGTCCTCCATGTAAACGTATGGGGGTTTTATGAATTTACGCTCATCATTGGGTTGATTAATTTATTTATGAATTTAAATTCCCAAGATTCACATCCTTGAATAAATATTTTTCGTCAATATAAAAAAAAATTATAAATGTTGAAGAACACAATATTTGGAGAAATTTCAGTTAACGTGGTGTATACGTTTTGTAGTCATTTTACTGACACTTAATGAACTGTGTCTGTCCATAATCACCTTCATAGTTTCATGTATCCTTAATTTTTAAAACCCTGTTAATTTATTTGAAATTACTCCTTTAGAATATAGAAGTTCAACGACTTTTTCTCATAGATATTTTCAGGAAAACATTTGGCGCAGGTTTTCAAAAAATGTCGTTTGACTGTCAATGAAAATGTCCTTATACTCGAACCCTTCTGAGGTTCCTTTAAGAAATTATTTCAAGCATTTTCGTTCACGAAAGCCCTTCATTACGAAATATATGTGTAAAATAAATATTAACGACGCATGAAAGAATTAATTTACAATCGCATATCAGAAAGGGAGGCAACCATTTAGCAACAAAACTTGCCACAATGCATTACCTGATACCATTAGTGACGACGTAATTAGAGAAATGAAAAGCAGTACCGTGAAGCATTAAACGTAATTGACACTGAAGCTACATTGTAGATATGAGTGTTTGCTGAAGGGCGCTCATTCGCGAGTGTTTGAGTGTGTGTGTGTGCGTTTGCGTGAGTGTTTGTTGCAGACGAAATGCTATGACACCATTAAATTCCCGTTTGTGTAAACCAGATGGAAGATAAGCGGAAGGACGCAACGAAGTTGTCTCCGCCACACGTGTACTTCCTAGATCGTAGCTTAATTAAATCGTAATTTAAAGCAAATGATTTTTAAAGTACTGATGTTATACGGTTTGTGTGTCTACTAGTCATGATTATATTTCTAAACTCTGTCTTTTACTACCTCTTATATCTCGCGTAGTGAAGGTTATGTAGTGTCAATATATATTTCAAGATTTTCATGGAAAGAAAAATTATGGGGATCACTAGAACAAAAATAGATTTTTTAATAGGATTGTCTGTCCGTTTATAAGCAAAACGATCTCCTAAACCGTACTCACAATTCTATCCAAAACAAATATTCTTCCACAATTCTTGACAAATTCTAATGTTTTGTGTGCATCGGGGCCTCTGGTTTGTTAAATCACCTCCGTATGTGGTTGGAGAAGAAAGTAGAGTGCGGGGAATCACGCCCTCGATTTCCAGTCCCAGACGGAGCTTTTTTTTCTTTTTGCGATGGTAATGCTTGCAGAGGCTTGTGGTGGGTCCACGAAACAAATCCCAAGAAAAGTAAATCGTCGGTGACCGCGAAAACATATGCAATCAAGTCTAAATGTGTAAAATGTTCTCATGGGGACCAAATGAATTATATTACAAAACAGTTTAATATATTACAAGAAATAATATGCTGTTGTAGGACTACTATGATTCATATCCTAACAACATTACTATCTTCTTTAACATATGTAATCATGCCAATAATAATTATAATAAATATAATGATATAGTCTTTATTAACGGTGAGGGTCACACGGTTACGTCTTTTCTTCTACCTCACCATACACAACATGCCCACACCCGCACAGGCATGCACACATATTTCATAATTGGCACTTAATTTCAATCAATTTTTGCCTTTGAAATACGATTCGAGGAATTAAGAAATATTAAACGTTAACGTCTGCCTCCACATTAATATAACGTCCGTTCCCGTTTGTTTGTACATGTTTCCGGTGCTGAAGAAAAAGTACATTATTTCTTTCAGTATCAACTCATTTGATCCCGAATGCGTGACGTTATGAAGGTGTTTCTCATTAGGCAATAAATCCTTTGGTGTTTGGCCATGTGTAGTTTTGCTTGTTTGCAAGTTTACATAGGACGATTGTTTAAATTCTCGCTGTTTGTGGACAGAAACGTGTGAACACGTGAATCAACGCCACAAATAAATCAGTTTAACCTACGAACTCTGCTACCCGCTTGCTAATCATCCCACTGTATTTTCAAAACTCTACAATGTTATCAAAATAAGTGATTTAACTTCTGTGTTAGTTGGTCAGAGAATAGATTTGAATATTGTCTAGTATAGCAATTTTTGATTATAGAAAATACAATGAACACTAATTAAAAGTATTTCAGTAACACGTCCACATCCGTAAATTATTCCCCATTTATACCAATTTTGGTCTTGGGATCTCCTATTTACAACTGATTTTATTAATTATAGCTGTTTTGAGGAAATATTTTTGTTATTTTTGTAAAATTTAATTTTGCATATAACTTCAAGCATAAATTACGTGAAAACTACTGTTTTTTCAAAAGAATGTACATGATCGTTTTTAAATACCTTTTTTAAAAACAGTTTTCATTTAAGACAAAAATCTCTATCTTAAAAAATGTACTTTTGCAAATGTTAACATTTTGTAATCTTCGAGAATACAAAGTTTGCACTAGTTTTTTATCACTATTTTATTCAAACGAGAAGAGTTTGTTTTTGAGAAAACAATTGTTTAAAAATTGCCTACCGGAATGTATAAAGCAAAATTAGGGAAAAAACACAAATTTTTCAACAATTCGACACGATTTTATTTCAAGATGTCTTTCAACAACAGGTTTCATTAAGGAAAATTATCTTATCTTTAATATAGTACTTGAAGGACGGCGCCGAGAAAATTTTGAACTAGTGCAATTTTGGAAAAATCAGATTTTTAACGAAAATTCGGTCTGCGTTCTTTAAGCGTTTTGAGCATAAATCTTGAGGAGCAAAATGTTAAGAATTCAAATGTACAAAAGTAAAGATGGAGTTTTTTTGCTTCAAACGAAATTTGTAGTAAGACATCAGCTCTTTTAAAAATGTCATGTACAGTTTTGTTTTAATAAAAGTAGTTTTCTCGAAATTTGTGCTTTATATTAATGGAATTTTTAAAAAATGCTCAAAACCCACTTAAAATGTTTCTTTATTTTTTTCACACATTGAACAAGGAAAGCCTAAAAGAGAAGCGCAGATTTCATTTTCGTTTAACTTATCGAATTTTCTAAAATTGCAAATTCAGAAATGATGTGTGCTGTTGTAGCATCACTACTTCGCAATCAAGGTCCCACAAAACACAGATTCTTAATACATAAAGTTTTAGTGGAAGTAATGCTATTTACTATATACAGGAACATGATTTATCAACTTTTTCGTTCCCAGGGCCCGGGAATAAGAGTTTTACTGCCTCATTTTTCTTGCACACGATGACAATACTTTCTCTTCTTATGAAGTAAGTGCCAGAGGTAAAAAAAACATTAGATCATTCTAGTAATGACGTGACAAAAGTCATTGGTTAACAATACGCAAATATACTGATGGAAGTACTATCGCGTACAAAATGCATAAAAGGGCAGTGCATTGCATTTGTTCTCAAGTGATTAATGTGAATATGACGTGATTACGGCCGCACGACGACAATTAACAGACTTTGAATGAGGAATTGTAGTTGGAGCTAGAATAATTGGACATTCCATTACGAAAATCGTTAGGAAATTCAAAATTCCGAGATCCCCAGTGTCAAGAGTGTGCTGAGGATACTTAATTCCAAGTATAACATTCACCCCGGAAAACGCAGTAGCCTTTCCTTAATGACCGATAGCAAAGGCGTTTGCGTATAGTTGTCAGTGCTAACTATCAAGCAACACTGAGTGAAATTACTGTAGAAATCAATATGTGACGTACGACGAACGTGCCCATTAGGAAAGAGGGGCAAAATTTGGATTATTATATTTAATGGGTTATGGCAGCAGAAGACCGGCACGAGTGCTTTTGCTAACTGCACCACCTCCTGGGCTCGTGACCATACTGTTTTGGCGACTGAAAAACAGTGCAGCAGACCCCACGAACGTATGGACCCAAGTTGTCAACAAGACAATTTGCAATTTGATGGCGACTTCATAACGGTATAGGCTGTTTTACATGGAATGGACTGGGACTTCTGCTCCAACTGAACCGATTATTGACTGGGAAAGGTTATGTTCAACTAATTCGAAACTATTTGCAATCATTCCTGGACCTCTTCCCAAAGAACGATGGAGTTTTTATATATGAATTTACGCTATGTTACCGAGCCACAAATGTTAGCGGGTTGGTTTGAAGAATATTCTGGACAATATGAGCAAATTATCCGACCTCTCAGATCGCCCGACATTAATCTCATCGATTATTTATGGGCCATAATCGAGAGGCTAGTTTGTGCACAATATATAGGCACGAGAACACCTTCAAAATTATGGTCGGCTGTAGAAGCAGAATGACTCAATATTTCTGAAGGGTATTTGCAATGACTTGCTGAGCACATGCTACGTGGAGTTACCGCACTTCGGGCAAAAGGAGGTCCGCCACGACATTGCAAGGAGTCCTATGACTTTCGTCACCTCAGTAAATATTATACACTAATTGTACCTGTTTAACATTGAATCCTTTGTTAATAATTGTTTTAAAAGTAAAAATAGCAACATATTGAAATCCAAGTCCGAACGTTTGTAACGATCATTGCTTCTGAGTGTGGGGACTCCCCTAAAATATATTTTCACTAAGGTCTCATTTTGTACGTTGAGGCATCAGAAAAAAGCACGTGTTCCTTCAGAGTCACAAAAACCTAGTTTGAAAAACTACGAACCATCGAGGTTTAGTAAGGCACAAAAGTAACGTGTGTTACATCGAATTCTGTGTCGCGGGTTGCATATACGCCTGATCTTTACCTGCAAATCAGAATCTGCTGCTTTTATCTTTTCGTTAAATATTGGATGTATGATTAGAGGGTTGTACCCATAGGATTTCCTGTCGATATTTTTTGAGAAAGGTAAAAAAGTCATCTTTCCTTATATAACAAAGGTAATTATACGATACTTGCACCTAATTGTTAGGCGCAAATGGTAGGTGTTTGGCAAATTCATGAAATCTACCAGAACGAGCTTGAAAGTGATCAATTGACCACTTATTCAATATGAATTACTTAAAATGATGAATATATACCACAGATTATTCTTAATTTCTCACAACATGTTGATTGGCAAAAAGGTTATAACTGTTGTCCCTAGACGTTTGTTGCATTTATTCTGAGACATTCTGTATTAGAAGGGAAATTGTTACTAGAAGGGGATTCAAAGTAATGCCTTCGGTCATGTGGGTGGTGGCTGCTGCAGTAGTGTAAATTATTGTATCTTAAGTTGTGTGTGATATCCTGTTCTTGTAATATCGTAAGGGCATTGCCAGCGAGACTCACTATTGTGTATTCTGAACACATAATTAATCACAATCACACAGAACTACATTGTTTTTGCTATCAAATGTAACTCTTCAAAAAATAATTTGTGGGTTTTAAAGTTCTTTATTTTTAGTAAAGCAGGAATGTACCTCCATAGAGCTAAAGGATTGTATGAATTCTTACTCTTTGTCTTTTTCGATAAATATCCACTTTCATGGATGTCTGTATTGTTAATGTAATGTATATTTTATAAATAATGATATTAAAATTTTACCTCAAGGAAATTCCTTAATGCTCGAAAGACAATCAAAGGAGTTGATTCTAACGTAGGAAGATACATTGTCAATTTTGAAGTATCTACTAATAATTCGTTTAGGAGTATAATTAACGTTTTACCTAAATACAATATATGAAAATACTACAGAGAACTCGACAAAATTTCATTTGCGAACGAAGAGCGGTGCTGTTTAAGTAGGCACTCAAGTGACAGGTCTTCTCTCAACACTTGCGTCCACTAGTGCGGGCCGCCACTTGTTAAGCCAGCTCCTGCAGAGCAGGAAAAGGGAGGGGCGCGTTAGACTCTAGCCTAGTGTGAGGCAGGCGGAACACGATTAACTGCTACGGGCGTGCCCTGGAGCAGATAAAGAGCATTATAACCCAATTAAAGAGGTTATTTCCAAAGTGGCACCTCCATTTCTGTGGGTTTTTTTCGCATATACGTCAACTCGTATCATGTGTGCATTCTGCTACAGCAGACGCAAGTACCTTTCTGGGGAGGGGTCAGCATTTTAGCCGAATCTCGATTTTTATCCCGCAAAGTTGTTAGTCCAGGGGGTATGAACGATAAGATGATGATGATAGTGAGGGATGAAAGGACGGCACATACAGACGTACACCCCTACCTGAGGCGGAATTCGAACCCGCGGTCTTCTGGTCCGAGACCGCTATGACACTACTACCCTAATGATTTCGGCTACCTGATCAGCTCTTCCGATTATTTCATGGTTACGTTTAAAATATTGTTTTTTATCTTGTTTAAACGGTATCTCAAAACCCTGAAATACTGCCTTGAGTTGTAAGACTAAATGTAAATACTTTCTCTTCCTGAAAAATGTTGTTCAACGGAGATACGTCAAGCTCTTGAACTGCGCTGCTTTGCGCGCGACGGCGCTGGGCGCAGAGGAGAAGGGCACTCACCGGAGACGGAGCAGAGCGAGTTGCGGGCGGCGAAGTGCGGCGACAGGAAGGAGGGCGAGGGCCCGCTGCAGGGGGACACGGAGGCCGAGGGGCTGCGCGCGGCGGACAGCGACCCGCGCGACCGCGACCGCGCCCCCGTCGCCGGCACCGGCACCGCCCCCGCCCCCGCCCCCGCCCCGGCCCCCGCCGCCGCCGCCTCCGACTCCATCGCCTCCTCCTCCTCCGCCTCCGCCCCCGACGTCTCGTCCAGCGTCACGCGCAGCTGCGGGCCCTCCAGCTGCATCTCCTGCGAACAGGCCGCGTGCGCGTCACTCAGCAACCTCACACATTCGTGCAGCCGGCCATGGCCTCACCTTGCACCATCCAACTTCCTTGAACCTGCAACAGATAGCCTTAGAAGGTCCGTTGTTTTCAAGCATGTGCCATGTTCACAGTCGTCGCTCGCTCTGTTCTGAGCTAAACCACTTATTTCTAACGGTGACGCACAGTGTTTATAAACAGTGGAAAGGTAAATGCATAACAATGTATCCTTAAATTTCATCGAGTTTTATTAATTCTTTCGTAATTTAATTAATTTAATAAATATAACCATGGATTTGTTTAAAAAAGAAAGCTTGATCAATAGGAAAATATATAATAATATAATGCTAACACAAGTTAATTGGCGTACGTAATATTATGAACGAATAGGTTAGATACGACTGTGTACAGATTTTGCAACACTTTGTAAACATTTAAAGTGGCAGCTAAATTGGAGAGCTAATCAGCATGTAGAGAAACAAACGCAAAGTGTGAAAGGTTCCAAATCGAGAAAGGAAGCAGATGAGCTCCCGGGTGCGGTAGAAGCAGCTTGAGCGCCGGGCTGCGTGCCATGAAATATTTTAAAGCTTGAGAGCGACTTAAGAAGTACACGCAGGAACAAGACGAAATTAGTTTTTCAGAGATAAAGGTCTACAAACTTAATATTTACTATTAACCTTTGGGATTATAATAATAATAATAATAATAATAATAATAATAATACAAACAGAGATATCATGAATTCAGTCAGGAAGACGTAGAATTGGAAAGACTTGTTAAGTCCTTCTGCGACTCTATTTGTACGAAGTTTGACATTGATAAATGCGCTGCAGTGCACGTGCAAAGGGGAAAAATCCTTGATCCTGACAAACTCATCCTGATGTGTGACACAAATATCCAAAACTTGGGTAAGAGGATACCTAGAAATATTTCGGCCTGCACCAACTTTTGAGCACAAGTGAAGCAAAGCTGAGTGATATTAAAAATGAAGTCCTGCAAAGAGTCAAAATTCTGTAAAACTCTTTTAAATGAAAAGAACCTCATGTCAGCTATCAGCACTTGGGCAGAATCTGTCTCTGTCTATACATTTGGTGTTCTTCACTAGTCAACAACTGCACTGCGGTCACTTAATGGAAAAGTTACAACCACGAAGTATTGCATGCACCATCCAAACAGTTCAATGGCAACACAGTACTTACCTGGATCGAAGGAGGTAGAGATCTTCTGGATTTCGAGTCATTGTGCGCGCAGCAAATCAATAATCTTCGTAAATACATCCTTCAGAAAACGACGGTCATGAATAAAGAATTTCACCCTACTGAACCTGAATCAAACGGACTCTGAAAGGCCATGTGTCACGAAAGAAGATAGGCTGTGTGAGTGGATCCAGAAGCGTTTGCACGGCAGGTATCCTGCTGAGTTCAAAGGGAACGCCGTGAATATGGGATCGTCAGTGTCCTGGCTAACAAAAGCTGTCCTCTTTTCTGAGACAGAAGAGTTCGTCATTTCTATTCCGGACGAAGTAACCTCCACTAGCAAATTTCCAAAGTTATGTGATTGGGGATATGAGTGTAGGGAACCGCTGCCGCCTTTGCAATCAACCCGGCGAAACCCTCCAACACATAATGGGCGGGTGCTCGGCTTTGGGCCAAACAGAATACCTGAGTCGGCACAACATCGTTGCTGCAGTTGTCCATCAGGCCCTGACTGCAAAGTCGAAGATGGTACACAAAGAGGTCCCATACTACAAATTCAAGCCGGATTCAGTTCTGGAGTCGAAACGGTGGAAGCTCTTGTGGAATGTAGCAGTCACCACTGTTCCCAATGTCGAAGCCAAAAGACCTGACATATGGATTGATAAGGACTCACGGAAAGGGATTATTGTCGACATAATGGACCGAATTCCTTTGGACGGAAATACAGTTGCCTCTATTGCCGAGAAGAAGCGAAAATGATAGTCCTTGGCTATTGAACGGAGTGACACATGGCTGTTAGTATCTGTTGAAGTAGCCCCTGTGGTCATCTCTGCTGATGGACTGATCTCTGAAGAACTGATTTCATCGTCTGCACGGCTTGGCCTTACGAACTGGCATATTCAATCAATGCAAAAGGCTATTCTCTTGAGTACTGCACGCATCGTGATGAAGTTTTTATTGATATATCTTCAAGTTGAATCCTGACCCGCCCGAGTTTGCAAGCGAAGCAGGCACCTTGGTTTTCCAAAAGTCCCGGTGTCTGCTGTACGACAGATTGCTATGTGATAGGCTTGGAAGATAATAATATTAATAATAAATAACAATAATAATAATAAAATTAATAATAATAATAATAATAATAATAATAATAATAATAATAATAATAATAATAATAATAAAAGTAACAATAAATCGTCGACAAGCATCCGTAAAATAAATTATGCAGAAGGTAGAGAAAAATTCAGAAATTTCATTGCTTTATTCTCAGTTAGTTGTGTAAAAATACCAATAGAACAGAGGAATAGTTTAAGAACTGACCCAGTAATTCAGTGACTAGCAGAAGATACAAAAATAGATCGATGCGCAATTCTTATGATCGTTCTTGACTTTGCCAAGCATGAACATTCAAGCACATCTTTCACAACAAATTTATTACGATCGTAAAAATGTTCGGGTAACATCTTCCTGTATTATTGTACAGGAATACAATTTTCAATTTTTGAGGTGAATGAATTATTGCTTCTCCCTTTATAAATTAGAAACAATTGATTTACAATACTTACTATCTACAGCAAGTCAGGTTAAGGTTTCGCGGAACATTCCCGACCAGGTATACTTTGCTTCGAAATACACTATGTGATCAAAAGTCTCGCAGGCATACTTTCAATCAGGTGCTGGAAGGTTTGCTGCTCTGAAAAGAGGTGTCAGTGTAGATCGATGAGGCCTGGCACGAAGTCGCGTTCCAAAAGATCCCAAAGGTGTTTGATAGGATTCAAGTCAAGACCCTATGCAGGCCACACAAGACTCTATGCAGGGGCGTTATTGTCGTGTAACCACTCCGCCACAGGCTGTGCAGTACGAACACGCGCTCGATCATGTTGAAAGACGCAATCTTCATCCCTGAATTCAACGGTGGGAAGCTAGAAGGTGTTTAAAACATCAACGTAGGGCTGTGCCGTGATAGAGCCACACAAAACAACAAGGAACCCTCCATGAAAAACACGACCACACCAGATCACCATTTTGGACGTGTCCGGATACTTCTGATCACATAGTATATATGGACCTGGAAAGGTGTTTTTGCCGTACATCTCAAATTATTTTTTTATAATAAACACATCAATGACGTTTGTTATTAACAACATAAAACTGTTTCATAATAACTAATAACCACGAAAGAACACGTAAAAGAAGGGAAGAAAACAGAAATTACTCGAACTACATTCCACCATATAAAACAAACCCTGTTCTTGCCAGATTTGAAGTTAGATGGTACTCTTGCTTTGGCAGGATTGTTCAACTGATGTTGTTATTTTACACGATAAATGAAACCCGAAGTAATGTAGAAATATGTCATTTTGTCAAAATAAACATTAACAACCCATCTCGCGCGCCTTTAATCCGACTATTTCCGACTTCTGCAGCAATATTGAATCTAAGTGCTACGAGTACATCGTAGAACGATACCGGTACTCATACATAAGAATAAAAGTTCCTCTCGTTTAACGTAAATTATGCTGAATTATCGATTTAATAATACTTTGTCCCTAAAAAGGTAAAATATGTTTTTGAGATACACTTCAAAGTATAATTAAAATTAATATTGGGCATACTTTTCATACCAAAGCGACGCACAACTTTTAATGAAGAGCAATTAGTACTGAACTTTGCGGAAAATACAAGTCAACAACATTCGTGTCGGTTTGTTTCTTCGGAAATTCTTTTAGCTCAATTCATCACGAGATTTTAATATCTTGTAATTATGTACGGGACCGTCTGACCTTAAAAGAAAAGGCAACAAAGACTAGGCCCCATTAACATTTAATAAGTGTAAATATATCTTTACATCAGTTTTAAGTAGCAAATGGATTCTATTATTGGAATTGTTTATTTGTAAAAAAGAGACAATATATCTGCACAATTAATTCCACCCCAATCCACGGCTATCTGGGAAGCGCTTAATGAGAGAATTAGGGACATAGTTATTTGTCGCACTAGCAGCTCTCTCACGGACCGAGACTCTGCTAGCCCCAAAGCGGTATCAAAATTCCTTTAACGAGGTCAGTACTTGTCCGTGTTCGCACAGCTGCCATTGGCTGTTTATTGCAGTCTTGGCGAAAGGGCGACTTGTGCACGCCTTTTTGGAAGTACACGCCACAGTTCTGAATGCCGGAAGACAGGCGCGTCAAGTTCGCGGACAAGGTAACTACCTTTCCGAAGTTCCCAACTGGCACGTGGTTTAAAAGTAAGGGTTGCACAAAATGTTCGCGGTGGATACCTGGTCCGTGACAGACTTTCGGAGAAGTCTTTAGAGAAGTCAGTTAACAGTTAAAGCGACTTGTTACCCAAAAACGATATTAATTCCCATTGCCTTTAATAAATCAAAGAAATCAAAGTAAAAATGAATGGGTCATTGATATTTTAAGTTGTTAATTGAAAGTAAAATTAAATATTTTGAAACGAAGAAATCTTGGTTGCGTAATTGTGCTTAGTTCAGGGAGCAATAAAAGCATTAATTTCTTTCGTTCAGATTATGAAGTTTAATAATTTTTGGTTCTTGATTTTATGTTTAACAAATGATGTTTAACAAATTATTGTTTGGTGAAAGAGCAGGACGTCCGTAAGATAACTTATTTTTTACATTATTTGTATACACAAATATGACAATTAGCAGAATTATTCAATTAAAAACAACACAAAATGAAAACACTTTGAAGATTTGACAATGTAAACATATCTCTCCCTCTTGTCAAAATGTTTATGAAGGCAAAATTTAAAAAGAAAGTAAACATGAAACAAGATATTAAGTAGTAAATGTATTAACAAAATCCAATGTTGTTTGATAGAATATATAAAGCAAACATATTTTCGTATGAAGCCATCGTTCATTATGTACTTCCTGAACGCTATAGGCCTACATTCCCCGCTTCAGCATGTTCATCCCTTTTTGGATTTGAAGAGGAAATCAGAGCGGAGTCAGGGGAAGTTACATGTGTTCGTAGGAATGCAGGAATTCCCGGGCAGGCAAGAAGTTCATGCGGGTACAGTTTGACAGGCCTACTGTATGACAACAAAAGTAAATTCCTCACGCCCTATTCCAATTTCTTCACCCGAACGTGAAGAAGATACAGATCTTAAACGGTTAGGGGAGCATTATCCAAAAGGTTTCAAATTACAAAAGTTGATGGCAAGAATAAAAATATTCTATAGTTTTACAGAAATCCTGGTTTGCGTAAAGATTTTTTATAAAACTAATATTACGAAACGTTTCTTAAAAAGTGTATTCGGTCACATTTTTCGTAAAATCATTTAGCCCACCGCCTATGGCAAATGCTGTACACTCTCATCTTTGGTTCTGCTCCTTGCCTTTAATTACGTTTAAAATTCAGAGGGGATAGTATTCAAGTGAGAGTCTAATACTCATCTGGAAGTGCGCATTTCTCAAGCATTCAAAGTCAACGTCTGTCGTTATTTCGATACTCGATTCGAAGTTGACGAAGATAGGTATTGTGTTTTGGGAGAGATCAATACAAGCACATTAATACCAAAACAATGTCTCGCTCCTCGCGATGCAACTTATTTATAATTTGCTGACTTCCCGCCATACAAAACCCGGATGGAAGGCGAGTAAGGTACGCATGGAAGCCGCTAACTGAACAATGCACCCATCGTACACTAAGCTAGTGCGTGAACACATCGGAGATCTAGCTCTACCCCCAAGCTAAAAAGGTAGGAACTGGGTGCCTGGGGCGGGCGCGTGTTTGCTTAAGGTGGGTCAGATTCAAAACGCCAAGACTTTCTCGTCGAAAGTAACCAAATACATGAGCTAGATTGCATCTCTATAAATTTAGGTCCTCTCGATTCAAAACAAATTTCCATAAATATTGATAAATGAACATTTTTTATTCATAGCTCGTACGTCTCAAATAGGGGTAAAGCATAAGGGGTAGAGCTAGAACAAATAAGGCTGCTCAACTGGGCAGCCGGCTTGGCGTAACTGCGCGACACCGGTGTGGTCCACTGTTTTTTGAGTTAGACTGACAGGAGGGATAAGTAGGGGAAGTATCAAAAAATTAAAAGATGTATATTATGTAGATGGTATGTTATATTAAAAATTATGAACAGGAATTGTTGGTAATGATTTTCAGTACAACAAAAATTGATATTACTGATTTTGCATATGCAATGAATATGGTAATAAAATAACTGCGATGTTACGATCGGATTTATTGTTAAAAATACTTTACAGAATAGAGAACAAAATTAATTAAATCAACTCAAAAGGAAGCACACTAGCGAGATCGTCACTAATCTAGACAATGAGTGGTGTGCGCGCCACTGTAGCAGGCCACTGGGTGCACTCTAGTCCTACGTCTTGTATTTGACTTTCAACCTTCCCCCCGCCAGTAGCCCTGGTGAGGCGTGAGTTTATTGTTATGGGGTGCCGCAGCTCTTTGGTTTATGCGGCAAAGAAGGGGGTAGTGCTTACTTACTAACTTATTTCTAACTTAACCTATGGATGAAGCCGGCACTTTAGCCGGCAACCTAAGATTTTCACAAAACTGTATTTGTATTTTATTTCATGTTAATTGGTTTAGTTTTCTTGGATATTTTTTTCATTCACTCGCACATTCACACTGGGTTCTTTTTATACTTGATACACGCACTTTCACACGACACTATATACACCCTAAAACACTATTTACACTGCACTGTGCGCCACGGCGCCGACTTTGCTCCAAGCGTCCGTGGCAGCTAGGCACAATGTGCCTAGTATTTGACCAAACTGCCAGCGGACGCCGTCTGCAGTGGCCTGATGTTGCCGATGGGTGCGCGTTCAACAGTACCTTGAGCTCGTTCCACGCCGCAAATACTAACAATCCACTTTGTTTACACAGCCGTTCACTTAAAAATAGACGCTGTTTTTAGAAACAATTGGTTTAGTTTATTTTGGTTATGAAAAATATAAAGATGCGGAAAGTATATTATTGATATAATGCATACATACGCAGCCAGATAAATTTGATCACTCTCAAATGATAAAAATATGACAGACAAATGATTTATCAACCTTTTTAGTAAGCATTACAAAAAAACAGTTTCTAGTCAGAGAATGTATGTAAAACTTCCTTGAAAATTCCACTTCTAATACCCGTTATTAAATTGTGTTTCCAGTTTGCTTTCGCGCTAAATGTCAGAAACAAAATTGAAATTTTCTGAGAAGTGTTCGTCTCAGAAGTGTTAATTTCGTCCTGCTATAGCCTTGTAACTCCGTACACTGTGCGGCAGCATCCCCTCTGCGCTGCGAGTCACGTGACCCAACGTCTCCGGTTCCCGGCAGCGGGCGCTCTTTGCGCAAAGTGTGGGTTTCGCTCCCGCCTGGGCGGCAGGCTCCCCCTTCGCGCCGCCCTCCCTCCTTCCGCGAAAGCGCCGCTTAATGAAGCGGCCAGATCTCGGAGCTGACCTTCTGCGGGGCGGGGTGCAGCTTCCCCGCTGCAGCTCACCTGGCGCTGTGGCCTGCTGCGAGACTCCACGGCCTCCGCCGTGGCGGACGCTGCTTCTATCGCCGGGTTGCTTTGCTTCACCAATTGAATATATTCTTCTTTTCCGTCTTGGTGTTTAGCACGAACACGTCTCTAGTGAATAGGCAAAACTCCTCCCTGCTCACTCGCATTTACAGTGGCAATTTCTGGTCAGTTCTTAGAGCTCTGAGAACCACCGCTGGCAAAACTCCTGCTTCTTTATGTTTGTAAAAACGGTATTTGTCGGAGCTATCCTCCACAACTGTAGCTAATTAACATACTGTTTATTTTACCCGCTTTACTATGCATGTCAAAGATCCAGTATCGAATAATTTTACTCAGCAATAATAAGTACATTTTTTATCAGTGATGTATTTAATCATGCATTTGTCTTGCAATGGAACACCCGCTCCAATATGAGTCTAATTCCATTTTTGAGTTTGTTTCTAGAATTAAAGGAAAGTTTGCATTGCATGAACTTGCACCTGCGCCTCGATCCTTCGAGGAAGCCGCCGCCACCGCCGCCGAAGAGGGCTTACCGGTCGCCAGCAGCCCCGAGAGTTAGTTGCGGTGTGTGCTGGAGTTAGGCATTTTCGGACGGCGAGGGACGGCCGACCAGCTGAATTGTCTAGGCTATCCCAGACGAGCCGCGTCGCTGCCATGGTGGCTATGACATGGTGACAAGGTAGTTACCCACCATGTCATGCATGTGTCGGATAGCCTAGATAATACAAACTCCGGCCGAAGAAGCCTAAGCAAGCGGCCAACCAGCTGGCTTTGGCGAGGCGTGACGCAAACGTGGAGGGACCTGGACTTAACCATGGTGAAAAATCACCGACATTTACCCGTCACTAGAGTGGAATAGCATAGCGCCGTGAGGCGAGGTGCTCAGGAGTGACTAGAAATCGCACTATATTTCTTGTAATTGGTTCTACTGCCAGTGTGGCGATGCCAGGGTTGCAGTACTCGACTGCCAGTGTGACGATGGTGTAATGGATTGAGAAGAGTTTTGTAGTGTCTGTAAGCAGAGGGTTTAAATTGATTTCCCATTTGTTACCTCAAACCTTTGAAGGTTGTTTTATTATTCTTTGTAAATGTCATGGAAAACGAATAGCAGTTTTCGTCTTGTGACTCACACAATGGAATGTTTCTTCTGAAAATAAATGCCCTGTTTGTTCTTGTTGAAAGTAATGTTCCTTTTCTATTGTGTTTCTTTTTCACGTCAAATGTTTTGAAAATTGTTTCTTTACATTAATTAAATGTTATTTCTACATTATTGCATATTTTATTAACTTGAGCTATTAAAATTCACATACTTTTAATGTATGCGCAAATCTCGTCTGATTGGCAGAGCCTCAAATCCGAGCGAAACTTGTAACAGCTCTCTCTCGCTGCTGCTGACATTGTATTTCATACATATTTCTTAACTATGGTGAAACTAGTGAAATATAATTAGAAATTTCTATTTTTTATTTTTTTAATTTGTTACGTCTTGGGGGGCGTTGAGCGCATTGCGCTTTTTGGAGTAATCCTCCATTAACTACAGCGCGAGAGTCATCCTCCATTAGTTAACATAGTTCGTCACGTCTCGTCTCAGTTGTCAAGAGGACCGCCAGATAGCATTTCCGCGTAAGTGCTCCTGCGTCATTCTACCCAGCGGCCAGAATTAAGAAGGTATTTGGATAGTTGTTAGGAAGGTTTTGTTAGTTGTTAGGGGTTGGAACAGCCCTTGTAAAGCTGCCATACACGTTTTATCGAAACAAATTTCACATGAGAATGTCCGGGAATCGAACCCGAACCTCATCGGTGGAAGGCGAGCGTCTATGCTCCGAGCCAAGTATTGATTGTCGATAGTTATTGTGCCATCACAACATTCATTTTTAATTGCATCATAAACTGCAAGTTACAATATTATCACTTCTTGGTTACAATAATATATAACTTGGTCGCATCATTGTGCATTGACTGTGGATTGTGAACGATACCACAACGTTGGTGAGGTTTTGGACTCGTCATCGAGGCTCTCTGTTTAATGTAATGTCTGCTTCATGAACAACTGAGCCGTCGAGAGCAAAAGTAAGTCAAATTTTGGAAGATTTGAGTTAGAAGCACTGGTAGGTGGTTTTTACATTGTTCTATGTCAGGCTGAAATGGCGTGAGTCAAACTTCAATATTTCCTTCGCTACAATGCAGAAGTAGCCAACAAGTTGCTTACACCGAATCTCCCAAGAAATAGCTTTTTGTTTATCTGTATCCATCACAGATGAAGCATAAAAAAACATTTAATCCCATTTAGTGACACGTGCACAGGTCTAAATCGCAACTTCAAAATTGCTCTTCCTTGAATGAAAATCGTGACAAATCTAATAATTAACACATTATTAACAACACATTTCTTGAATAGGGCACTTATTTATTAAAAATTACTCCGATTTTGGAAATATAGAGAGCTGGCAAAAATAAAATTCAATATATTCCCTCTGACGTATGGTATCATCCGTTCAGTTCGAAAGAAGAACAGTACGTGAAATGGCCCTAGTAGATTTTAAGTCTCCTTTGCGTCTTGATAAAGCAATTGTGAGAAAAATTAATAATGCAGGAGCCAAAGTTAAGGAATCCGCAAATGCATCGGATGCGGTTTCGTAGAGAAGAAACCGTAGCTGTAACCTGTATCTGTCGCAAAAAAGGACATTATTGAACTTCTGCAATGCATACCTCTTACATTACTTCTTACATTCTGTGAATTGAATGCTTTCCTTTGAGAATTAGTGTTAATTGAATGCTTCCGAGTCTGAGCAGCTTATCAAGAACGTCCTTGTCACTTCCCCGTCGGTTATGCTGACGACATTTGAAATTCTGCACCTTTATTCTATTTTATTTGCCTCCGTCCATCGCGCGCACTGGAAGCGGTGGTGCTGATTTCTGTTTCTGCTTCTTCGTCTCTTTCGACGCATCCGCTAACTTCAGTAGCTTCTGCATTTGACTTGTGCAAGATTGTTGGCACATATCTTGCACAAACTCCCCCTGATTTTCCATGCTGTTTTCCCCCGTCGCCACAGAAATAATTGCATCTAGTCAAACAAATTAACAATTAGTTTATTAGCAAAGTTCATATGCAACACTGTTAGTCAACAAAGCACCAGCAACACACTGTTCCAAGACCAGAAATCGGGGGAAAAAATCAAAATTAACGCTCAAAGTACCTAGAAGAAGACCACGAAATAGCTTACAAGTCAGAAAACTATTACTATTATTATGAGGGAGTTGTGAGCATAATGTGGCGCCGCTCTGCGGTCCGTTCTTAAAGCTCTTGTCCGCGGAAGAGTCGGCGGCCTTCTCCCTCTGCTGCGTGTCCCGTCACGTGACGTCTGCAGCTTCTCTCAGCTGCTCCTCTTCTTGAAAGGGGTGAGTTTCCCACTCCCACCCAGGAAGGCGGGCTCTTCCTTCACGACATTAACAACATTAATTAACACACCCCACGGCAACATTTCATCGATTCAGGTCACACTTCGTACCCAGAAAATTGTATTGATATAATAGAAAATTCACGTTAAGATAAATAATTTGAATTTAGTAGCAAGTTTTTCGATTACAATAATCCGTTTCTGAATAATTGAAAAAAAATATAGATTTTTTTCCTTTAAAGGAAACTTTTCCCCTGGCACCTATTTTTCACCGCTTCATCCATTCCTTACATTGGAAAATTCTAAATCGATTTTTTACTAATAATAATATAGTATAATAATAATATATGTAATAAATTTTCCCTAACGTATTCTCGATACTTCAAATTAACAAAAATACAGTCGAGTAATGTATTGCCCATTATACTGCTCTGACTTCATTTTCGTGGTATTTTCAATTAATGCTGGGTCATTTCGTTTGCATCGTAGAACTTGCGTTGTCACCTTCTTCCAAAATTCAGTATGTAAATACATAATTTAATACCTATATACAAATATGCTTTGACCCTGTAATAATGAAAAAGTTTTCTTCCAGAATTACGATATTTAGCTGAAAATGTAAAATACACTTGTCAATTGTAATCTACCAATACGTTAGAGGAACTTCACCAGTGATAATTCTTTTAGGCAGCTTTGTTAACAACCAACACGTCCGCGTGACGAATACCTTGAAATGACTCAAAACCATTGTCATTCGTAATTCTGATATTAATTTCACGATCATTATAACGTGATGGTTTGTTGAACACGGAAGCAGAGGTATCGACCCTGATGTAGATTTTCTTTCAACTTACGATGCTTTACAATAATTTACAGTATAATTATTGGTATTCGAATATCGGCAAGACTGTATTAGTTAATGAATGAACTAAGTTGATGTATTAGTTTGTAAAATGCCGTAGAGGGTGAATATTTTTCACGAATGGTAAAAACTATCATGGCAGTTTTCGCGTGAGAAGTGTGTGAGGAGAATTTTGATTTCCGATTTAATAATGAAATCTGTAAGATTTTGAATGAATCTCTAGGATTTTGAGATAGAAGCGGGAGAATAAGAGTAAAAAATAAACGGAGATTGGAGAAATGTCGAGTTCATTATAAAATGGAGTGAGGGTTATAAATGGCCGGGCTATTTTAAAATGTCTTATATAAAATGTATAATGAAATGGATCTCTTTTAAATCTTCGTCGCTGATGTAGTTAAATACAAATAATATGTACAGACGTTCATTTTATTTTATATTGCGTCAAACTGATTTAAGACAAACGAATTGTTGGTACATGATTTTAAGGAAAAAAAAGCAAACTTGTCAACCTGGCCTATACTAGAGGTAGTTACCAAAAATGGTCACATAGCGTTGGAAATTATTAAATATAAAAGGAAAACCTTATATTTCTTTTCCACAATAACCCTCTGAAAGCGGAAATTTATTTTAAGCAATGGTTTACATATTGAGCCGCTGCCTAGCGGCTAACTCAAATTTACTTAAAGTAACTACACAGTTAATTGTACATGCGCTTTGGCATGCCTAACATACGAGTAATTATTAAGATTTATCTTAATGCTGAGAAATGTTTTCGTTTTATATGGGTTCGATTTTTTCTTTTTCCTAGCATTCACGTATCACTCATAATTAATGAACATTATATATATAATATTTCGTTTTAATATTTTTTTCGAATTTCTGGATCTAAGAAATCAGTGTTGTACGAGAATAAATTTCCTAAATCCATAAATGAAAAGGAAAATCTAGAGTGAAAATGTTTTCCTTATCTCTGTATGGCAATAGATACGAGTACATGAGAGACGGGAATACTACTAGAGTGTTTTCAATTCAAGACAGTTGTATATCGAGAATGATATCCCAAGTTATAATTTTTGTTTTAAAAAATTGCACCTTTAATTGACGCAACGCGTCTCCAAGCCCCGGGGGACGTTGAGCGCTTTCCGCTTTCGGAGTAATCCTCCGTTAAGAGTATGCCACAGCCGTCACTTCTCGACGCAGTCAGTTGTCAAGAGGACCGCCAAGTAGCATCCCCACGCACGCGCCCCTACGTCACTACTCAGCAGCCAGAATTCAGAAGAAATTAGGGTTAGGTAGGGTTTAGGACACTTCACAGAGTTGGACTAGCCCCTGTGAAGCATGCAAAGTGGTTTTGTCGTAATAAATTTCACACGAGGCTCTACAGGAATCGAGCCCGGAACCTCAGTGGTGAAAGGCAAGTGACTTCGCCACCGAGCCACGAGAGCATTTTAATTCTTACCTCTATAATTATTATAGAGTATCAAATTTGAGAATCTCTTCTTACGGTTGAGCGAAAATAAACGTTTTGTTCTCTCTGCATAGAAAAAGTGTTTTAAGATGAAATGAAAATAAACATGACGTACATAATGTAGAACAATGCATTATAAATGTTTTCCAGAGTTTATGATTAACTTAACACGTTCATTACGTGTGCTTACCTCAGAATCACTCATTGTGGCCTGTGGATATTTCAGCAGGGTCCGTCACACGATTGTTCCCACATCTGAAAAAAAGATAATACACTGTTCTTGGTTATTCCATAAACAATTTGTGAAACAATCCGAATGAAATAAAATATTTAAAGGTTAATTAACGGTTATTAATGTGAAAAAAACTCTAAACAGGTAATAGGCATGGTTGGCCATTTTAATGGAAGATTAGTGTCTGGATTACAAAAATACATTCTTAGACAAAAAACAATATGCACTCAGAAGGACGTTTCCAAATGGAGTGCAATGTGATCTGGAGGAAGAGGGTTTCGAGGCTGTTAAATGATTACACTTTCAGCTCACAGGACACAGTATTGATTGCACATTGTATTGTCACATTGATATTCTCAATAGGTCGTCGGACACCCGGTATTTCGTACACAGAGGACCAGGGGTCGCAGCAGTGACTCATAGAGATGACGGATGGCATCCTGCGGTATGTCGTTGAGACCTCTTGACGCGCACACAGATCCCGAATATTGAGATAGCGGGGTGCGTTCTGAAGAGAGCGTAGATTTGTATCCCGTATATGTTCCATAAATGGGAGATCTGGAAATACCGTAAACCTTGGAATGCTGCAAGTGGCTTGCAAGTTGTCCCTAGCGATGGCTGCTGTGTGCGGTCTGATGTTGTCCTGCTGAACCATTGCCCCAGAGTGAGCCCAAGAACCGCACGGTTCTTGATATAGTATAATTATAGATGTAGGAGATCCTCCAGACGGTAGCGTGCCGTTAATGTGCCTAAAATGAATACCAGGTGTGACATGACATCGTATGCACCCCACATCATGACACCAGGTCTTCGAGCAGTTTAGCTTTCGGCAATAAACCTTGCCATTTGACGTTCGCTAGGGTGCCTCGCAGATGTATTCTCTGGTAATCGCCGCGCATACACAAGCGCGATTTATCGCTGAACAGCACTCATTGCCAGTCTGCCAGGCGGCCCTCTTACTACACCGTTCGAGCCTCTGCTTCCGATGGCGAATAGTTAAATCGAGCCATCTGCGCGGCCGAAGTAAGGCACCTCTGGGACGTCTGGCAATGGTGCGGCCGGACACAGGATGCCTCATCGTAGCGGAGACTAGTACGCAATGAATGTCCGAAAGCAACGACGTCAGTTCATTCAAAACCGGTCGAACAATCTTCCTAACCTAACCTCCCTTGGTGCCTTTCTGATTTGCCGGGCCTTTCTAACCCCGTCGATGGCCTGCTGTCTTCTATCTACTGTTGTAACACAACATCGGGCAATGGTAACATGACGATCCGTGTACTGCGCGATGCGTCGCAATGACCAATAACGGACTTCACGAAGACCCACGATGCGGTGCCACTCAAACGCACCCAGGTGCACGTTCCACGACTGCGCCCCGCAGCACCTGATCCACCGGCGACACCTGATCCTACGCGCCACAGGACGCTCTTTAAGCCTGTTTTACACGATCATTTTTTCATCATTTTTCGCCTGTACAGAAAAGATACAGGCCAGACTGGATGTAAAATGACGCATGCTTAATTTTTCGGTACAGATTTCATCCAGTTTGACTACCGCGCTCCTGGCGGCACTTAACGAGACTTTCTCTAATTTGTTATGCGTGTGGAGCGATATGATCATGTTGTTGTTGCCTGAGAGCGTTCTGATGTGTTGAATTGTAATGTGAAGTGATTAAGTAAAGATAAATAAATTATGCACTGTATTCTAATATTGTCGCATCCGAGCTCAGTCATAACCTAACCTAACCTAACCTAACTTAATTTGTTACCACAGATGCGATGTTCAAATGTTTGAACTTCAGCGCTACATACGGCGTCGGGAGGAAATATTTTCTTCATGATTACGTACAAAGACAGAAATGACAGTGTAAAACACTCATCCAGTTTCGGCACCGAAACATACTGCGTAGAAACGAACGTCCTTTTACCATCCATTTACTGTACAGAAAAATGATGAAAAAAGGATGCAAAAATGACCGTGTAAAACAGGCTTTATATGTAGCCGGACGGACGGGCCGACGCGCGCGCTCTCTATAAGCGCACGGTCCGCGATCAGGCGTGCGGACTAAATCAGTGTCACGTCTTCTAACGTGGGGACAATACGCCAAGCTTGCAACATTTCGCGTGCCTCCTTCTTGGTGACTTCTTTATCTCAAAGATTGTACTACATCATTAAATGATGAATCTTACTCTCTTGAGACAGAGTACTTTTTCAGACTGGCAGATTTTCTACCTGTGAATTGGCAGCAGTTGGATTTTTATGCCATCCAAACTTGCCTCTACCGGGGTTAGTTCATGGACTTTATTATTATTATTATTATTATTATTATTATTATGATTATGATTATTATTAATAGTATTATTATCATTATTATTACATAACCTAATTCCGAATGCAATCTGAAACGGAATTCAAGAGTGCGCACTGCAATTAACATGCACAAATTTGTTGAATAAAGTACGAGTATTATTTTAATTTATTTTAGAAACGTTTTTTAATAATTAAGTGGTACCAAAAAATATTTTTAGTCCTTCGTTTGATCAGCATCATGCCTAAATAATACTTTATCCAGAATGGTAAAATAAAAAATACATTAGAAATAGTGAATTACTGTTTAAATGTTTCATTGTATTAATAATAATAATAATAATAATAATTATTATTATTATTATTATTATTATTATTATTATTATTATTATTATTATTATTATTATGTCGGCCCCGTGGCGCAGACAGTTGCGGCAGCCGTCGTCTGTGCCGAGGAGGCTGCAGGTGCGAATCCTGCGTAAACATGGTCGTATTTGTGATTGTCCCTTCACCCCTCATAATCAACCTATCATCTCATAATTCACACACTTCAAGGCGTAACAACCTTGTTGTAATCCAAGGATACAGCTGAAAAAGCTGAACCTGGAAGAATTACACACGGTTATCGAGTAGCGTGGTCAGTAATGACCTATACACTAATAATAATAATAATAATAATAATAATAATAATAATAATAATAATAATAATAATAATAATAATAATAATAATAATAATAATAATAATAATAATAATAATGCCGATCAGATGGCCGAGATCGCTAAGGCAGTAGTGCCGGAGTGGTCTCGGACCAGAAGATCGCGGGTTCGAGTTCCGCCTCGGGCATGGGTGTATTTGTGTGTGTTTGTATGAGTGTGTCGTCCTTTCACCCCTCATTATCATCATCATTTCATCTTTCATACCCCCAGGACTAACAACCCTGGGGGATAAAAATCGGATCCAGCTTAAATGCTGGTCCCCCCAAAGAAGTGTTCGCAAGCACCTGCCACCGTGATATTAAATGAAAAAACTGAGCCACGGTAAAGGCAGGTTGCTTGCCCTGCGTGGTCCTAGTCGGCCGAAACGAAAATAATAATAATAATAATAATAATAATAATAATAATAATAATAATAATAATAATAATAATAATAATAATAATAATATTTAAAGCTTAAATTTTCCATGCTTTAGCATTAACTGTCCCGTTTTTTATTGCCCACTTCTCCTTATTTTAGATCATACAGCCATTGTCCTTATTTTAGCTCATATATACACATCGGCTCATTGTGGCTTACTGCTCGTTGCCTTCCTACGCAAGAGTCGTTCCCCTCGTACCGATCATCGGACGCTCGGCTCTTACGGCCGAGCATCTTTCACTCTGTGGGTCGCGGCGAGCAAAACCCTGACGTGCTGGCCTGACGTCTGGCGAATTTTCTGCGAACTGCCGCGATGCTCGAGCCAAAACGTCTCGTGCAAGACTCAAGACTTGACCTTTGTGATCACATCGCACAAAAGAGAGAGAGGAATAAAAGTTAGACAAGTACTACATATTCAAATATCGGAAAATCGAAAATCCCAGTTCCGAAAAGTTTGTTTCATGCCATTCAGTAATTATTCTCTAAGACGACGGAATAAAATGAGAGAGAGTTTCACATTCTGAAGCAATACTATCACTATCTACTGAGAATACAGTGAAATATGTTTCTGAAATGTAGTTGAAATGTTCTATGTTTAACAGAACTGCCTGTTGTCGTTACCTTAACATAAAAACGTAATTTGTCACGTATAAATATAATCACTGAAATTTTTTGTGCGATTGGCGAAAGGTGATTGTGTAACATTACGTTTATATACACTCAATAATCATTGCAATGAAGAAAAAACTATTTGAACTAAAGCCTTTGCTATTTTTGCTTAGATAATCATAACATCACCTTCATGCTTTAATGCGCAAGAATATGAACAGAGGACTGTTTTGAGGAGATCATTTGCAATTCGCACAATAATAGTTATTTATGTCATATGACCTTTAAATTAGTCTTTAAGGTCGAAGAAGGAAGGTTAACGGCGAAGGGCGGGTTAAGGCGAAGCGATAGCGAAGACGAGTAGTTAACTTTCCAGTTGCGATCTTAAAGACTAATAGAGGACGAGTTACATACAATGTTTTTTTATTATTTCTAGTTTATTGCTTATTCAAAATAAACTTTTATCACTTTCATAAGTTACGAATTTTTATTCCTCTCAATTTTTTGTAGCAAGGGTTGATGGTACTGGATGCTTTGGTTGTGATCAAATAGTTGAATGCTTTGTCTGGTAATGCAAGCCCATTGAGAAAATTTTCGAAGTATCAACAGATATTTTCGTTCCAGATGATATTCTGGAGGACGGAGAAGCTGCAAGCTCCAGTTTCATGCCTTCTAATTCTGTAACCGCTTATGAGAAAGCGGTTTTATGATGATTTATTTCGTGATTGGCGAACGAGAAGGAATGTTCAAGGCATTAGCGTAGAGATTATGCTTACAGTTTTCGAACAAACGATCAAAAACATTAAAACTAACTAGTCTCTAGTCATACTTTAGTATGCTAAAAATGCATAAAAATGCATGAGAAGACAGATATACACACGAAAGCTATTCATTCCATATAATTTGAAATAATAGTAAATACTAAAGACTTTAAAATTTATTTGAATATTTCTTTATATTTATTCTCAAACATTGTCTTTTGTGTGTACGTCATATTTGTTCCAATATTTATAAGCACTGATTAAATCTAAACTCGACAGTCTGCTAAAATATTTTAATGGGCTTTCGAGCATTTTAACAGCGATTTTTATGGATGTGGTCTTTAAGTGTTGTTTAAGTGGTTGTAGGCTCTACTTATGATATGACTTGCTCTTCTTAACTGATTTTATACTACTACAAACGTTAAATTTTAACAATACCTTAAATTAATAGATTGAACGTTTATCTAGAGGTTTTTTTGTTATTTACTTGGTAAACACGCCTATAGGGCTAAGGCTTTAGGGCTAAGGGCGTGCTTAACAACGTAAATAACAAAAAATAAAGAAATAAAGGTATATAAGCGTTCAGTATGTTAATTTTAAGGTATTGTTAAAATTTAGCGTTTGTAGTAGTATAAAATCAGTTAATAAGAGAAAGTCACATCATATGTAGAGCCTACAACCTTTTATTTAAAGAAAAAATTCCGAAGTTAGTGTGAATTACTCTTTCGTCACATTTGTGGAACACACAAATGTTTCCCTTTGAAGGGTTTGCGAACGCAGTGGTGGTTGTCCTCGGCCGCCCGTTTGGTGATTTGGATGAATACAGTAGATATGAGGTATATTACCTGTTTACGCACTCTGCATGGATTTCGGCCGCCTGAGTGAGGTCTTTTTCTATGTTATTTATCTCACGCCAGTGGCCCCCGCGACGCGGTCACTTACACCCATTACTGACCAAAGACGAGAAACCCCGAATTTTCGCCAAAGTGCACGTGTTTCTCGCCCAACCGACAAGAAACGCGGACGGAAATTCCCGTCTTGACACGCTACTCATTTGCGAGACCTCTGTCATCGTTTGTTGGAACTACATGCAACTGAGGTGACACTAGCGCTCCTAGAACCCTTCACGGCTTCCCATACACATCTTTGCTTGTGAATGTGAAAGTGTTTCGCATGTTCAATGTTCAAGGCTTTTGATCATACAAATCTTTTCGAACCGTCGATCAGCAGTGGCAAAATGGCCTCGTGCGGGAAGGGCAGATTTTGTGAGACGACTAGATTTTTCGTGAATTATTCAATGACAGTGATAAAGACATCGGCAAAAGTAATAGTTATGAACAGGGGAGGATTTTGTTGAACTAAAACATTGCCAAAGATTATCAATAAAATGCCCTTAAAATGCTTTAAAATTTTCCTAAAAAGTAAAGAAAAAAGACAAAATGACAAAACCATTTCAGATGAACAACTCAAACTCTTAGATATCTTACAGATGTAATTGAGACTTCTTCCCTTTGTTCAAATGAACTCAGCTTGCAAACTTTGGGTTTGGACTGTTGTTTAAAAAAAATATGCCTTTATTTATTGCGAAATCGGCCGAACTGACAATGACGCCGATAAGCGTATCAGGAACCTTAGATCACATAGTACTCACAACGGCAGACATTACCATATATGAGCGAAGAAATCGAATAGGCTACTCACGAATTGTGTAGAGAACATTTGTTACACCGCGTAAATATTATTTGAAGAAAGTGCCATTAAAATGATATTAAAATCGATAAAATCAGCAAAAATGCTGTAAAAATCACGTAAAAGGTAAAAATGACTTATCAGTCGAGATGGACGAAAAATGCAAAAAAGTATAAAAATGGTTCAATTGGTTTTGTCATAACATAAAATGATTTTTTTACTAATCGGCATTGTTCTGAAGTGAAAAGAAAAAATGACATTTTATTAAAATCCACCCCTTAGTTATGAACATTTTGATAGTAGTGCGAGTGAATGTGTCGATGATATTTGTGAAGGCGATAATGAATGTGAAAGTGATGATAATGAGTGAGATTGAAAGTGATGATAATTACGCCAATAGACGTTCCATGATTGTAGATATTTTAACAAAATTAGAAACATTTGAAGGCAATAACTATATTTCTGATTAATTGATAACCCAGAAGATACTATTAGTGTTATGTTCAGTGATTGTTTACTTGAAATATTCTGTACTGAAAAGAACAAATATTGGAGACAAATCTCAACAAATGTAAACACATCACCAACATTTCAAAAATGTGTTGACACAAATGTGAGAAAATGAAGAAATTTTTGGTACTCAAAATTTTGATGTGGCAAGTGAGAAAAGATTCTTTGAATTATTATTGGTCAACCGATCCATTAAAATTTTCATCAGTCTTTGGAAATACAATGAGCACAAATAGTTTCATTCAATTAAGGACATAACAGACTTATGTGACACGCTTTTCAAATTTCGAAATATTGTGAAGTATTTGAACCAAAAATTTCACGTCTTGTCACAAACGAAGTACAGTCACTTGATGAGCGAGTGGCTATATTTAGGAGACTACAATTTAGGACATATAATCCTGAAAAACTTGTTAAAATGGAATTCTTATTGTTTGTGAAAGTGCCACTGGCTACTTTGAAAGCATTCAGCAGAAGGAAAAAAAACTGGAAGAAACAATGCTTTCAGTGCTAAAACCGTACCTTTGACTTAAATACCATTATATTATGATAATTTCTATAATAGGGTCTGCATCGCAAAACAAAATCTTGAAAATATAGTTAGTGTGTGTCAAACAATAAGGTCAAATAGAGGATTATCCCACAGTTTGAAAATTAAATCCATATAACTGATATTGGGGACAGTTTGTTAAGAGGGAGGTTGATATTCTGCTCCGTGTCTGGAAGGACAAGAGAAACGGGAGACTTCAGGGGCGAAGTAGATTTTATCAATCCACACAGCATTCAAGGTGACTCTATGCAAAGGAGAAATGGCGAGGCTGTTATGAAACTTACGTGCATTGTGCGTTATAACAAAGACATGAAAGGTGTTGACAGAGCTACCTGTCTTACTCCACCATCTTGAGAAGAACTGTCAAATGGTCAAAAAAACAGTCATGTATTTAACATATTGTTTATTTAATTCTTACATAATTCATCAAACTTTAAACAGAGATCAGACAATGAAATACAAGGATTTTCTGTTGAATGTTGAAAGACTATGGCTGGGAGGAGAGGGCGAAGAAATTGAAGGGCGCACCGAAATTGAACAGAAAATTGAACCCAAGGAACCCCCCAGAAAGACTTATTGGGAAAATTAAAAGAACATATTTGAGATGTCATTGTATCATAGAATGGAAAAAATATTCCAAAGGAAAGTGCAAAATGAGAGTTTCTCGTGAAGTCAGAAAAGAAAGAACATACGAGTGCAAATCGTATGTCATTCCCTTATACGTGAACAAGCTGCCAGAAATATTCCACAATAAGAACCTCAAGAGTCAATCCAGTAAGTTAGGTGAACTTTTCAATAAGGGGACTGAAGTTCAAACCTTTCATATCCACATCCGCGTATGCATGCAACACCGCGGGAAATAGGCCGGGAACTGGTGTAATGCAACATTCCGAGGTGCCGGTGCGCATTGAGGAGTACATACGCCGCAGCGCTTTGGCTTATGCGGCAAAAAAGACGACATAACTTATCGTATGACCGAAGCAGGCGCTTTCGCCGGGAACTTACGATTCTTGCGAAGATTTATAATTTTCTCAGTCTCAGTCACGTAGACCTCGTTCTCAGTCTCAGTTTCCCCGCCCGGCCAGTTTCGCGCAGGATCCATGGAGCTTGCGGGGCCAGCGCCCGCGTGAGCACCCGCGTGAGCGCACGCGTGAGTGCGTACCCACCGACGGATCTCCTCCAGTAGCTGGCGGCTGACGCCCAGGGTCTCATAGGCTGCATTGATCCTACGGAGGCGATTGGCTGGAGGGGGAGCAAGATGCGACCGCGATGCGGTGCGTACTGCTCAGTTCGCGCTTCCACTCAAATCGAGCTAGGGTCGACACCGGCGCGGTCGCGAAGGTTTCGCCAGCATACGACCATAAAAACTCCCACATACCGGCGCGTATTACCCGCAGCCTACGCGGAATGGCCGCGGTGGACATTTCGCGTCAGGTGTTGCTTTATGAGCACGTTCAGACCTGCGCGGCAGGCGAGCGTCGCGGCAGCGGATTGGCAGCGTTTTCTTACCTGTGGATTTTCGAACGCAGTCGGACGCGTTTTGGTGGCTGCCGTTCCAGTTTCGTGGAAGTCTGCCTGCCTTCAGGAATCTTCTCTCCCCTCTGGATCGAGCTCCTTTGTTTATCGGATGAAGGATTTGGGATGCGGGATATCTATCGGATCGGACTGTCACCAAATGCTGAGTCATAATTGACGCTACAGTGTGGTCTCGCGGATTCCGCCGCCGCGTCTAGCGCGAAGCGTTCCGCGTCGCACCCGCTACAGATCTCCCGCGCCGGTATGCGGAAGCCTTAAAGACAGTTCCACACATCCGGCATTCGCCGAGAAGAGAGCTACTGCTCGTCCAATCCCAAACAGATTATGTGTACGGCGAATGCTTGCTTTGATGTGCCCAAAAGACAGTCACGCGGTGGGGAGGGCGAGCACAGAATGTTCACCATTCGACAAATAGTAAGCAACTCATCCACACTACTTAAGAATCGGCGAGCAGTCACCTCTCGCCAAATAACGAATGTGTGGAGCCGCCTTAAAGTACGTATGCAGGGGCTGAAATGGACACGCATCTGGTGGAGGGACAGATCCTGGAATCTAGAACAATGGTTTTTGCAAGTACTTTGGTGAAAGTATTTAACGTACTTGAGCCAACAGAAGCCACGATCTAGAGTCACGCCAAGGAACTCCACACTTGAGGCAAGGGGAAATGTTAAAGAAACACTTCTTCTTCGGGGTCTGCCCTCTGACGGATGTAGTTAACGGCCACGCATTTTGTAAGGTTTGTGGCCAGACGTTTCTGGCGGAGCCAGGTAGGAAGAGCGGGGAGGCACCTCACTGTTTGCCTGCCGTTCGCCGACATCTCCTGGTTCGGAGAATCATCTCCGATCATCAGGAGCTCGCACGCTGATTTCCCGTTCTCCTTTCTGCTAGAAAGACCACGCCTTAGACGTACATTTCGAAGATGGTGGGGTAAACACGCGCCCCTGTGGAAGTCCCGCCTCGGCGCGTCAAAGAGGCGATTGTACGTCATTAACTCACACTCTGGCCGTTCGATCTGTGAGAAAACCGATCATTTTGGTTATAGCAGTCGCTTATCCCTTACTCGATGAGACATCAAAGTGCCCCCTCACGTCACACCAAGACGATTTCCAGGAACACGGTAGGCAGAGTCTGCTTCCTCTCGAGAGAGAGATGCCGATCTCTGTGCACCGGCGCGCCAGCTGCTGCGCTGAGCTGCAACCCGCTCTGAATCCAAATTGTTCGTCTCGGAGGAGATCTAGAAGCCGTACTTCCTCGTATGTTTCGTTTGTTTATAAAATTATTGTTTGTTCGTATGTTTAGAAAGGTTGGAAAATTGCGAAATCGTGTTTTTTTCAATCGAGGGACGACATCTAGAGAACCATTTCAATAAAATATAGCAAAATTCAATGATATGTATATTTCGCATTTGAACTACAATTATACTAGGTAATTAGCTATATTGTTAACAATCTCTTCTCAAAATTGTCACTTTACAATTTTCAATTCAGGGACAATTTGTACTCATATTTTCAACCATGGCAATTCACAATTTTACGAATCAGACTCCGTTCCCGATTCCTTAAAGATGATTTTCGACCACTATAGACCTTGAAACTCAGGACTATGAACAATAAATTTAAAATGCCTATATACTAAACCTATTACGACAAAATGAAGTCAAAATCACGTAAAAAATATTTAAAACAAATACGTATAATCACCATCGGGCAAAGGTCAGAGTTTGGTGATATAAAAATATCAAAAGTTAGAATAAAAATTCAAAGTGTTAATGCTATCGTACCAGTTCAACTCCCTGAAAATCATAAAGGAATATATATATATATATATATATATATATATATATATATATATATATATATATATATATATTAAAAAGAGCTTCACGGAAAGCGGAATGAATATAACAACTCCGAACTACAATATGCATCAGAGTAACAATGGCCCTGAACTCAAAGTGTTGGCTGCTTCCGTGGTTACTGACAGAGCGCACTCTGGAACCAAGGTCGATAGCTGAGTATTCAGAGAGCATTACTTGCAGTTGCATTTGCAATAGTTCTGCGAGCGTTTTGCAGTCCCTACGGGCACGTAGATCGCGCCAAAAGTAAGCGATATGTTGACGTGAGAGTATTAACACGAGTAATGATACTGATCATGCATGTGTTTGTTAATACACAACTTTATCAGAACTTCTGGAACTCTTGTTTCTAAAAAATGCAACCAATGCAGGAGAGTTCATTAGTAGGCGATAAAGCTAATTGGATTCGATCAAAACACAATGTTATGACTGATAACAATTTTGTGAAAGCTGTCTTAAAGTAACTGGTAAACTTGTGAACCGATAAAGTGTGTAAACTTCTGTGTGTGGTGAACGGTCGTGAAGGAGTCTTATCCCATTTTACTCGTATTTGGTGTGTGAATATTACTAGCAAAAACACGTAACCCGAGGAGACATTTGATTAGTACAGAGAAATATTAAAATAGCACTTAGGAAAATATTAATAAAAATAGAGATAACTAGTAATGCTACATATGGCACAGACGTTCCCGTATTTTATTTTTTGGTCTCAGCTAGTTATTCGGATTTGCCACATACTCTTGTCAGCTGCCATCTATCGCCGCCCAAAATACACTTTTATGAAATATTTTCAATTTTTCAGTTTTCCAATACTAGAACGGAAATATTATTTTAAGAATATTAAATAAAAGTAAAACCTCGTCCCAAATGGCAATTTCGTCTGAAAAATGTGGAGCCGTTTTTAAGAAAATGGCATTTAGCGCAACTGTAAATTCAAAATTTTAAGCTTTTTCCACAAAAAAGTTTTGAGTTTTCGACGTTTTGAGTCATTTAACGCACTTTCACTCACAAATACAATAACGTTTACAACTTGGTGGTAATGTGCATATTAACGGCGTGAGAGATCTTTCAAAAAAATAACATTTGTGTAATTTTTAACAAACAAAAGAATACACCAAAATTAAATTTATATATAATAAAAAGTGCAATTAGGACTACCCGTTGTAAAAGTGAGAAGAAAAAATTTTGAGCGTTTTTGCGGAATTGGCGTCTGAGTTGACGTTTGTGGTTCCTTTCCAGTTTCAAGATGGCAGTCCACGCCGCGCTCACTGTAGATCAAAGGAGCCACCCTCTACTTTCGTCTGTGTAGTATCTATTCTGAGTTTAGTGTAAAATTCCAATATCCTTTCCTGCTAATAATTTCATGATTCAAGCATTTAAAATTTGCATACCCGTTAAAACTAATTGAGATATTGTTTGCTTTGGACACTTGAAACAACTGAATAGGAGTAAAGAACCATTCACAATGCAAACACAAGCATAAGCATGGCGTTAACATAAAAGTTAGGACAACGTCCATAAGCGGATTCATTCACAATGCGTTCGCATAAGAATAAAATGTAAGACGTTAACATAAAAGCTTGAAAGCTTCAAGCTTCTGTGGTTAGGCATAAGTGAGAAATCAGAAGTGAACCAAACACAGTTCTTTAACTCAAAATTGAGTATCGAAATAGAAAGTCGATAGACGAACTCAAGACTTGTACCATGGGCCATGGACACTGTCGATTCCTCTAAAACGATTCTCACGTCCAACCAATAGTAAACTTGAATGTCTCACAGCCAAAAGAAATTCGTATTTTCCTTACGTTTATGTTAAACATTGTGTATACTTCAGTCTTCAGTCTATTAGGTTAATGTGTACGTCTATGCGTTATGCTCATGTTAATCTTTGCATTGAGTTGTTGGGCCCTTGCGCAGCGCCGCCGTCGTGAGAAGGGCGCGCTCAGGGCCCAGGCCCTCGCCCCGACTCCGCCCTCCGCCCTCGGCCGCTGCCTGGGCGCGTGCATCAACGGCTCTGGCAAGAAGAGAGTGGCCGCCACCGAGGGTACCGCGTACCTCGTGACGCACTTCTAACTCTGCCTCCTCTCACCACTCCACCGGATCTTTTCTACCGACACGTCAGACACCTATCGAAAGAATCGTTCAATTCGATCTCGCGGTGATTTGCCTGTTTTCGTAAGAAAAAAAATATAAATTTGTTTAATGTATTGCTTCTGTAGTCAAATTATTGAGTTTTTTGACCCAGAAATGGAATTTTACTGTCTGTTCTACGACTGTAAACGAATTAAAAATTAAAGAAAAATGTTCTATTTTTTTTATCCACGTTTTACAGAGAACGCCAGATCTTGCTACAAAATTACAATCGCGATTTTGTGGGAATTGAAGCTTTTGTGATGTAAATATCAAGATTTTTTCTTGTTTCCCGTTCGTTTATGAGTACTCTCAGTAATGAAGCAAGGTGTATGCTTTCCTCGAAAATGCAAATGCGGTATCGATCTGCTAGAGCTGCCCATAAGCCCTGCGGATTTAAAAAAAATATTTATTTGAATTTCAGTAGACCTTTTTAATTAGTTATTCGGACCTTATAAGACAAATTAAAGATCTAATCAGATATCGCATAAATTATTTTTCGATGTTGAAAATGTCAAATTTTTTATGCATTGTTCATGATATTACAAATGTTACTTATTTTTAAAGTAGATGAATGTATTTCTATAGATTTTTTTAAATTTCTTATAATTGTAAATATTGAACACTATTGGCCTGCAACAACAAACGCAAGTAAACAAAACAACTCAAGATGGGTTTTCAAAACGTAACACACACTGCTCAAGAACTATAAAGAGAATGCCAACTCTAGTATATCACTGCAAAATTGTTAATTAATTAACCAAAACAATCGTCAGTATAGAATACGAGCTGACGCACCTCTAACTCTCACCACCCTACTGCCTCTACTTGATCTGTTCTACAGATATGTCAGGCACCTATAAAATGAATCGTCCAATTCGATCTCGTAGTGATTTTTTTAACTGTTCATAAGAAAAATGTATATTTACATAATGTATTGCTTCTTCAGTCATAGTATTGAGGTATTTAACTTATTGAATTAGACATTACATAATTAAACATTACCACCCTAGAAATATTAAGCTGTATCAGCATGCAATAGTTCTGGGCTCTTTAACCCACTCGGTATCACTGGTTCCAGTTTATTTTCTGCACTGCACCTTTTTTGTTTGTTTGTTTTTCGCTATAAACAAATCTTTCTGTACTCTTATTTTTATTAATTCTCGTTCAATTATGGCCCCTTTATTTTTATTTTTTAAAGCTAATAATTGCCTTAATTGTAGGGGAATTATTATCAGGTTCACTACACTCCGGTGAAACTTATGTCTCCTGTAGAATTGTGAAACTCGAGCATTTTCACATTGGATTAATTCGACGCAATGTCGAGTACATTACAAAACTTGAAGTTTTCAACTTTTTGGGAAACCAGAAACGAGAGGTGGTCACGGAGTTTGTCGTGTGCTGCCCTTACTCCATGAGTGCGGTCACGGTCACAGCCAGGGCCAATCGCAGTCAAAGCAGCGAGATAATTTGAAAGCGGAGAGTTGATAGCTGGATAAGTGAACAAGAAGACAGATGAAGCACTTTCATTTTACGAATCAATATGATTAAATTTTATTGTATAATCTGAAGAACGTTTCAGAAAATGTTCAATGTCTCATGCTGATGGATAACTCCGAGTTTTCAAAAATGGAACCAATTCAAAATGTTCGTCTTCCTACAACTAGAATTACGAAGATAATATTTTTTAAATGAAATGTGTTCATCAAAATCAGATCTTCAAATAAGGTCATGTTCCATTTCTCAAAACAAATTAGTATTTTTTGCCAAAATTTTGTGTCAAACAAAAGACATTTTTTATTGTTTTTAAATATTTTTTTCTTAAAAACAGCAGAATTTTTTTTGACTAAATTGAAATCTTAGGTAGCACAAGGGACGTTTAAGAGAATGGTGCAGGTCTCATGTTCGTTAAGTTGCCTAATTTTGCGAAAATTAGAAAAAAATCGGGCTCTTCCTATAACAACAATTGTGAAGATACCATTTTTTATTAAGAAAATGTGTTCATAAAAACATATCTTCAAATAAGATCATGTGACATTTTTTGAAAATATTAGTATTCTTTGTGTAGTTTCGCCAAAAAAAACATAATAGCTCGCTTTTAATTGATTGCGCTTCGGCGTCTTCCTACAACTACTATTGTACAAATACAAATCTTTTCCTTAATGAAATGTGTTTATCAGAAATATACCTTCAAATAAGGTCTGTTCAAATGTTTGAAAATATGAGTATTTTTGGGCTAATTTGGTGACAGAAATAATGGCCTGTCCCAATTTATTTAGCTTTGTTGATGTAATTCCCGACATTTGGATGCTTCGTAAGTTAGAATTTGTATATTTCATATATCTTTGTTCGTTTCTTACATTCGAGCATTTGTTTCACATTTACACATTAATCTTTCAGAAATTATTTAAAACGTATTTGAAATACTGCTAGCTTTTAGGAAATATATAGAAATGCTACAATGACTCGACAACAATGACTTGGAAGCTCATTTTTGTGAATGTCTTTGGGACATGATTTACCTGTATGAAAAGCAGTTATAATTATCAAATTTGTGTCGATATTTGCTTGAAAATATTTAGTTTTGCGCCGAAATGTATAATTTTTAATGAGCAGGGTTGGGCAGTACTTAAATACTTGTATTTGAAATACATATTTTAAATACATGGTCATCCACGCTAATTGAATGACTGTTTTCTTTTGCAGGTTTTGTACATTCACCAACTAGGGGTATATTGTCTGATGATTTGTTTGAAAAATGAGTCGATTTAAAAGGAAAATCCATTTCTTTGTGTTAGACATATTTTTGATATTATTTTATAAATGTGAAAATGTTTGTACATACGGTTGCAATACATTTCAATAGTCATTGTTCAAAAATGTGTATGATTGTCAATTACTAATTTACTACTATTGACAATATATTGTTGCAATACAAATATATAATACACTATTATATATTTACAGTATTTTGAGCACAATGTACTTTCTGGAATAAATTATTATACATTAAACTAAGGCGAGAAAGTACGTTCTTTTAGCACCTCTAGTTTTAGTTTACTAACTATTCTGAGGATTTCACTGGAAGATGGTTTGGAAATATACATCATGTCGAAACATTTTGGGAAGTATATGATGTGGAAATGTTGTTTCAATCCCTTTATGAGATCACCCGTCATTCTAAAAGAGGACTGGTTGAAGTGATGTGCAACTTTTACCAGATTGCTTACTTCTCTGTCCTTATCTTTTAAAACAACCTTATCTACAAAGTGTCAAGATGATGTGGTCACATTTTTTACGACATTCCACATTGCTTTAGTTTTGTTACTAGCGTTCAACACATTATGACCATGTTTTATTATTTTGTCTGTACTATTACATTCCTTAAAATTCTTCTGTATTTTCGGAAGTAGGCATGGAAAGCGGGTGATATGTTATGATGTTTAGAAATAAAGTACAGTGTACATTTTTACACGATGTTCTAATCCTTGCGTGACACAAGTATTGCTTTTTGGTAAAATGTTTAATTTTCTCTTTGTAAGAGGAAAGCACGCATTAAAATTAAATGCAATTCTTGAGAAAAATAAATTATATTTTCATTTGTGTCAGACAGACACTACTAAAAGCGGCTCTTTCAGAGCATCCCTAGCCAATCCGAAGTTCAATTTTTAGCACTAGTGCTAAAAGTGAGACGGTGCTCAAGTGTTCTGATAAATCTGTGGATACAACAAAGAAAACAAAATACTCTTGTCTGAGTGGAAGTACAAAAAAGACAAAAATGAGAAAAAAGTGCGGAAAAGGCGAATAGATAGAAAAGGGATAATATGGTGAAAATGAACGAAAATGACAGAAAAGGATGAAAAAGACCGGAAAAGAATGTCTAAAAAATAATGACACACGTCGTAAAAGTGATTTTATTTTACTCGGAGATTTACAAGGCCTATCGGTCTCATGTCAGAACCTTACCTACTCACAAAATAAATGTACATCTTGTATCATAAATAACTAGTTTCACCTGCAGCTTCCCTTATCACGTGTCTCTGTTCTAGCCGTTTCTCTCGCGTTCAAATGAGTGTCTGTGGCGCGCATTTTGCGATCGCGCACACCCCTGCTCTAACAGTGGACGCGGCGAAACCATCCAGAAAATCTGTATCATGCCTATTGTCTCAAAGAAAATCGATAAATCAAAAATATTGTAAGTTTTTCAGGGGTCGCAAAGGAATATCACTGCGCTGGATCTAATGTATTTCGACATGATGTATTCATTTTGCGACCAAACAGGAAACAAGTTTGTCGACTATTTGGCTCTTCATTTCTTACAAAAACGACTGCGTATTACATGTATCGTCTGTAATAGTTTTAAGAGACAGAACGAAAGCAGAACTTCAAAATGATGCGGAAAAAGGAGTACGAGGTAGCCCAATTTATGGGGAGGCCAAGCAGACTGTAGCTTATACGGCAGACAAATGTAACAGACATGTGACTGCCCTGCGTTGTATTACTACATACGTAGGATATAAGTTACTGAGCAAGAAAAATCATACATTTCTGTAATATGAGAAAACATGACACCTTTATTCAATGAAGAAAACAATAATTATAATGTGGTTGCACGATATAATATTAAATCAGAATGTTAAGTTATTTAATGAATAAAAAAAGGAAAATGCTTCTGAATGCTTCAAATTCATTTCAATTAATATCAGGACGAAATTATTAAAGGGCACTTAAACCTGACAGAAACACTAAAACGACAGATCATCCAATGTGTTGGAGCTCGTACTGATGCGGCGTGCGGCATGCGGCGTGGACGTCGTCTGTCAAGCGATGAGATCCCGATAGATGGAGCTGGAGAGCGGGAATCTGAGTGGCCGCTAGATTACGACTTCGTGCACTTCAATACTTGCACTATCTCTCCTGGCGTAAGACGCAGATAAAAACCCGTAATTAGTGGTCAATGTCAATGTTCTCTGCTTGTCTCAGCCGACTGCCACTTCACACTCAATCAGGATGTGTGCAGCACGTGATGCCGTGATAATCGTGTGTGGAGCAATCGGATAACCAAGGTGGTCAATAGCGTGTAGCGACTCCGCGCCGCGGTACAAAGGTTCGCGGGTTCGATTCCCGCCTTGGAGATGAATGTATACCCTTGTCTCTCGTGTATGTGATGTCGTGTGGGGCCTCGCGTTCTGCTGATCGCAGATCAGAGGAGCCCGCAAATGTGTTGGTGTGTAGTGTTCGATCGCACATGTGTCCCATCCGGACATAAAAGGTTAAGGACTGTCGGCTGGATAATTGCTTTAGAATATTGACACTTGTAATGCCCTTTGCCCCACGTTGGGCGTTGAAACGATTTCTCATTTTTCTAATATTAATAAAACACAAAATTGGAATAATTTATACTGAAACGTACCCAGATATTTCAATGAGATTATTTTTTTAAAAGTGTAGTATAGTTACTCAGTCGAAGTATTAGAACTCGAGAACGAAAATAAAATAGTAGTGTATATTATTCACAAACAGAACATTACGTAGCCATATTGAAATATAATCGAAAAATGTTGACAATTGGCACGAGGGACAAGATTTGAGCAGAAAGCATTTGGTCGCCAATGTAAGCATATCGTAAAGAAAGCATTTAATTGCCGACGCAAGCACATGCAGGATAGAAAGAGCATTTATTGTAAATGAACTTAGTCTTCAGAAGTAATGTCCACCTGAGACATTGATAATAGTTATGTTAATATTGTGAGCTACTTGACATTGAATAAGGAGAACGAGACGTCGGCATCAAGCCAGAAGATTGTGGGTGGAAGACGGGGATCTTCGTGGAAAATCTTGAACTTTAACAACGCGGGCTATGAAGAGAATATCACCTTTGTAAATTTGATGCACCACAAAAGAGGATATCGTACACGACAGTAAAGCAATACTTCTTTGCAAAGAAGATTACAGGTCCTTCACTAAAGTACTGGCTTTTAATTAACTTCATTACTTCAAGTAAGGTTCAATCCAATGGCATGCCAAGTAAATTATTTATTTAATGTCATAAATAAATAAGCAGGATGAATCAATAAATGCAATAGTTTTATCAAAACGAGAAGGCTGATTTTTTATTAATATGTAAACTTCGCAGAGAAATCATATTGTCTTCTTTAAGTAAAGAATAGATTTTCAGCACTACCTATTCCGTATAGGATGGAACGCCTGCTCATTTATGTAATCGAAATATTAAAAATTCGGGCATAACATAATAATAAAATACAATGTTTACATTATTAAAATCTTGATGATTTAAAATCGTTACAATACCTATATGTTGCTCACGCTAGGGAGCCAATGAAAATATTCCTATTTCTTCTACCCGTAACTCGTAATTATTATTGATCAAAAAACATTTCATAGGGAATTTTATTTACCGTTCAGTATATTTATTTTAGGGTGTGAGTACGCAAAATCCCACCTATACAGGAAAGGGTGATTATCATATTTTTGGGAACATTGTTGTTATCTCACCCACAGCGAAATAAAGCATCAACATTTTCAAAATTGGTTGTTGCTGCCACAAATATACGTGCAACCTAGTTTATTTATAGTCAAAACTGCTTAGCCTCGTTGTCGCATCTCCTGCCTAATGGAAAACATATACCACAAACAATACATGAACGTATTCCAAAACACAAAAAGTGTATTCCTAGAAACAAAATATTTTCACATAACAATCACCAAAACTTATTCATACGAGCGCGTATTCCTTTTTCCCTTATTATTTGCCATTATATATTTGAAACACTAAATGTATTCCCCACTGCACTACATTTCTTGGCCTTCTCATACTCTCAAGTCAATTAAAAAGATTTGAAATCGTCACTTTCCTTGCCATTGACTGCTGTGACTGCATTACACACATCCGACCAACACTCCCGGTTCTATAATAATCATTTCCATTTATGTCCATCTATGTTTGAACTGCGACTTTCATCTTCATTAATTACATGAGCACACTTTTACATATCAGCAGGGCTTTCTTGTACCATCTGTGCTCCACCAAGTCTACAGGCATTCTCCTTCCCGTTCTTCTTGCCTTCACTAAAGTTGCAGAAAACTATTCCCGTCGTTTTTACTTTCTAGCCTTACGAATTCTTCTTAAAAGAAAAACACTTGTATAGTTAGAATAAGAATCTATTTTGGAGGGGAACTTATGTAAATTTTGTGCAAGTGAAAGGGGATGTAACTGTGGATTTTATGCTTAAGTTTTACCAAGGTTTAATTTAAGAGCCCGTGACTTAAATACAAAGTAATCTATCTAAAGTACTCATAAGATATTGCTTGTAAGTGTCATATGGTATTCCAATTAATAAAAGAAGAAACAAAGGAGTTAATTATCAGATGATAGAGGAATGTTTCTTTTATTTGAAATGTGATTTGATTCATTACACTGCTCAACAAAAAAACTTTTCTCACTTGCCCAGGGTTTTGCAACGAATTTTTTGTACAAATGGTGTGCTGAATCCAAAAATGTCATTAGTTTCATTGAATTGGCTCTAGTTTCTGTGCTACGAACGTTGTAATTAAAAATACTATCACATAACTCAAAGCATTTAACGTCAAAATCTATCTTTATATGAACACTGTTGTTTTTCATTTCAAACATTGCATATTGCATTATTTCCAGAATACTTAGGTTGAGGTTCGTCATATTAATATATTTTCTTTTGTTACAAAACAATTAGATAGGTCTGGGAGCTCCGTGATTTGGAATCAGCAAGGCGGCCAGTGCCACATGGACCTGATGTTCCCATACCAGTGTTCACCACACTCTCTGGAATAAGAGCAGAACAAGAGAGGCAAATTTCCTACTGTATTTCAGTGAAAGTGGAGACTTTGTGTACTGTTGTAACATTCCTGTGCTTGTTAATACGGGTGCTTCAGAATATTGACATGAAGACTGGCGGATTTTTTTAGACAGTTGCACTCGATGTAAAAGTGCTACTGTACAATGGCAACTGCTATCTATCAATTCCGATTGGTCACTAAACAAAAATAAAGAAGAATACGATAATATCAAAATGGTTTTTCAGAACGTTGCTACCATGGCCACCAATGATCTATACGCGTAGACTTCAAAATGGTCAACTTTTTACGTGGACAACAAAGTGGATACACAAAGTCTCCATATTTTCTCTGCTTGTGGGATGGTCGAGCAAAGCAGCATATTTGAAAAGTGACTCGGCCTCCAAGGAAAAATATTACAAAAGGAGCAGCAAATATCGTGAACGGCCCAAGGAAAAGACTTTCTCCCTCTCCAGCACATAAAGCAGGGATTCATAACGAAATTTGGGAAAGCGCTAAACGAGGATGACATTTGCTTCAAATTCATTAGCAGATTCTTCCCTGGACTGCGTACGGAAAAATTAAAAGCTGTCACATTTGATAGACCTCAAATTCGGAAATTGATAAATGATATAAACTTTGCAAGTTCCATGTCTGATACTGAATTTTCTGCCAGGCACACCTTTGCCATTGGGGTAAAAACCTTTTGGGGTCAATACTGGTGCAAGACTTCCTTTTAAAACTTCAAAATTTGGGTGCAACTATGAGCATTAAAGTGCACTCTCTCTATAGTCATTTAGACAAATTTCCAGAAAATCTTGGCAATATGAGTGGTCAATGCCATATTTGGAATCTGTGCGTCAAACATATTCTAAATTGGCTTTAACTAAATTGGCAAGAAAATGTGCATTGACCAGAGTTATTAATTGTGTTCTACTTCTCTTTTTTATTTCTTTAAGGATTTAATAAATTCCCAGTTATATTGAAAATCTGTTTAACGTTTCGTGTTGTGTAATGTATATTATTATATTGAAAAATTGTGTAATGACAACACAATGTAAGTTCACTTTTCCACATAGTCCTCTACAAATGTTGCCATACCTCCGACCTGAATCTTTGCAGCAATTCGGACGTTTGGCGGCGGTGTTGCGTTATTGTGAAATAAAATCACATCTGCGCTCAATTATCTCCGCCGTTTTTCTTTAATTGCCTTACGCAACTACTTCAACGTGTGACAATACGAAGCCCAGTTGATTGTCATGCCTTTCGTCATAAAATTTCACGTGGCCCCACGTTTCATCTCTTGTGATGATTCGCCACAGAAACTCGTTGGCCTCCACAGAATATCAAAAATCAAGATTTTTGATTGCAAAAATGCCAGTTACGATTGGAAACGTTGCCCCTTGTGAACATTGAGCAGACACGGGACCTATCTTTGACGCAGTTTATGAAATCCAAGGTGCTGCTGAACAATGGAGAGCACACTGCCATACAAAATGTTCAGCACGATGACAATTTTTTGCGGTGTTACGCGCCAGTTCTCTCTAATGATCCCATCCACACGGTCAACATTTGCAACGATACTGGACGATGCCGGCCTGCCTTTGCTGTATTCGTCCGTGAGATCCGTGCATCCAGGGTGAAATTGCTTTCACCACTTTACAATACCTGGGAGATAATTTGCACTCTCGCCACATACAGCAGTGATTTCACGATGAATGGCCAAGCAATTGAGCCATTTAGTCCATAGAAATCTGATCGTTGCACGCACTTCCAATTTGGAGTGAACCTCCAGTTGAAGCTCCATTGAGCCACACAACCCGACGGAATACCACTTCCTATCGGACGTGTCAACAGCTTATTCTGGCTTACTCCTCATTGGCTACGCTCACGCCACACAGCGTGTTATTGCGGCAAACTGGTGTAACTTATTTTAAATAGTTCGAAGTTTGATCGGAAAACAACAAAAATGTGTAGTATGATGTTCTGTGAACTGATGGGAATCACATACGGTATGCTAGCGTTGCTAAGCGATAGGTCAATAAACGTAATGAAGCCAAGCTGCGCAACAGGTCAACAGTGAACGAAATGAAGTCAAGATTATCGCGAGCACTAATTTATTCAATCAACTAATTTCTTACCTAATACTCAATTTAGTTTTAGACATAATTATTCGACTACTCTACAATTGCTACGTTTATCTGGCTACATTGCTACAGTTTTTAAAAAAATACAAAAATTGGCTATATTTCTAAATATAGAAAAAGCTTTTGACAAAGTTTGGCACTGTGGTTTATTATATAAATTGAAAAATTTTGGTTTCCCAATATATCTTCAAACTATTATTGCTACTTTCTTATATAATCGTAAATTCCAGGTTAAAATTCAGTACTCAGTAAAAACAGTACTTTTATGGTCAAATTAAAATTAACCCACAAAAGTCGCAAACAAAGATTTTCTCCTTAAGAACGAGGCGGGACTAGAACCCTCGATCCTTCAGTTCGAGATTGCTACGGCACTACTGCCTTAACGCTCTCGACCATCCGAACAGCCATTTAATAACCGTGTTTCTTCTGTAATAGTAAGAAAATACTATTTCACCTGGCTATCGAAATAATATCAGATATCATCGTAGATGCTTTGTTCAATTTGTTTGGACTTTTTGAAATGATGGCTGAAGCGAGGACAGAAATTGCAAATAATTACATTCCCAATTATTCGAGACAGTACGTGCTCTTTTAACCTCACTTTTTTCTAATTTGAATACGCTTCCTTACGAGGTCTATCCACTTATCGCACTCAAACTCCCAGATGTATGTACTTGGCGCGACAGCCAGTGAACGGGCTCAGGCCTAACTGCAACGTCCCGTCCTCGCGGCCGTGGGTTAAGGAGTGGGTTACGTATGCTTAACACGTAGACATCCCACACGCCGTATTGAGGTCTTCTCAACCTGAGAAGTGTATTTTCTCATCGACAGGCAGCAACATATACTGAGACATTGCAAAGAAAACACTATTGTCTTAGCTCGACCGGGAATCGAACCCGGCGCCGTGAAGTGGAAAGCATGCATGCTGACCAAGAGCTAGGCAAGCCTTCAAACTCCTCGATATCTCTACCAATTTCTCTGGACGGCGCGTATTTTTCAGTGTACTCTGCTGTCAGTGACGTCGTTCGGGTTGATGCGGAGGGAGCGGAGGAGGGTGGCGTATCCATGCAGCCGTGACCACTCTGCAGGCCCAGGCACTTACCGCGCTTACCGCGCAACTGACCGGCGGCTGGTAGGCCTCTTGGCAATGGAGGCAGCTTCAAATGCGTGCTCGCTTTATGACGCAAGTCACAACGTGACGCGGCCCAGCAACTATTCAAATACGCAGTAGGCAGGAAACTGGGGAGTGATAAATCAGTACCTGCTTCGTAAGTGACTGCTCCTCTCCACGATTTAAATTATTGTACAAGTTATGTACCAGTTTCGTAGTAAAGAAAGTGATTGGTTCTATTGCAAAGTCGTTGTGTAGTGTCTTATTGCTGACAAATCAGGGGTCATTTACTGTTATTCTTAAGATTTTGTTTTGAACGATTTGTAATTTATTTAATGGGGTTGGTAAACTGAAATACAAACAAGGCATGAGTAAGTTATTATCGGTCGAAAAATAGATTTTTTATGTTGGCTTGAATTTTGAATACAATACAGGTTACTTACTAATATTCATTAACTATACACTAATTGCTCAAATTACCTGAAGTGAAAAAGTCATAGTATACCTCCTCATACCGTGTCGGGCCTCTTTTTGGCCACCCAAGTGCAGCTTCTCCATGAGGCTTGGACACAACAATCATTGGAAATTAGCTGCAGAAATATTAGCCAGGCTGCCTCGATAGCCATTCAAAACTGCAAAAGTGTTACCGATGCAGAATTTTGTTCACAAATTGACCTCTCGACTGTGTTCTATAAGTTTCCTATGGGATTCATATCCGCCGATCTGGGTTGAAAATCATTCGCTTAAATTGTCTTGAATGTTCTTCAAACTAATCGCGAACAATTGTGGCCCGGTGACATGGCGCAGTGTCATATAATGTAAGTGATCCAAATATGGCCAGTGCAGGTAATATGGCCAAGGAGCGGCAATGTTGTTAGCTGAAACTATTTCCGATTGATAGTGCTAGCTTGCAGTCTGGGAGAGTGTAAGACGTGCGTTAACCCCTTACCAAGCTTGTTGACGAGCATTCGCATTCTGGAGCATTGTCAAGAACGCGCTGAAGGCGCTCTGTTCTTATAACTTCTTTCCAGGTATATTTGTCATTGCATACACTTAAAGAAGGATTTAGTATTTTGACAATATACATAAACTTAGAGTGCATTTAATGCGCAATCTAATAAGATTAATTCCATTTAATTTGCCCAATATTTTATCAACGAGGAAGAGATTTTATAACATATATGGCCATATATAATATGGCCAAGGGTGATGGACAAGTATATTACAACCACTTATGTCATTACCTTTATGTTTTTGATACACTAATGTTATGGGGTTTTATTTTCTAGAACATGAATGAATCCTGCAAAGAAAAGGGGTGTTTGGAGCTAAACCAATATGAAAAACAAAGCCAACAATCAACTCTCACGTTATTGTTTTAAAAAAATATTTTCGGGACGTATTTTTGTAAAATTAGACTGTAAGAGAGTAATTCGTAATATATATTAGTGTAGCTAGCCTTAGTTCCATTGTTATGTCACAAGAACCCAGATAATTTGGCAATGGCCATAAAACATGCATATGGGCGTGCAAAACATACATAACCTTCAAATTACATTTTTTTAAAACAACAACAAAATATTCCTGAATTAAGTTTTTATCATACAGCTCTTACAACTTGAAGCGAGAATGTTAAATTTCATCACGATGTTGTTAATTTGGACAAATGTTGAAATATATAAACAGCAAAATTTGCGGCGCTGTACGTGGCCATATTACCTTCACATACTACTCTATATGAAATTCATCGTTGTGTGGGAACATGAAATCCATGAATGGCTGCAAATGGTTTTCAAGTAGTTGATCATGAACATTTCCGGGCAATAATCGGTTCAGTTGGACCAGAGGATCAATCTACTCGTACTTCATGTAAATGCATCCCACACCATTACGGCGCCCCCTCCAGCTTGCACAGTGCCTTGTTGACAACTGGGGTCCATGGCTTCGCGGGGTCTTTCACACTCAAACCCTATCAGTTAATTCCCTTTGTGCGGCCATAATCACGTCAGAAATATTTTTACGTGAATCACTTGAGTACAAATGAACGCTACTGGTGATACTACTTCTGATACTAGTACTGAAACTGCTGCCATCTGTATATTCACATATTGCTATCCCATGATTTTTCTCACATCGGTGTATATCACATTTCATTACTACCATATTTTAAGACTTTTTATTAGCGTGGTAGGAGTTAAAAATTTATTTTAAGCTATTAATGTGATACGTTAACAATAGCTACGCTTAGAACAATTGAAGATAACTAATATCATGTATTTTACACACATTTAATAATAATAATAATAATAATATAATAATAATAATAATAATAATAATAATAATAATAATAATAACAGAATCTACCTTTATAGTCGTATTAACAATGTGACGTAATTTCTTTGCTTATTTTCTGGAATTTTCATTAATCATTACAAATATCTTAACGTAATTTTAAATATTCTTGAATATAGAAATAAACATTTTTAATTTGCTCAACAGTATTTTACATTAAAACTTCTTTCATATTCTCCTTTAAGTATAATGAGTGAATCTGAACATACAACTCACATTCTTCTAAAATATGCTTGAGTGTTTCATCACTCTGTGGCTAGGAATGCCTTCAAGCCATTACGATATCTCCATCGCATCAGAGTCACCGAAGAGACCATAAGGTACAGCTGAGGGAAAACCCCTGAAGGAGGAAAACCTGCCGTTAAAAACCGAGTACATGTTAATTTGTTAGACTTTTTAAAACTATTTATTTATTTCTGGTGCGGACGTAACGCCTTCTCCTTCCAATCTTTGGCCTCCTCAGCACCTGAAATCAAACAGCGCCGCCGAAGATCGTCCGTGCCATCGCCTCTGCACTTACTTTTCGGACACCCACTCCCCTTGGCCTCCTAATGTGTTTATTTAATTATTTGGCAGTTTCATTTTATTTATTTATTATTTTTATTGATTTATTTACTTATTACTTTACAGGTTACAATGACGTATGCCTTTATTTACTGAACAGCTTACTAACTTAACATAAAGTACAGATTAAATTATTTATTGTTTGTTTATTAACTTATGTATTTTTTCTCCAGTCTAGGTTCCGCACCCTAATGGACCGAACCATTCCTAGAAATGTTTCTAATTCTTTGATGACGTGAGAGCTTTTATAGCATAATATGTTGTGAGCAAGCGTTACGTTTCTATGTTGGAAGTAGTAGTTTCACACACCCATCAATTTTCAGTAATTTAAAAGTATGTGAATCCAATCATCCTTATCACCGCAAAGCACACAGATGCCATTACCATTCGAGTATTTCAGTTTACGTTGTCCCACGACTCTGAACCAAGCTTATCACCCTCTTGCGTGGTTTCTAGTTGAGTAAACGTAAGTTTTGCAACTTCATACCGGACTCGTGTGAACGTTTTTGAGTCGTTGCTGCCAGGTTTCCTTGCCTTTTAATATCCGCACGTCTACTAGAAATTAGCCGCTCTATATCACGTGTTCCCTTATCCCAAACCATTTTCGGAGAGATGTCTCTCAGACCGGCGTCATCAAGTAAAAGTTTAATTTTGTGCGACCAGTAGCGTTGGTTGCTTTCCTATAACTCCACTCTAAAACATCTATGTAAAAGCGTGTGTCAGCGTGTTCAACTGCTAATATAATTCAAAGTTAATTTGGTTTTATTTTTAAATCTTTCCAAATTCCTTCATTACCGACCTCTCTTAATACCCTGCCATATGCTACAAATCTAGAGACTCCGAGAATTAATTTGTAGTAATCTGCTTCGATGTTTTCTAGTCGATCTATTCCATTCGCTCTCCAGATTTCCGCCCCATAATTCATAGCTGGGAGATCTAGTGATTTAAACATGTATCGCATACCTTTAAAGGCAATTTTTGTTTTTTAAATATTTACTTTTAGTTCGCATAACTCACGATACCTTACTAGGATGTTTAAACGCATCTCTACATCCTCAATAGTTTCTTAATTTAGGACTAAATCATCATCATATAGTTATCCGGTAATTTTCTGATAAGCAAATATTTGATGACTTCAATTATTTTCACACTCACTCCCGATTCTTATAGCTTCCTCCACAGGGTTGTACGCACCACCGATTCGGAGGCCATTTCAAAATCAATGAATGCTGCGGAAAGTTTTCCAATCAATGCAAGGCAAAAGTTTTTGTTTTGTTTTGGATTGATTTCCCTATTCTGATTCTCAATACAAATAAATTTTTGCAAGACATGTATTTGCGAAATACTGCTTGTGCTTCCGGTAAGATATTCAAAACATCCATCATAATTATTAAGCTAGATAGATTTAGCAAAATATATTTCTACATAGTTAAAAGGAATGCAATTTTAAAGAGAAACGGACGTAAAATACCTAACGCCTATTTCCTTCCTTTACTTTGGATGAGATGAGACTGCACCAATTTAATCTTGTCCACGAGAACGCCGAGGTAACGAATTGATGAATTTAGTGGAGATCAAAGGAAGGCAGAATAATCCAGAGATAGGAAAGATAGGATGTATTAAAGTAAATACTTTAGCTATTAATTTATTAAAATTGGTTTTGATTTTTCATTATTTTGACCAATATTCTCCTTTTTAGGTGACATTGAATTCCACGTCATAATATGTTTTAGTTTCGGTTTGCCTAAAAGAGTAAAGTATTATTTGCTAAAAGATGTGTTAATTATATTATTGGCAGGAATATCTGAAACGTACAAGTTAAAAAAGAAAAAAGATAATGGGAACCTGAGTGGAACACCAGTAAGAAGCTGGAGGAGAAAAAGTGAAGTCAGGACGTATAGATACTGTGCAATTGAATAGAAAACTTTATATAATATTACATAGATATAATTGTAGGCCAATTTTTCTTAACTTGCATTTTAATCCATTGTGCCATACTCGATCAAACGCCTAAGTCGTCTCAGAAATCTGCAAATAGTTGAAATTGACATTGAAATCAAAAGAGGATTTGTTCTGTTATTCGTAATAAGTTGATTACGTCTCTCGGAACCCAAATTGAAAAGAAGGAAGCAAATTGGTTTCGAAAATATGGTCCGTGGATATTTTTAGTCTTTTTTATTTAAGTTTTCAGAATATTTTGACAAAAATATGAAAAAATAAATTGGTCTGAAATTTGAAGAACGATGTATTTTTTGTGAAGCTTCGAAAGAGGAATAATCACAGTGTTTCCAAGAACGAGGAATATGGTCTAGTCGCAATGCAGAGTTAAATATTGTGGAGGTATGCAATGTTTTGTCGAGAAGGCTTCTTTAAGATCTTTCCAGTAATTCTTTCATGGCCTAATGATTTTTGTATGGTATTTCGAATTAATGTAAAAAGTTTGTTGGGTGAAATTAATGAAATTCAATTTAGAATATCAAAATTTGGTGACCACAAAAATGTATTATTGTACGCTGAATATCGTATCGATTACAACATGTTGGGTGAAAGTAGTTTCAAAATAACTTGCTAACAGCTAAGTTGTGTTATTTTTTTCAGAAATAGACATTCGACGCTTTTTCACAGACAATTATATAACAGTTTCGTCGATAACAAGGGTAAACGATGTCTGACGACGATGGCCAACGTCGTAGGAGAACTAGACTTCTGTCGCGACAGCATGTTTGAATTTCGCGCCCGTAAGTTACTTCTAAAACCAATTTTCTCGAGGACAGATATTTTAACAGAATGAGAAATTGGGGTAGGTTTTTGTAACAGGAGCTTTCAAACACACTGTATAGTTTTCCATATGTACGATCACTTTCTGCACTAACTGTATATTGAGTCTCATTTACGTCGGTTTTATTCATATAATTAGACATTACAATTTGAATGTTGAAGAACGCATGGTTACCAAATCGTTTTTTCCTTCGTGGACATAAAATATTTTTCTATGTTTCTTATTTAAATCTTCCAACAAAATTCTTCGATATTCATAACATTTATTTACATACATTTCATACATTAACAAAGTTTTCATTATGATTTTTCATTGTCTTTTAGTGGTATAACCAGAAAGAGTAAATTAAATAACCAACAGTCCCTACACCAACATATTACACACTGCCTTATTAATATAACCCCCTCAATATTTTATATATCTATTAGTTTTTCAATTGAAACAATTTATGGACGCTTATCGCTTCAGAGACCATTAAACTATTATTCTCTTTGTGTTCTTTGTCTTGCTTGAAAAGGGTGGTGGAGTTGCAATCTCAGACAATTGTTTGGAGCTCATTAAGCAATTGTGATCTCTCAAGTTCAACTTGTGTGACATTATCCTATCAGTCATGTCAGTCATCTTTGCTGGGTCGACTCACCAGCAAGGCTGTTTCTCTTGGCGATTTCAAAGACGCGGCCCGCCAAAGATACAGAATTAATGAGTAAATGGCATCCTCTACTTGCATTAGTTTTCACTCGGAAATGAAGAAAAATGGCGGTCATGTTCTTGGTTTGTCTCCAGGTGTAAAGTTCAACGTACTAGCAAAATGTATGCGTGAAATTTAAAGGTGTAAAAATATATTCAGAAAATAAATAGGTATTCAGGAAAGTTCACGGTCTATTACAAACTAAAGTAGTGGTGCTACAAATGGCACTGACTTTCCCGCATTAGCTTTCTATTTCCTTTAGTTTCAGCTAGCTATTCGGACTTGCCACATACTCTTGCCAGTCGCCAAAAGTACATTTGTTTTGAATTTTTCTGTTTCCTAATAGAACTGAAATATTACATAAAGAACACTAAAACCTCATTCTAAATGGAAAATTCCCTTGAAAAATAAGGAGCCGTTATTAAGAAAACTGCGCTTAAGCGCTACTGTAAATTCGATATTTTAACCTCTTTTCCACAAATATTTCTTTGAGTTTTCGAATAACTTCATTATACGTAATTTGAAGCACATTATCTTATAATTACATTTGTGTTTTCAAATTGTTGGAAATGTGATTGTTAACGGCGTGACAGATCCTTCAAAAAATTACATTTGTGTAATATTTGGAAAAACAAAATTAACCTTATATCATATTAAAAAGTGCAATTAGCAATATCCGTTCGAAACGTTTGAAGAAAAAAAATGGAGTCGTTTATGAGAAAATGGCGTTTGAACGCTTCTGAAAATGCGGAATTATGAGCTAGTTTTCACACTGTTGAGATTTCGAGAAACTTCATATGACATTATTTAAAGCACATATTCTCATACATATAATCATGTGAGTAAATAGCCGCTAATGTAAATATTAATGGCGTGAGATGACGTATAGTATAGTAACGACAGAAGTATGTAAGTTGCTAATACAATTGTTGGCGGCGGAAAATGTGTTAACAGGGAACATTTTAGTGCTAACATTTTACTTTCGCAAATACGTGTGTGGAATCAAGATTTAACTTCAAAAAGTTAAATATGGCGCTTCACATTAATTTTCGCTGTTATATGAATGGAAACATTTCGAAATACTTACCGATGTCCCGAGAATTTGTGAACTAACATTATATCTACGTGGTGTTATCACGATTTTGTGGTCGGCCATATTTACAACATAAATATTTCGATGCGTAACATATGGAACTTTTTTCTACATCAGCCTGAAAACGTACCGAAGATACCAAGTTTCGGACGGAAAAATTCGTAGTACGTACTCGTGATCGTCAGTTACATTAGTACATCATAAATTGTAATAAAATGGAGATCTCGAATAAAATGTTGGACATGATATGGCAAACGTTTCTTTGCAAGACACGGCGGTTTTCCTAGACTCCCAACTAGTTAAGAAGCATCCACTGTCGTGCCTTGTAATAATATAAATTACTATTCCTTCCTTTCCCCGGTAGAAGTATGTAGGGCAAAGGTAGGAATTAGTATTCTCCCTGTGGGCAGAGGAAAAAAGCACATTCAATGGGTTCATGGATCACTGTCTGCTACCTTTCCTCCCGAATTCTAATCAGTTCCGAGTGTCCCTGAGGACTCGTGGGGCTATGTGGGTGTAGCCGCTGTAGGTCAATAGACCTCAGCGGATCAAAGGATCGGGAGGCTGGTGCATGTCCACCAGACTGTCAAACTGCAAAGGTCAAAGGGCGAGGGACGTCGGTGAAGCCCTAATAGAAAAATACCCACTTCGAGTCCGATGGCAGCCGCTGGGTTGCGAATTAGGAGGAACGGCCTGAATGTTCCAACTATGCATTATTTTACCTCTTCAAAATATTTCTTGAACGAGAAAAACTATGCCATGTAGAGTACAACCAATTTGCTGGTATCGCGATTTTAACCCTTGTCTAAGGCAACTTTTATGTTTATTACGGACGATACAATTGTGTTACGCGAAAATAAGATATTTTTAAAAAAAATATTACCAGCTAAGGAAACAGTAGTTTACGAAATTATATGAAAGGGTCGGTATTCTTAGCTTAGTTAATACCCCTCGGAATTTGCCGAATAAAACCTTAATAGCAGCACGCTGCCCCCACCCAACTCACAGTACCTCTCTCTTCCTCCTCACTGAACTTCCACCCACCTCACAATACCTACAACCACACTCTTCCTCAAGCTTCCATTTCCTCGCAAGCACCACCTACAGACAGACTCCCGGTAGTCCACGATGCTACCAATTCCAAAAACATTTATCTTTCGCATAATTGGGTACTTAAAACAAAATTCTCCCTCAACAATTGGGCTGGCGGTACGCATAAATTAAACGAGTCGATTTATTTCAAGTTTTAAACTTTCTGCAATTTTTTCCGAAGTTTTTTTTTCTGGGGACAGCGCTGCCCTAGACTCCTTAAGATGCAGCCGCCAATGGAAGACACCAAACAGAGATGCCAGACTACCAGTGGAAGAAAATTGCATTAAAACTAGTTGACTACAGAAAACTGCACCACAAACTACAGAAAAACTTACTACAACCTACAGAGAAACATCATGGTCCGGCAGAACTTTTAATTTTCTTTCTCACTACTCGTTTAATCAAAAAGAAGCAATTGATTATAATTTAGTAGGTTCACCCATTTCATTAGATTATTTATTCCACTACTTTAATTTCAGTTTGGTTCGCAGGGCCTAAAGAAACAATAATTATTCTCATCGGATCATTAAATTATTCATTAACATACAAAACATATCCCAGAAATTTCCATTACAACTTTTATCAACAACTAGATTGTTGATACTAGATTGTTGATGCTAGATTGTTGATACAACTAGATTGTTGAACTATCAACTTTCATCAACAACAGTCTTCATTTATTATTTTTCCTTCAGACAACAAAATTAATTTATAGATCAAACACCTACTACATAAAGGTGACTCAAAACCGTATTTTATAATGAAGTCACATTTTAAATGAGCGTAAGTATCCGCTAATATTGTGCATGTTGATATTATATGTTTTGAAGATTTCGTATCAAACGTCTACATAAGTGACAAAGTTCCATATTTGCATAAAAGTATATATAAACAAGAGAATAGTCCTACATACTTATGTATCATAGAACTAAGAATCACACAAATAACTTTATCAACACATCCATCATTGCTTTCATAAAAAAGTACAGAAAATACAGACTTCCGAGATCATATCGATTTTAAATAATTAAGTCATGAACACTAAAAGCAATGCAAATCAATCTGGTCCGCTCGACAACGACGTTATAAGTCAACCAGACTCTGGCACAATTGTTAGATCGGTTACTGTTGCTACAATGACAGACCAAGTGAGTTTCAACGCGGTGGTATAGTCGGCGCAAGGGAGATTGGGCGCAGCATCTCTGAGGTCGCGATAAAATTTGGATTTCCCCGTACGATCATTAAAGGGTGTACCAATGTTGGGAATCCGGTAAAACATCAAACCTCCGGCATCACTGCGGCCGCAAAAAGATCGTGCAAGAACGGGACCGAAGACGACTGAGAGGAATCATTACACGTGACAAGTGCAACCCTTCCACACATTGCTGCAGATTTCAATGTCAACAAGTGTCAGCGTGCGAACCATTCAACGAGACATCGATATGGGGTTTAGGAGCCGAAGGCCCACTCATGTACGCTTGACACGTCGTGACCCCACGACCCAAAGCTTTACGCCTTGTCTGGGCTCGTCAAACCGGCATTGGACAGATGATTACTGGAAACACGTTGCTTGGTCTGAGTCTCGTTCCGCATTGTTTCGAGCAGATGAACGCGTACGAGCATGGCGACAACATCATCAATCCATGGACCCTGCACATCAACAGAGGACCTTTCAAGCTGGTGGAGACTCTGTAATGGTATGGGGCATGTGACGTTATAGTAATATGATAGTCTAGGCACGACTCTGACACGTATGTAAGCATCCTATCTGATCACCTGCACCCATTCACGACCATTGTGTATCCGGACGGACTTGGGCAATTTCGGCAGAACAATGTGACAGCCCACACGTCCAGAAATGCTAGTGTGGCTCCAGAAACACTTCTGAATTTAAACACTTCCACTGGCCACCAAAATCTCTAGACATGAACATTATTGAGCATATATGGGATGGATTGCAACGTGCTGTTCAGAAGAAATCTTCAACATCTCGTACTCTTACGAGTTTATGGACGTCCCTGCAGGATGCATGGTGTCAATTACCTGCAGCACTACTTTAGACATTAGTCGTGTCGCCGCACTTCTACGTGCATGCGGGGACCCTACACGATATTCTACAGGTGTATCAGTTGTTTTTTTTTTGCATTTCAGTGTAAATTCCTAGACGTTAATGAAAGGAGTACATTCCAAGTTGGAACAATGCTAACCTTGTGTAACTTCATTCTCGCAGAATAATGACCCATATATTGCTAACGGATTACATCATTTTCTTGATGCAACTCGAAGACAGAAGTGAATTAATACTACAGTGGAAAAAGTGGACATCAAGCATTCCAGCTGCAAAGCTTGGAGCCTTCTAAAGAACTTAGTACCATTCCACTAGACACTCGAAAGTATAAGTGGTCTCCTCAAACCAATTATCAAATAGGATTCAGCCACAGTCAAGAGCTCTATATACCCAAAAATTCACAAAGTCAGTGAGGAGAGAAATGAATTCTTAAATATAAGTTGCGTTGAGAGCTCTGCGTGCTCTACGGAATTTAATACTGATGAAATTAAGGTTGTCCATTGCGAAACAAAGGCATAAATAGACATAGGTTTTGACATAAAGCATACAAAATTCCATTTAAACATAGGTATTGTTGAGACTGCGAAATATTGCTTAGATGATTTGGAAGAGTACTAGAGGAAACTGCAACGAAAATCGCCTTCTATGTACTCATCAGACGAGAGAGTTCAGGAAAATAAACGACACATAATTGACAAAGGTTATTACTTTGCCGAAATAATAAATGGGTATTGAAGAGATTGTCATGGTTACCTCTGTCCAGCCGAAAAATAAACGATTTCCTTACGAATTTTACGCTTCGGGCTTACGCTTGTTGCGTTTTGGTGTTTGAGGTTGTAGACTTCAAAAATGTGCTAGGAATTGCCTGGCAGAGCGCCGAATAAAGCTTTCAATGCCTCCAACACACGTTTCACTAAGCCTCCATGCACGATCGCAACGAAACTGCTCGCGGCTTCTCTGATTTTCATAACAATGCAACCTCGGCGCGTCTGATGTAAAAGTTGGAGTCCGAGAAATCTGACAATGGGTAAATTTTTCGTCGCGGACGCCTAGGAGGTTGCGTGATCTTTTGGTGACTCTTCGAACTAAAAGAATTCATGTCAAAGAACTTTGTGCAGGAAAATGAGTATTTGGTCAATTGAGAAGGAATTCGCGTGGTTTTTGAGACAGATTAGACTCCGCGGCGGGAAGTTTCAACTGTACGATCTTTTCTTCTACAACGCCTTCAAAGCGCAGCAAAACTGAGCTCTTCGAAGCGTGGCGCCAAACTTGAATTAATTTGGTGGTCAATGTGACAACATAATTCCCGCATAATAAAAAGAATTGAACCGGGCCAAGAAGCGTAGGGCCACAGGACGCCCTAGAACCAACTGTGACTGTCTGTAGACAGCGAATTGTGCCACCCTTCTTCGAATTATCGGCTTTGAACGTGTTTGACCAAGCCGCGAGGTGCAGTGTGTTTATACAGTTGTCCGGGCCTGATTCCAATGAATAATTGTACGAGCAACTCATGGCCGAAACAGGAACATCAGATAAATGACTAGAGAGAGATTTAAATGCGTTTGATTTAAACTGAATGATTATTTACTTGCATTCAAAAGGCGAGATTTGATAGGAACTCTGATAGAGAGAGAATCGCGTTCCCATGCCCTGTATGTAAAAGAAAGAATTAACGAACTGAGTTTCCGGCTTTGCCTTGACAATTCTAAGGGAGAAAAGATCAGAAACAGACTAAGCAACAAACACGATCGTTGTGCGAACGCATGACACAAATCCCATTTCCGACCGTGCCAACCCGCCAATACGCCGGTGAGAATTCAAAAAAAGAGAGATAATATAAGAATCACAATGAGTTAAGATATAATTACCATAGCTTGTATCACTGAGCGAATTTGTGGCTCAAAAATTCAAAACAAGACAAAAAATTGTTTGGCGCTATGAACCTTCAATGCCCAAGAAAAAGTTCCAAATCCAAAAGAAATAAATTCATTGGTCGATGAATGAATGCAGCATAAACCAAAACAGTTCGAATTTCTGAGCGAGTTATGTCGACAATACTAATGAAGTGTCAAAAAGAAACGAACCCAGTACCTATGATACTGGTAATCAATGCAGTTTGGTATATAAGATTTTTTTATAAATATCAACTGTATATACAAACTAGTTTGCGCAACCACCTTCTTCTTAAAGCCGGCCAGGATGCTGCAAACATTTAAAACGACTGGTTTTTTGCACGATAGCAAACGCCAACAGATAAGCACACGAAAGAAAGCAATGAACATTTTATAGATATTTTAAAATCTGTCAAAATTGAAAACATATTGGTACTTTTCATGTAATCTTTTCTAAAAAAAATTCTTAAATCCATCATTTTTTTAAAATTTTCTTCTCCTATGTATCAAGGGACGGTAAAAAATATTGTGCTAGTCCCATTTTTGACAAACTCTCCGTAGTTTCTGAAATTGCATACAGTTAACATTTCAAATCTACAAAATTGAAGATAGTTGAAGTGTGCGATGATACTATTTTTACTCAACTTTTAATACTGCTCTCTGAACTAAATCCTAAAAAGAAAGGTAAATGAGTACTTTAAATCATTTACCTGTTGTACTATACCGATTTTTATTTCCTGTCATCATCAGCGAAATTCGTGCGTTTAATATGTATTCGAGTCCATCACAGTAATCGATAATTTTGTGAAGTAACGATTTTCTATAACATGCGCTTCAAGAGCCAATAGCAATGTGATAGTGCATCTACCTTCAAAATGTAATTCCATCCTTTGTATTCTGCCGCTCATAACTGCGTTTGCTGACTCGTCGCAGATGAAATGCTTTTCGTCCAAGCACGAAATTGCATCTATCTCACAATTCTAAATAGGAGACATTTTACGGCGCCTCGTAAAGGGAAAGGAGGCACTAGCCGGGAACTTTACAATTAACTTTTGTATTATTGTTGACTTCGTTTTTCTTACAGGGCCACATTTTTAGACAATCATCTTTATTGTGATAAAATAAGACAGTAAATTGAAAGGGTTAAAATATTGTTTTATTGCATTTATGCTGGTCGTAACGTTTCGGTGCTTTGATTTCCTCTAATTTCAGACACAATAAACATATATACATTTTTATATTAATTTAAATTTATTCTGAATTCTTACATAAACACATACACTACTAAATTGCACATTTTGGGATTTTACTGGACAAAGTTGCAAGATTTATAGTTTTATTGCATAAAATATACTATTCATATTATCAACTTATTTTAATTTATCTTTTTAAAAGGTTTAATGCAAGAAAGAAGTTTCTATGACGTAATCCAGTAATGCGTTCGGGTAGTCTGTGAAACTCGATTGCCGTTTCATGTGTGTCGATTCTGCGTTTTGTTCCCCCAATGAACTGTGGGTCTGTACCCGTGACGCCTATTGTCTAATTAATATTTTTTAGTCATTGCAGCAGGGATAGGTCCGCGGCCCTTGGTTACGCACGCTCAGCAAAAGCTCTCTTATAGGATCATATATCCGTTTGGTCAGTCTTCTTTGAACTTTCCAGCACGTGGACGGCCTGGCATGCCCAATGGACGAGATGGCACGCGCATTTGAGTCACATTTGACCTTACGCCCAGGCGCGAAGCTTAGCGGCAACTGCATCGCGTTTCAATTTCATCGAATCCCCCCGGACAGACGTTGTCCTGCGAGGTAGAAGAGAGAATGAAAGCAGATTTTGACCGCTTTTGTCAGCGTGTACACGTAGGTCAGAGTGAGGCTCGGCACACAGACAAGTTTAAAATGTAGAACGAAGGTCCTGTATGAAACATATTAGTTGATAGAAGATAGAATAATTTCTCTGAAAATTATTTGAAATTAAGAATATTTCTTCTGTAATTTAATTTTTTTCTTTTCGAAGGAATACTTGTATTTTTTTATTTTTGAAATTTCATTTTTGTGTTTTTATCCTAATTTAATTTTGTGTGCAAACAATAGTTAAAATGTGAAATATGATTTGTTTAAACAATATGTACAAACTTAATTAAAATAAAAATATTAAAATTATAATACTTATTATCCTTAAATATCACATTCACAATATAAAAATATGTTAAGTAAATTAACGGGAGATTTTAGGCTACATAACACCGTTTCGAAAAGTCATGATCTTCTTACCACATGTTTTTGCAAGTTATGATGCTTTTACTGCACGTTATAGAGTTTTACTGAATGAAAATCCGTAAAAACCTTTAATTATAAACATCTCTAGGTTTCGTAATATCCCCTAACCATGTGTAAATTATGCATTTTGTCAACTTAACATTTTATACCGCATTAGAACAAGCGTGGAGGTATTTACTTCAATATTTTTAGGTGACACAGTTTGTGAAATCGATGTCCTCGTAGCCTACGCTCCCGAAATCAATCATCCGCAAAAAATTCCGTCGACCACCAGTAACCTTCTAGCCTTCTGTCATAACGTTGAAATTAGTTATTCTCGACTGTCTCAGGTGGACATCCCTACTCGAGACTGCTTCTCTTCAAGACAACTGAGCGTTCTAACCGCTGAACTATTAGTACGACCGGCTACCTTTACATGTGATGCTAAATATCTTCTGCCAGAACTACAGCTCAGGTGCAGCATGTCACCTTCTTTTACGTTTGTTTTCCAAATTGTTAAGAATTTTACTATTTGCTGTAACTCGTTTCCCGATAGTCATATATCTTGACTCAATGCCTATACCTTTACTAAAACCTATCACCACTGAATGTCTCTCTTTCCTGTATTTGCTCAGGTGACGCTTCCAAAATAAAAATAAATTCTATAAACATCCACGTCCCAAATTACAACTATGTTAATTTTGTCCTAAAAATCTCTGTTTTTAATCTCTATAAATAATGTTTATTGTTCATAATGGTCTCGAATACTTCTAATTCCTAATATTTACATCACAATATTTGCATCTAAAACTTCAATATTCACCATGGCTACCCAATGTCCTCTTTGTTAATGTAACACACTACTCCTATATTATCATATCCGGATACCAATATTTCGAGATGAGTTATTATTTCATTTTTTTTTCGTTAATCGGCCAACTAGGACCACGCATGCAAGCACCCTGCATTTACCGTGGCCCAGTTTTTATTTATTATCACGGTGGCAGGTGCTTGCGACAATTTTTTGGGGGGACCAGCATTTTAGCTGGATCCAATTTTTATCCCCCACGGTTGTTAGCCCTGGGGGTATGGAAGATGAAATGATGATATGATGATAATGGGGGTGAAAGGACAACACATACAGACATACACAAATACACAAATACATCCATGCCCGAGGCGGGACTCGAACCCGCGATCTTCTGGACCGAAACCACTCCGGCACTACTGCCTTAGCGATATCGGCCATCTGATCGGCTTCATATTATTTTATTCAATATTAATATTATATTATCAATATTACTATTATTACATTCAAGTTCTTTGATCAAAATTTACTTGTCATGCAAATTACTAGATCGTAACTCTCTTACTAATTCTTCTCGCCTTTCACTTTCAGAAAATCGGAATTATTCAACGTACTATTAATTCACAGTTCATTCAAACCACTGCATACAAAAACATTGCTTTTCTATCTGACTGCACGATAATTACTTTCAACTGCAAATCCTTCTCATGTTCTCTTTACAGAGCAAAATTTCAAGTACTGTATTATCTGCCTAGTTAAGCTCAACCTTTTCGCACGTCTACTGAGAAAGAAGCAGTCATTACATCTGCCTTCTGGTCGTTCCTTCCTCTCCTACTTTCTCCTAAGAGCTACCTTTCCTATCCCTCCGCTCAGAAGACAAATTCAGAAGGCAATTCAAACGGGTTCACACATGCTCCATATCGCAAGTTCCGTGCGTATATATATTGTGACGTACCTGGCGATGCCGGGTATTTCACTGCAATATAACACTAAAGGAGGGTATCTTTTCCGTGAATGGGTCCTTGGATAAGTTGGCATAACATTGGGAAAGTTAATTAGAAATGGAAATACAATCATGAACAAGATTTATTTGCAAATCAAATAGGTTAATTACATGATCTGACAACGTTTATACACTCTGCCTTGGTACCAAGATTAAGTGTAATATGCATTTATCATACCTTCGGGGCCCCGACCAAATACCTTCGATGCTCGTAGAACAGCTCGTACCGACAGGGTTGCCGACCTCTACAGCAGCTGTGGGCCGTCGGCGGCTGATGGCGTGGCGGTCGTCCTGGGCTGGTGACCTTGCGATTCCTCCCCAACTCGGATCTTGATACCACGGCGTTGCACCTCTCTCGAATCACCTTCCGTCGATGGATTTAATTACTCAACCCGCGCCTATCACGCGTGCTGGTCTCAGTTCCGTACCACACAGTTTCGATAAGGTTTCCACTACGCTAATTAATACCAGCGCGATCGATTGTTCTATCAACACGAATCTTTTATTCTAATGATACTCTCATTATCTACTTCACGCATTTACTGCTTCACAGTTACTAGTACTTTATGAACGCATCGCATGTTCCCTTTTGTCCATGCGCTAACGGCGAGCTTTTCGCCACACGTCCGAACTCTTCGCCGCTCCGCTAACGTCTGTCCTCTTCGCAATTCTCCTAACGACTGCCTGCACGTGCTCGCTGCCCGGTTTGTAACCGACATTCTCACGCTGGCCTCCCGGCGGTGGCACCGGTGGCGGTAGCGACCGTTGCTAGCTCCCGTCGTTGTTCGCAGCGCTTGGCGTACGTACCGCGCAGTCCAAAATATGTATTGATTACTTACACTAATGTTTTAATTAGTGTAAGGGAACACATTCTGTGTTTCAATATATATATATATATATATATATATATATATATATATATATATATATATATATAATTCTACTTCGCCAAACTTCTCATACTTCCGATAGTGAGTCAGAAGATATTTCATCGGCATGTTTTATAGTTCAACAAAAATGGAACTACCGACGCTTTTTACTAGCATTTTTACTAGCATTTCATTTCTTGCTTTCGAAAAATGTGAAGAAAAAAATTGAAACATTATTTTATTATTTTCAAAAATTCCCTTTTGTTTTAACAATAATGACACGAAGACTTAGTATTTTCAAAATAATTGTAAACTACCTTATCTAAAGATACAATCTTGAAGGACAGATTGTTTTAGGTAAAAAATTCTATCATCAAAACGGTAGTTTTCCAATGTTTATTTTCTTAATTTTCGAAAATAGACATGGACCAAAAATAGGACCTGCGCCATCTTTATGCTATTTTATGTTCTTAGCTCTATTTGAGAAAAAGTTACGGAAAAATCAAATGGAGCAGTATGGGGGAGAAATTGTTATGTAAACTGTTTTACATCAAGCAAATTATTTCGCGAAAAATTCACATATTTAAAAACTTTGTACGGGCCCTAATTTAATTGTTTGAAACATATTTAATTAAAGATAAAATGTATGTCATCAAATAGATAGATTTGGAATGTTAACGTTTTGCAACTTTCAAAACACAAAACGTTTATCGAAAATGAGGCTTTTGCCATTCGTATAACCGTGCTTTGCTTTATTCGTGAAAAGTTTGGGTAGATCGATTGAAGAATATCAATTTTGGAAAAAATCCACTAAACGGTTTACGCGTTTGCAATGGCCATACATGGACATACAGACGCTTTGCGGTCGACCATATTTTTATGTGCCAAGGAACCTCAAAACGTATCAAGAAACAACAAACAATTCAGACTGCACAAAGAATAAGGTGTCCAAATGAAAAGGAGACCGTAGCTGTAGCGGCGTTGTGTCAACTCCCCATAAGTGAACGTGGTAGCCGATATTTTGCCCTATTTAGCACGGTATTTTTCCCGGTTGCCCAGGTGGAGAGAAGGACGTCGCAACGATTGCGTCATTTGCCTTGTTTCCGCATTTCGTTGCGTGATGGATGCCTCCAGAGCAGTTCAAAGAGCAGTGATCCTTTTTCTTCGCGCGTGAGGGCAGCAGGCGTTCCAAATTTATGGCGGGACGCACGAGGTGTATGGCGGGCGGTGGTTCGTATTCTGGTGGTGTCGGCGTTGTGCGACGGGAAGCGTCAACATCGTAGCGAGCGTCAGGCGTACCAACAGTGCCACGATTGTGGAGCGTTGTGACCAACAGTGCCACGATTGCGGCTGTGGACGAGCTCGTACGGCAGAATCGTCGGATCACCACACGTGAAATTGCTGTTGAACTGACGACGAGCAAAGGATCAAGGCATCACATCACCCACACAAAGTGTGTGTCCACCAAGCCCCTCGCGCTCCTTGCGCAATTTCGACGGGAGGTCCTATAACATCCTTCTTACAGCCCCGACATCTCCCCATTCGACTCCCATACATTCGTCCTCGTTGTTGAAAGGTCAGAAATTCACCTCCGATCTGCAAGTCGCCGTGGAACAGTGGATCCCTCAGGAATCCAGTTTTTACACGGAAGTCATCCACACACTTCCTACGCGCTGGAATAAGTGTATCAATGTATATGATTATTTATAGGAGTACTGTGCTTTGCCGTGTTACTACATTACTTTTACTACATTGCACTGTATATTTGTGACATGTGGTTAGGCGGAAGAGCGGGCCTGATGGCACGAGCCTCGCCATATTAATAAAGGCATATTATTATTATTATATTATTATTATTATAGTTACTGTTCCAAATGATATGAAATTCACTTGTTGGCATTAAAGTTTCTTTGTATTGAATTGAATTGAATTAATGCCTTATTATTTTCTTTCCATATCTCTGCAGTCTTCTTTTTATTTGGGAACACCTTACAAAATTTAGGAACAAGAGTTATCAAGTTTTTTGAAATCATAATACAAGATCTGACAAATCACCACTTTTCACTGAGAATAAAATACCTCACCTTTACTACGCACGTACGTAGTAAGCAAGGCAGTTAAAACAATGATCAAATTTTGAACATTCAAGACACTCCTTCGTTTGCTGTAAATTTGTCCTTTGAGATCGCTAGACATAATTTCCATTTTAAAACCTGAACTGGATATTTCACGAATCAAGTTTGTCCAGGACCTTTCATGTTTAGAAAGATTAATGAATATCTTCTAGTCACGGAAGACGACGAATGACGGCATGTGACTGAAGGGAAAAGGAGAAGACGCAAAAGAAATCTAATTTAGATCTACGACTTTCCTGAATTCGATCAATAGAAATGCGCCTTCTCCTTTTCCGCAAGATTCGAGTACCTGAGAACATCAAACAGAGTTTTTTGGAAGAGATCAAAGCAGCTTGAGCCAGATTCAAAGGATTGTAAGTTCTTGAATAGTTGTTAAAAGGAGTACGTCCCGAGCGCATCATACGTGGTGATATCATGTTATCAGTCATCAGGTCATCAGTCAGTATGTGAGGTATTAACAAGTTATTCTGCATGGAGAAGTAATTTTAGAATTAAGGGAAACTTCAATGTATTGATTGTTATTCCCTGAAAAGTATCACTCTAAGAGAGTGCAAATAAAATATTAAAAACACATTACATGTATTCAAAAATTAAAACGAACATACGGCCGGCTGGTCGATCATTCGAAAATTTGCCAGCTGTGCTCCGCTTTACCCGGAGAAATGAAAATAATTTACTCTGTGATAGATTAAAGATTGAGTTAGAGGCATTAATTTTTCGGTGGCCGCGCCGAACGGCGGCGGAGGGGCGTCGTCGGGATAAGACGATGGGGTGGGTGATGGCGGGGAGGAGGGGGGGGGTGCGCGGGGCGGAATCGGATTAGAGCGAAGGGTTGCCGTCGGCGAGGCAAGGCCCGCAGCCCGCGGCGGCGGCGGCAGAGGAGGAGGCTGCGGCTCTGCCTGCGATCTCGACGCCGCGTCGACGTCGCCCTGGCCTGGCCTGGCCGCCGCACCGCCTGCACCCCGTCCCCTGTTGATGGGGCCCGGCTGCCCCATGACGTTCGCCTGGGAGCGCGCTTAAAGGAGACTCCTTTGAAACAATTGCGCGCCCTCGCTCGGGAAACGGTAATACAACAATGTTACTTCGCCGCCGCCTCAATTCTATGCGATTGCTCTAATAATGTTTCAAAATTGTTGAACTTTTAATCAGCTTACTTCAAAATATAACAAGCATTAGATTAACATTAAGGGGTTTGGGTCTCTACTACTAGTGAAATGTTAAAATTACTCATCTTATCGTGTAGATTAATAAATTTACAATAAAAATTGCATGTCAATTTTTAATTTTCGATTGAACGATTATAAATAAGAACAAAAGTTGATTGCAAACATAAGGTCATGAGTTAAAAACGATAAATCTTCAAACTCCTCACAATTGACGGATCGGAAGTCGCGAAAAGAGATAAGTACGCTTTATGTGATATTGATTAAAGAGCTTTATTTACAGTAAACAAAATTTGAGTTAAGGATTGTGAGAACCGTTATGCGTGGTGAAATTTAAAATTGAAAACGTTTTCCAGAAAAAATAGTTTGTAGACTGTAAACTTCATTATCTCCGAACAGGCAATGTCTTACTTATACCTCTTTGCTTCCCATTGCCTCAATTTTAAAATCATTTCAAGTGTTATTTTGGGGCATAACTTTATATTTCATACAGTACAGTTAGGAATCGAAAACGTTTCACAGTCTCTTGTCTAAAAAATACAGTGAACATCTGCGAGTTGATTTCTCGCATCACCGGGAGAACATTCGTAAAACAGATGCATTTCCATTGTCATTGTTCTGTCTCTAAGTCACCGCAACTTGTACAAAGTTATTTTAATTTGGTGCCATACATCATTTTCAAAATCTTGAGTAGTTGCATCTCGATATCGTTTAAGTTCAGTATTTTTGTTAGTTTAAATAAATACACACTCACCTTCTGCAAATATGAATAAATCAATATAAGTGATAAGACAGACAAGCGTCCAGATACTCACACTGACGGACACACACGCACACCCAGATGGACACACACACACACAGTCAGACGATCTCATACACGAAGACGAACACGCACGCACACACACACACACACACACACACACACATACTCACTCACAACGTGCCTACGTTCTTGACTGACGTACACATACGGAGAGACGGACACACACAGGCAGATGAACATACACACGCAGACGAACACACACACACACACACAAACAAGCACAATGTTCCTACGTACTTGAGAATAATGGTTATCTCAATCGCGAAATTCTAGTGTACGACAACCGACCAAAGGTACCAATAACCACCGGCGCCCTCAGGGTTCGTTGCTAGGTCACGACTGTGAAATATCAATGTATGATACCATTTTTAGGCTCGCACTCCAAGATGAAATCAAGATCATAGGCTACGCAGTCAACATTGCCACCCTCGTTGGCGCAAAATTTATAGAGGAGATACGAGAGACCCTCCCAAAATAAATGCCAAGTTTCTAAACATTCAATTTTATTTTCCATGCCTGTGCTATTTTTACAGTATATTGATCCATCTTTGAGGAACAAAAATTCGCCTGTCCACATTATCTCCATCTTTTTCTACTGCCTCACGTCACCTCAGAACAAGGGCATGTACGCCCGTACCGTAGACGTCTGGGCCAGCACGTCTGAGCCACTGTGTAACAGCCGTCACAAGAGAATCATCACCTCCTGGAACCCACCTGGTACAAACCTTTTTCAACTGCAGTTCTTTCAATATTTTGCACACACTCGCTTCTCCCATACCCACATTCATTGACAATTCTTTCACGGTTACATGTTGGGCAGACAAACAGAGGTTGTGATTGCGCTGCACGTTGTCAGGAGAATGTGAGGAGCGCGGTCTGTCGCAGCCGGGGAGATCCTGAGACTTCGCTTGCACTAATTCACCATACAGTCTCCAAGACCATCAATTGCAATTAGCAGAATCATTTACATAAACATTTTAACCTCTTGTGAGTGTTTGTCACTGCCTCATTCTCACAAAAAATAAATTCTTTTACAATACGTTGCTCCCGACGAACTCATCAACCCATGCATCTGCCTTCTTAAACGAGTGCTACCAAAGTCACAGTTGCGGAAACAAGTTGAACTAAATTTGAATTCAAGCAAGAAGAATGATTCTTCGAAATACGTAAAAAGCAAAGACGTAGATAAGAAAATTATTTTTTTAAATAATGTGCATTACTTTTGGAGTGACCTTCGCAGTATGTTTCTGCAAAATATCCATTTGCCTTTGCCAGTCTGAATTCTACAGGATTGCAGCTTGGCGAACAAAAACAGAAGTGATGTTTGTAACTAGTAGGAGTAAGAGCGAATTTGTCACTTTCAAAGTCAGTCATCAAAATTTAATCACGATCCGCAATAAAATACCTCAATTTAATGGTCGAGAGTCGCTTGTCCTTTAGAGATCACTTTTACGGTCTGCAAGAAAGATGTGGTGAATACTGCGTTCACTCGAGTAACGCCGAACCATGGAGGGTCTAGTCATGAAAGTAAAAAAACTGCTTGCTTCGGACGTCACATAAGTTCTGCACTATGGATCACCAATTTGGGCCTTCTACAGATACGAAGAGCTACATTAGAAGAATGGCGTCAATATATCGGCTAACTGAGCTCAGGATTGCATGTGCGTTTCGCACCGACTCAAACGAAGCAGTTCTTGGCGTAGCTGGGATGATACCAATAGATGTAATGACTCAATACATAAAAAAGGTGAGATGCAAAGGTGCCTGGAACAACTAGCAGTATGGCAGCAGCAATGGGATATCTTCCTCCAAAGAAAAGTGGACTTACGGACTGATTCCTACAGTTGAATCGTGGATCAATCATGTGGACTAGTACGGTGGACTAAGAGATATTCAGTTTTCCAATACACGTAAATAGAAATGTTAAATGCAAAAACCCGACTGCTCCTCGGGTAGGATGTGCGTCCGTAACTCTCTCCCACATGACGTACAATCCAAGAGCGCCACACTGTCATTGGGGCGAGGGCACCACGCCTCACTTGGAGAGGAAAGCTGTGCAACTTCATGCCCAGTGGCAATGCGTTTGATCGTATTCCAGGTGAAAGTAAACATGAAATTGAGAAAATAGGCAAAATAAAATAAATTGGTTTTAATCATTCATTCACGAATACAGTCCTACACATCATAGGACCTGGATATAGCGACAGATTTAATAAAAAATAGAGAAAAAAGTAGATGAAAAGTCAATTAATTTGACGACAAAATACTTTGAGATTCCAACCATTTTTCTGCAATTCTGAGAAATGCATGACCTTCGCAAATCACGCAAAGCATACTCGGGAATAACATTTTCAAAGCTTTTGCTGCTCGCTTCGTATGCGATTGAGACATACCCAGATATCTCAAGAGTAATATTGAGTAAAATAATATGAAAAAATAGCTCATTTCGAAATATTGGTACCGGGGAATAATAATATAAGAGTAGTATGTTACATTTACAAAGAGAATATTGAGTAGCAAATGTTAGACATTGAATTATTATATTCAAATATTTTGATGTAAATAAATAGGTATTGGAAATGTTTGAGGCCGAAATAAATAATAAAAATGGGACATTAAAGATTCCCAGGACAAAATAAACATAGTTGGGATATGGGACGCGGATGTTTACAGAATTTATTTTTTTTATTCTGGAAACGTTACCTGACGAAATTCAAGGAAGTTGGACAACCAATAGTGATAGATTTTAGTAAAGACATAAGCGTCGAATAAAGCTAGATGACTGTCGGGAAACAAGTTACAGCAAATAGCAAAATTACTTACAAAAAATTTGGGAAACAAACGAAAACGTAGGTGACATGTTTCATCAGAGCCGAGGTTTTGGCAGATCACTGGTTATCGATGACATTCTTCGAAGAAGATTCTTCACTTCAGCAGCGCAGTCTACGAGGACATCTTCACAAACAGTAAGCGCCTCGGAAGACATCTCGCAAGATAGGCTAATCTTTCTTTGCAAAGCAATTATTGGACATTTTTTTAAATGAAACACATTTAATAAATAACAAAAATCTTATGACATTCCGATAGTAGTTTATAAAGCAGAATGTTGTAAATATAATTATAAAATTGCAGCAATAATTATGCAATTAGATTATTGAAAATGAAGGTTGGTAGATATATTCCGCAGATCAACTATCTTGTGTTCTTAACAGGATACATTTTCAGCAATTACGTAGTCCGTATGGAATGGGAGGTCGGCCCACGTATGTAATATTTAATTACAGAAGAACATGGAAGTCTGGCATTAACGAATAACTAAAGATAAATATTTTCAAGTGAATAGATATTCAAATGGTTTCAGATTGGTTTGCACAATGGCGGGCAAATATTAAAATTAAATATAGCGATTTTAATATCGTTTCAATGATACTGCATCAGTAAAATTGTTCCACATTCTGAGGATGAATTTCAAGGAATCATATTAACTACAATGAATATGTGAATAACTATAATAGATGAGCTACTGATTTTTTGTAAACATTCATTAGTGACCAAAAAGAACTCTATTCAATAGTTTTTTTAAAGAAGAGTCTACTGAACAGACATCCCTTGTTTGATAAATAGAAATCTACATTATAATATTTAGATTCGTCTTGAATTTTTCCAATCATTGCACCGTAACACTGGGGTAATTGCTCAAAACTGATGCACTTGGCAGAAAATCTTTCGTGTTTTTCGAAAATATTTCTTAATGTTGGATTTTCAAACTTCTCTACCACATGACAATTGGAATTATTTATTGGAAAGAACACAATAAATTCCATCCATGACGCAAAATCGAAATTATTTTACTTGTAGATCAGCCACCCCCGACGTACAGCCACATCACGCCACACCACTTCAAATGTAATTTCAAATTAACTTTTCCCTACAGCACGTCACATACAGTTTTTAAATTATTTAACGTAAATAAAGTAAGTAAGTAAGTAAGTAAGTAAACCACGCTACATCACGCCACACCACGCCCCGCCCCGTCCCAGCTTGCACCAACCCTATCCACCCCGCTCGCTCCTTTCCATTCTCTGCTCGTTCTCCCCAATGGATCCTCTCCCCGTCAGCACTCATATTCAACTTCGACCTTGCATCACGCAAAACATATTTGACTACACAAATTCATTATAATGAACTTAGTAGCAAATTTCATAGGCTTTCAAAAAAAGTGGCTTTATTTGCAACCGGTTTCCTCGTTGGTTTCGAGGGACCCGCGAAAAACTGAAAGAGAATTTTGCTCGACGAGTTGTCCATAAATTACCTAACGCAAATTTGGAGAATTTTGAATACCCCCTCTCCCCCCTGTAACGCACCTGTAACTCGAGCTTTAACCCCCCCTATAATAATTACTTAACGTTTGCGCCCCCCCCACACACAATTCCAATAAGTAAAACAATTATAGAGCAGAAACGAGTTGTATTAATTATATTTGTGTTATACATTCAATTTTATTATAATGAACGTGAGCATTAGTTGATGGCGTGTACTGCGCATAGCAATAACTTTGGGTACAATTTTTTAAAGAAAGAAGGACGCATAGGCATGCAAGAAAATTTCTGTTAAGTCGTGGACATGCCGTCGTGGAAGACGCATAGGCTCCAAGTCTACTGCGTCAACTAATTAAAATCTAGAATATACTATTGAACAATTTTGAATATTTTCTGCGTAATCTAAACGATTCAATTAATACCTACATCATTGTTGAAAGATATTTTCATTTATCGTAACAATTTATAGAATGTAACGTCTTTCATTATTATATTTTTAATTTAATTTGTTAATATTTCAGCAAATGTTGCAAGATTTTAAAAATAAATATCAGCATCACGAAACACTAAACTAAGACCCCTCCTCTCCAACGCAACGCAGTGCAACGCCGCCACAAACCCCCTCCCCCCTCTTCGGCGTTAAGTAATTTATAGACAACCCCCTAAGGCGTAGGAAATTTGGATGGAAATGGAATTTCTAGATAGAACTATCGTATTAAATTGTTCCCAATAACGGTGTAACAGAAATGATTCAAATACTTTTTCTATAGTATATCTAATCATTAAAAACTATGGTTTATCCGACAAGGCTTAAGTATACAATTTTCGAAATGTTAAGTTTATAAAATTATAATATTAGAACCTATTTTCAGTGCGGTATTTGAATTCGGTCAGGAAATTTTAAGAAAAAATATCATTTGATTCATTTTCTCTGTGAGCACTTTTCTAATCTAACACTGCAATTGATGAGTTCGTAAAATTCTCCTTGAGAATTTAAACCACCTTTGAAAGTGTCCTCAATGATTGGTCAAGATTGTCGTTGGGCATGTGAGTAAAGTATGCTCTAAAGTGACTAAACTGGTGATTAAATAACGGAGCAGGCAACGTGCAAAGACTGTATGCTCGGAACATAGACTCGAATTTATCGTCTGCATTTCAGAGCTCGGCCGCCGGGCATGCTCCCACAACATCTCCGGGATTTGTAAATACTGGGAGTTTGCTCTTTGCTTTGCTGTTGATTTAGAACAAATATTTCTTTAACACGAGGTAAATGGTAAATGAGGAAAAATAAGAGTTACTGTTTGCAAACAGACATTTCGTTTCTTCTGAGTTTATTTATTTTGGAGTTTTGCTCTGGGTATTGCATTCAAAATTATTTTAAATAAAATAAATCACAATATTAAGCAAATTTAAATAATTCCTCTAAATATATTTACACGGGGAGAGCATCAAAGAAATTTACAATAGAATCGTAAACAGCATAGCAATCTTGAACAGCATCTCCCGACCGATAGTGAGTATCAGATACAGGACTGCCAGTCGCTAGGCATACAGCAAGATTTTTTTTCTCTCTTTATTTTTTGTCGCATCAACGACTAAGGTTATTAGCGACAACATTTTTAATTACAGGTGTTTACAGACACTTATGACTTCATCTGTCATTACATAAACAAAAGTATCAGAATGTATTGGTCATAACATAATACAGTATCACATATTACTTATCTTACATACCATCATCATACAGAACAATCAGGGAATGGTCATAACATATTTTCGAGGGTTACACGTCATTACATTAACATAATATAACATAATAACATATAAGTTATAACATACTATTATCTTACATACTTGTAACACAATCATACAATATCATCGGGGTAGGATCATAACACATCAACTCTAGAGATACGGGCGGGCTTACCATAACGTTATATTTCAAGCATGACATTTGTGTTTTTGCAAAATTTGACAATCTGGTTCTGAAAGGGGACAGAGTACAGGATTTTCTCCATTTCATTTGGATTAAAATACATAGTTCTAATGTGATCATATTTACGACAGGACATAATAATATGTTCGATTGATAGTATTACTTGGCACATATCACATAGTGGTGGTGAGGTATTCTCCAGCAAGTACCTGTGTGTAATTTTAGAATGACCAGTTCTGATTCGTGTAATTAAAACTTGTTCGCGTCTAGTCATCTTGGGGTCCGATTGTAGTGATAGGAATAAATCGATTGATTTATGGGTATTACTAGACTTATGACATCGCCATATCGGTTCCCATTGCTGGAGCATCTTCCTATGTACAAATCTTATGACATCTTGCTTGGAGTATCCAGGGTTAGGTCTTACATTGTTTCCTTGGAGATCAATTATTATCTTTGTGTTAGTTTCATTGTTATGTATTTCGGTCATAATAATTGGATACAGCTGATTAGGTAAAAGAAGAAAAAATACTGATAAGCCTTGAAGTTTAATCAAATGAAGGAGTTCTTTAATTCGAGCCGTCGTTTTGGATTGTGTTTCATCATATATTTTGAAGATATCTTTAGGAATTTTATTAGTGATGATAGTGGCATCGGTACTGTTATGGGTTATCTTTTTAAGCGCTTCCAGAATTGCATGGTTGAACATGTTTTCCTGACTAGCAATGTTCATAAACCGGAATTTCACCGAAGATTTGGGATCCTTCACAATGGCCTCAGAAAATGATGTATTATTGCGTCCGTCAATGAAGATATTGTAGTTATTTTTGTATTTATCATACGCTTCGCAGTATTTGACTTTCCATTCGTCTAAGTCAAGGTTGTTCTGCTGAACTTCAACCAGGGATTTATTGACTTCAATGATGTTGACGGTCCAGGGATTTACAGCGGGGATCTTTTGACTTTCTATAGGAAGCCTCGAAATGTTGAGGGAGCTGAATAGCGTAGCTACTTTATTATAGAAAGGTGTAGAACACTGGATTTCCACATCTAATTCCAGGAGATACATCATTACGTATTATCTTATTTAAGGATGTTTTGGCTTTAATTGCGTATTTGATTGACAGGGTTTGTCTTCGAAATGTGAGGTTAGTTTCAGCCGCTTCGATGAGAATACTACCAATTGGACTTGTGTGAAAGCAAACAGTGCTTATTCTGAGTCCGCAATTGTGCAGTGTGTCCAGTTTCTTGAGAGTTGAATTGCACGCTGAATTATATACAATAGATCCGTAATCTATCTTACTTCTTATTAAGGCTTTGTATGTAAGTAGTAACGTATTTTTGTCTGATCCCCAGTTGTTGTGATTTAGACACTTCAGGATGTTAAGTCGATTTTTGCATTCTGCGTATGTTTTAGAGATATGTTCTTGCCATGTGAGCCTGTGGTCAAATATAAGTCCCAAGATTTTTGTATGTGTGACAGTCTTAATGGATTTGTTGCCCAGGAATAGTTTCGGGTGGACGGGGCTTAATTTTTTAGAAAAAATCATACATTCAGATTTATCAGTCGAGAATTTGAAACCGGTTTTCATTGACCATTTGTAAATACAGTTTACAGCAGTTTGCATTAATTCATTGGTTGAATAGAAGTTCCTTCCTTTGCATAGTAACACCATATCATCGGCGTATTTCCGCACGACAACTGGGCTTACAATATCATCATCAGCATCATTTATGGCGATTAAAAATAGAGTCACACTGAGCACTGATCCTTGCGGTAGCCCATTATTAAGTTTCTTAATTGTTGATAAATTATTACCTATACGTACTTGAATACATCTGTTGCTAATAAAGTTGGTAAGGAACTTAAACATATTGCCCTTGATACCAATACTAAGTAATTTAGCAGCTATGCGATGTGTCCATACCATATCGTATGCTTTTTCGATGTCTAGATTTACTAAGATAACATGCTGTCCTTGAAGAAAGGCTTCTTGGATTATCGTTGTCGTGCTGATAAGATGTGAGGTGGTGGAGTGTCCAGTTCTGCATCCAAATTGGTTGTCTTTTATTAAATGTTGAGATTCAAGGAACCACCTTATTCTTTTGTTAACGATTTTTTCTAATATTTTGCATAGGTTGCAGGTCAGTGAGATTGGTCGGTAATTATAGCTATTTCACTGGTCCTTGCCAGGTTTGGGAATCGGAATGACTGTGGCAGTCTTCCAGAGCGCAGGAAAAACATTAATTAGCCATATATGGTTTTATATTTTTAATAAAATGTTAATACCTCTCTTTGGGAGATTTTTTATTAGGCAGTTTGGAATTTTGTCTGGGCCAGGAGCTGAGTTGTTGATCTTTTTTAAAACTTGTAGTTCGTGCATGAGAATTGGAGAATTCATGTCATTATCATAGATGCTGTCATCAATAGGTGTCATATTTGGTTCACTTTCAGCTTTTTCTTTATAAGTGATGAATTCCGTATGGTAATTGGAAGTGCTGGAATTTTTCATGAAAGTTTCGGCAAATTCCTCAGCAATAATTTTGAGGTCGCTAATTATCTGGTCATTGCAACGCAAGAAATGTATAGTACTATTAGTCTTCATACCACGTATGGATTTGATTTTTTTCCAGCTCTCTGTTGAGTTCGATTGGCAGTTTATTGAGGAGATATATTCAGTCCATGATCTAGCTTTGTTTATTTTTACAGTTCTGCGGGCAATAGCTCTAGTTCTCTTATAGTTGATTCGGCTATCATTATCTCTTCTTTTTTTATACCGGTTAAATGCTTTTTTAGCGTTTCTAATAGCGACTTTGCATTCAGAATTCCACCAGGGAACGCTTTTGAACTTAAACAGGCCATGGTGCATTTGTGTCATTGAGTTAGCAGAATTGGATATAATATTACAGAATGATTCTACTATCTGGTCAATGTTATTATCGTCCTTGAAAATATATTCTTCGTTGAGGTGCTCATCAATTTTTTTCTGATAATCCAGCCAATTAATGTTCTTATAATTGGGGATTGGGTTGCGCCATTCATGACTAATGGACACACTTGGTTCGTGGATATCAATCAGTATTGGAAAATGATCACTATCGTAAGGGAAGTCCATAACATTCCAGGTACATTTCTGTGCTATTGTGGGAGAAGCTATTGAAAGATCAATCGCACTTATCCTGCTGTTACTGATATCAATATGTGTGGGATCACCAGAGTTGAGGATGATGCTGTCATGATCGTCAATTACTTTTTCCAATAATCGGCCTCTTTTATCAATTTTGTACGATCCCCATAAGGAGTGATGGCAGTTAAAGTCTCCAAGAATTATGAAGGGCTCTTTTATCTGGTTTATAATATCATGCATTTCGATTTCTTGTAGTGGGTACCTATTAGGGATATAGACATTTCCGATACATATGGGGTTAGTTGAATTAATTTTAATTGCCACGAATTCCATGTCAGTTTGAATTTTTAGAATTTCGATGGGAATCGATTTTTTGGAATATATTGCCACACCACCACATGCATATTCAGGATTACTTCTATTTTTAAAGGTACAGGTATATCCAGTTATTTTCCCATGTGATTTTCCTTTAAAGTTTGTTTCTTGTATACAGATTATATCAGGGCTATGTATTTTGCATAAATATTTTAAGTTTTCTAGCCTGCTATAAAAGCCATTTAAATTCCATTGCAGGACTATCATTACTTCTTCTTTATATTATACTCTACTTTCAGATGTGTCAGCATGGTTTAAATTCTATGGGGTGATTACACTAACTGGTGTTGATTTCTATACTGGAATCTGTTTCAGTACTTGATTCATCTGCAGTATTAATTACTGAGTTGATTTTCTTGATAATTCTGGTGAATCTGCCTTTTATGGTTTTGTTGGTGAGATGAGGATACAAATTATGCATCATTTTGGTGATGGATGATATGTCCTGTGAGTAATCAGCAGCTATAAGTATAGGATCATTAGCACTGAAAGAGTTCTCTAAAAAGGATTTAAACTGGATGTAATTAAGGGGGAAGTTATTTTGAGTGTCTTCAATGATGTGTTTGATAGGGGTAATCAACTCTTCCATATTCTTCTCTTTCTTCTTTTTTTCTTTTTTGGTTGTTTTGAGACTTCTTCCATATTCTTTGTTTCAGTTGTGTTGCTTACAGTGGAGGGTAAGGAGGAGTCAGTCTGGAGGAATCTTTTATTATTATTAAGGGAAGCTATGTTGTCTTTAGTTGGGATTTCTTCATTGTTTTTAGCTTCATTAGTAGGAAATACAGATTTAGAAGGTGGTGAGGGACCAGTTGTGGGTATTTCTTTTGTAAGATCATTGTGACTTTGAATATCTACAGCTCCAGTGTTTTCTCCATTGATAGCAGGGTCTGGTATGTCACAGGATTTTCCCCTGAATTGTTCAGATTCCATGGGAGCACTGCCTAAGTTGGTAGTCTTGTGTTGATTAGAGGTGTTATGTGAAGGGCATTGTCCAGCCAAGTGCCCTGTTTGGTGACAGTTAAAGCAAGACATTTCATCTGTTGTAAAAAATATCCTATATGTTGAGCCATCATAATGCACAGTAGTAGAATCTGTTAGTAGACTCACATCTTCAGGGGCAATATACACTTGTCTACGGAAACTCATAATATGGGAGAAACCCTGTCCTGGAATACCAGCTTTTACAAATGAAATTTTAGATGCCAATTTGATATTCTTTGTGGTGAGTACATTTTCTATTATTGAATGTGGGATTATGGGACAAACGTTAGATATAATAATTCTTTTGGCCTTTATTACAAGTGGTCTCAACGTCAGTTCATAGTTTTTTATTTTAATAACTTTATGGTTGTTCGTAAGGCTGTCGGCTATAGTTTGAGAGCTTAGAAAGATACACACTCTGTTATTAGCAATTCTTGATATGAACCTTATTTCACTGGCGTCAATTATATCGGATAGACTGTTTATGTAATCTTTAATAGTGAGACCTTCTTGCGAGTCGATAATTATGGCCTGGTCCTTGGTGGGAAACACTTCAGTTGACATATTTGCGTAAGTTTTCATATTTGAGTGAGTAGATACCTGAGGTGACGGTGTTGAGGTTATAGGAGCCCTGATGTCCGGAGGCTCCATCCTTGCAGGTTAGCCGCTGCACCGGCTGACCATACAGTTGATTTCAGACACTCACAACTCTTGGGACAAGAGATTACCCGTAAGTAAACGTTATTAAGTTCGCAAACTAAATGGCAATGTGATAACAACTGTTTCACTGCACGCGATCGGAGCACGATGTGTCTCGGTCGGCTGCCGCAATGGAACTGGACAGCAAGATTGTTTACGTAGAAAAAGGCGGTATTCGTGAGTCTGTCATTCTCTTGCTGTGCGCTTGCCTTGTTTCAAAATTATTCTTTGAATTTACATTTTAAGATTTTTTAAACTTACGTTTTACTTTCTCGTATACGTACAGAGTAAAAAATGTAGTATTGGGAAAGTTATGTAATGCTGCGCGAGATAACGGCAGATAAAATTATTACCGGGCCCTGATAACGAACCACTGTTGCTACAGAATGGCACAGACTTTCCCGTATACCACTTAATCTATTTATTTGGTCTTGGCTAGCTATTCATACTTGTCGCATACTTTTGCCAGTTTCCATCTATCGCAGCCCAAAGTACTTCAAAAAATTTTTTTTCGGTTTCCTAATAGTAGGCCAGAAATATTATTTCAAGAATATTCAAGAACAGTAAAACCATATCCTAAGGGGCAATTTTCTTTGAAAAATTTAGAGTTGTTATGAAAGGGGCGTTTAAGCGCTACTATAAATTCGAAATTTGAAGCTTATTTTTCAGAAACGCTTTGAGTTTAAAAAAATTTATTGGACGTCATTTGAAGCACTTTAACTCACAAATACAATAATGTTTACATATTGATGGAAATAAGTATATTAACGACGTGAAAAATATTTCAAAAAAATTACATTTGTGTTATTTACGAAAATACAAAGAAATAACTCAAAATGAACTTTATGTAATATTAACGAGTGCAATTAGTACTATTCTCTCGAAAAGTTTGAAGAAACAATTTGGAGCCATTTTTGAGAAAATAGCGTTTGAACGTTTCTGAAAAAGCGGAATTTCAAGCTAGTTTTCTCAGAAAACGGTTGAGAGTGTGAGAAACTTTATATGACATTATTTAAAGCACATGCACTCATAAATATAATCCGTAATATGAACAAATCGTGGCCAATATAATTATTATCATTTAAGAGGCAAGTCTAAAAGTTACATTTTTGTAATTTTTTGGAAAAGAACAAAAAAAAATAGAGCAATATGGCGTTTATGTCATCATATAGAGGGCACTTGGCACTATCCCTACCAAAAGTTCTTATAATCGTCTTATAGAGTGCACTGAGCCTATTCCTACCAAAAATTTTAAGAAAAAAGTTTGAGCCGTTTTTGAGAAAATCTTGTTTTGCAATTTTTTAAGAAGCAAATATAGCACGCAATATTGCGCAAAAACTTCTAAAATTTTCAAACAATTACATGACCTTCATGAAAGAACTTGCTATGGAAAACGAATTTTATTTGATGGCAAATCTCTTTCTTCAATTTTGTATTTGTAGGAAGATGCCGGTAATAATTTAAACTTAAGAAATTTAGGAAAATTTAGAGTTAACAGGGAAAATTGGACCTATGTTACCTTTCTTAAGTGCATTTAAAATTTTGAAAATATCACGGGGTCTTCATGTAAAGTACCTCAAATTTAAAAGTTTGTTAAAATGTTTTTCAAAATTTCAAATCTTCAAAGAGAGCCAGATGACCAAGGTTTCTTCAATTTGGAAAAACTCCTACGCATGGTTTAGGACGGAGAGACCCGGAAAGAGGGACCGACGGTCGTTTTGAAAAAAGGAAAAGAAAAAAAAAGTTTCAGGGGAACCCAAAACGTATACATTCGTTGAAATATCGAATTTCCACAGCATTACATAACTGTCTCTATACTACGTATATTACTCCGTATATACGTACATCTACGAGAAAGTATTAAAAACTACGAATAGTATAAGCGCTAGCGTTCTTCACATACTATGGTCGCGTAGACAGATATTCTAAAAAAAAAATTTTGGTATCAGGGGATCCCAAATCGTGTATTTCCGGCAATTTTACTCTGAGGATCTGAGTTCGGGTCTCGGGGCGTAAAACAATTGCAGGTTCAAAACACTTTTGCAGATTTATATAGTAAAATAATACTGCGGAGCAGTTAGAAGCAATGCAAGAAAGTGTGTGCTTTTGTAGCCCCACTCATTTTACTTTGTGATCAGCAATTTACTGTGCGAGAGTAACATTTAAATAATGGAGAATAGAACCAAGTACAGTTAGTAATGTATGAAGCTAATTTGGCAGAATTAATTTTAAAAATTTGGACTTAATTTTTTAAGTAGAACTGAGTCGAATGCAGTGCGAAGACGTTGCAGGAGTCTTGAAGATGGAATGAAATTACAACAGTAATTTGGACAATTAAGTTTGTTGTGATCATCCAAAGGGAAATGAATAAACAATCATTCCATCAAATGCAGGAAGACGAAGTCATGTGCTAGTGAATTTGCAATAAGTATAAGAGAGAATTAGAAGGTGGCCACGGCCATGCTTAACCCATTAGAGAATGTATGAATTGATACATCTGTGTGAATAAACTGTCAATTATTTGAAGGGTAAATTGTTAAGTGGATTGTTTCTGTTTTCATATCTTTATCGTAGCGTTATATAATATATAATTATATTAATATTATTAGCGTTAGCAGCGGAGCTACGATAATGTGGTAAATAGAATATTGTTTATTCCATCGAAAATAATGGAATAATATGCGAAAATATAATAAAAAAGGTAAAATGATAAATATTTCGAAACAATCTAATGTGGTGTTTTCAAGTATATCAGTTCAATTAAATAACCTACATAAAGTTTCACATTCTGAAACTTCGTATTGAGCAGGTCCGCCGTCCCACCCTTTTTGTGGCACAGAAACTGCTTTGCGTCGCGTCGCGTAGTAATTGCAGGATTCTGAAAATAGTTCAATAAAATAACATACGTCATCAAACAATTGCCGGGGATACGGCGTTTTTCTTTACTTGTAACACAGACACAAGAATTACAAATCGACAAAAGACACACTACGAAACATAAATTTAACTAATAATTACTCTATTAATAATAAAAATGAAATGTGCAGTTCGAAACATTCGTAAAATAAAATCCAGAACTTACAGAAACTGTTGTTTCATTCAAGTGTGAGGTTTCGAAGGTTCGCCTGTGTTCGGCGTCTTACCGTAAGATACACTTGTCCTGGCGATTCTAACATTGAGAGCGTAGGCTTCCGCGGCCGGAGTCAGTATTTACTAGCCTGTCCGGGTGACGCCGCGACCATGGCGAAGGTGCCGACGTTTCGGTCGCCATTCTGCGACCTTTCTCAGGGCGTAAAGCCGCTTTACGCCCTGAGGAAGGTCGCAGAATGGCAACCAAAACGTTGGCACCTTCGCCATGGACGCGGCGTCACCCGGACAACCTAGCAAATAACGATTCTAACATTATTTGCTACTGACTCGTCAATATATTGTTCTGCGTCACTAGTTGAACGCCATTCGTGTTTTTCTCATCCATCCAAGTTAGAAATTTCTCATATTCTTTTTCATAATTTTCAGCTAATTTTCTAGGTATTAGCAACAATTCAGCTTTAGCAACTTCATTAATTATTACCTCTGGTAAATCCATTTCACAACGAACAATTAACACCCCGGTCAACCACGGCCGCCCCTATTACAGTCGGCCTTGTCCTACATTATGTACGTAACATGCCATTCTACTTCCAGATTCAGTAACGACTTTGCCCTTGTAATAATTTTATAATAATGTTGTACAAAAAATAGCGTATGCAATTCTTTTATAATGTTACTTTTTTGCCCTGATACGAATAGCCGCCTTTTCTCCTTCGTCGTTCATGCGGCTATTCTTATTTGTACAGAAAAGAACAGTATAAACTAATGACATAATATACTATTGTTATCTAATAAGCGATTCCCAAACCAGGATCGAAGTAGGGAAATAGTAGTTTAAATAATAAATAAATCAATGAGCTAGGCATGAACCGGCAAATTTATTATAAATATAGAATATATAGGAGCGAGAAAACGCCAGGTCTCAATATAGGACCAGGTTCCACTCTTCTATATTATTCTTTGTGTTAAATTCCAATTCTACCAAGAGACCAAATGGCCATTAGAAAATGGTATTTAATAGGCATTTATTGGCATTTAATCGCCAATTAATGGCAGCTGGGGAGAGGGTGGGACCAAACCGAAAAGATACCTCAGGCAAAACAGTTTAGAGAAAGATCATGAGAAACAGAAGATTACAAGGCAGTCTGTGCCACTCTGCGCAACCACTAGTTTGTTTTGTTTCTATCTCGAGGTAGAATTTTTAGCTTTGTCTATTGAAGTTATTGGAAAATATCACTTCGATCAGTTGGTAGACTGCTGTATGAGAAATATCGGATATGAAAGATACAAGATTGTAGCATTTCACAACATGACATGGACAAATATTGTGGGATCTTTTATTACGATAATTCGATATTACCACTGTACGTCGCGTTTTCGTGCCATGCAGCGATCTTCGCCTGCTCTTTTCTTTCGATTTGGGAAGAATATTTAGTTTTGTAGATACCGTAACAATGGCGAAGTTTTTGGTGTGATCGAAAAAACTGCAGTATGTTAAAGGTTCAACCGACAGAGGTATTACGCAGCTTTGCAACCCAGAGAAACCCTCGAGATGAAAATAATTTCTGCGAATTTATAGATAGTCTGAAATCGTGAGATGACAAAAGAATTTTGCAGATGAAAGATTATAGAAAAGGTTCTGAAAATCACGAGGATTTACAATACTCTCAAACAAAACTGTACTGAGTAAATCAGGCCTGCACAGTATTTTGCACTTTGTGTAACCTCAATGGGCGAAGAAATTTGAAAGGTGCATGAGGCAAATTCTAGAAGTGGGGACCACCAATAAGAACGCGCGATTCGAACTGTAGCACGTAAGTTGAAAGAGCTATCGACGAAAACATTACGGTTTCTTACAGTTCAAGTACTATTGCCTTTTGTAATGTGTTGGAAAGTTGGTTGCCGATATATGGCAATGCGAAGTATGAAAATACAACGAATTATACATTTTTGATTGGACACCAAATATTATAATTTTCTTGTTGGGCTGATAATGTAATTCGCTTTCTTGCGATGTAATAACACATGTAGTATTCTGCTAAACACAAAATTATGATACTGAGTTGTTTTGTTTGATGATGACAGTAATAAACTATTTTTTTCATTAACTATGTTTAATTGGATAAGACGATTCTCTCAAAGCTAAAACATATTATTCTTAAAAATATTATGATTATTTTCTGCTCAAATTTCCGACAAGAGTATATTATATATTTCTAGTGAGAGCGTAGGCTTCCGCGGCCGGAGTCAGTATTTACTAGGCTGTCCGGGTGACGCCGCGTCTATGGCAAAGGTGCCGACGTTTCGGTTGCCATTCTGCGACCTTCCTCAGGGCGTAATGGGCATTACACCCTGAGGAAGGTCGCAGAATGGCGACCGAAACGTCGGCACCTTTACCATGGACGCGGCGTCACCTGGACAGCCTAGTAAATATATATTTCTAATAGCAAATCAACTAACACTATCTTTTCATCATTTACGACATCGTATACAAATGTTAAGCCCTTTGCTTTTGTTTTAACAAGACCCATGCTAATCTAATGATTATCCATAACATAACATTAGAGAGGTTTGCTCGTTGATACCTTTTATTAAGATCCTTAATGGGGGAAATGGTCACAAATATATGTGCTGTTAATTATTAGCCTTCTTTCAATTGCCTATATTCCATTTTTATGTCCATCTTGGTGCGAGAGATTGCTCATAATTTTCATTTTGCTATCATTTGGAGGTCATAACATTCCTGGCGAGCAATCAATTATTAAATTATAGTTTTGTTAGTTAGAATTAAATAATAAAGTTTAAAAACACTATTGCTTTAAAATATTGCTTACGAGTCACAATGAGCATCAACTAAAAAAAATACATAGAGTGGGAGATACAAAGGTGGATACACAGCAGTGCACTGAAGGACGTAAACAGTGAATTATGGACCTTGTAACTTAAAATACGGGACATCACCCATTTAAATAAGTGGGGAAATTATTTCCCAGCATGGATCATTGTATTAGATTTCCCGGCATTCAATCTTCGCGCTACGTCATGCAACGTCTTCTCTCCTGACTGTAACGCTTCCTACCCACACCACTTGCACTTTCGGCGCTATTGCGGGAAGACGGTCGGTTCGTAAGTGCAGAATGACCGCAGGAGCAGGCGTTGTGGAAATAATCTAGCCTGGAGTTCAAGTTCTCTTCATAATAGTCTAAATTTATTTTTGAATTTAGAGGCCGCTAACGGTATTAATACATGGTATACCAACAAGTTATTCTGATAAAGAAATACCTGACGAACTTACTCGTCTGAACTACCCGGTGCAAAAAAATGAATAGAATATACAAATTCCATTCTCCCACTATTCTGTGCGCGGTTGAACTATTAAACAACAAGGGTGATCTGGGCTGTCCGGGTGACGCCGCGTCGAAGGCTGAGTTGCCGACGTTTCGACCATCCTGTCGTGGTCTTCCTCAGGGCTGGTATGAAATTATTGTACCAGCCCTGAGGAAGACCACGACAGGATGGTCGAAACGTCGGCAACTCAGCCTTCGACGCGGCGTCACCCGGACAGCCCAGATCACCCACATGACTCTGGCCGCGGAAGCCTACGACTTTATTAAACGAGTCAGCAAAAAACATATATAAACTTAACAATATTTAATGCAATAATTAAAGTCGAATATAAAATGAGGTAGCGTTCCCAGAGCAATCAAAAGCTGTGAACGCTACGGGCACTATAAAAACAACTATGGACGTGTATCTCGCTGCGTACGATGTCTTTGTTTCCACCATTACGATGTTTGCCCGTTGCTTATTAATGCGCCACCTAGATGTATAAACTTTCAAGGCTGGCACGGGGCAAATTTCAAACAGTATCCAAAATTACGCTACGTAGGACAAAACGCAAGTTATGCAGCCGCAAACATCATGCAACTTTGACCACCTGAACCCCATGCTCCACGGTGTGCGCCTCCGACAGTTCTACATAACACTAACTTCCGTTCATTACCAACTAACAATAACGTAAGACAGCTGCAAGCAAATACCCCTCTTTATGCATAGATCGCTTCACCAAAACACATTAACAATCTCATACATTTCACTTCCTAAGTAGTTAATATTATCTCGCGAATCATGGCAATGTTAGTTCCACAGCCACAATATTGAATAAATTCAATACTGTCGTCATTATTACCACATAGCTCAAAATAAATTAATCGGCTTAATATTACTCAATTGGAACTGCAATGGGATTGAAAAACAGTTTGACTATTTGTCTCATTTTTTCGTTCAAATGAAATTGATATTGCCTGCCTAACCGAAACTCGCCTCCGTCCCTCCGCAAAGTGCAAGCTAAAAATCCCGGAATATATATCCTATAGAAATGGCCGACTACGCGATAAAGCTGCTACGGGAATAGAAAATATAATCCACAAACGAATTACGCATTGCAGATTAAATACTCCCTCTTCAGAAATCTATAAATAATAGGAATAAAATTAATACAAGCAAGTTAACCCGACTTTCACATAATTGCCGCTTACAGACCTCCCATCAAACCATTTCCAACCAAACTTTTAAATCAGCTACTTTCTCTCAATGATCCAATAATAACTACTGGCAACCTCAACGTAAAATCTAAATTGTGGGGATGCAATACCACCTCACCCCAAGGCAAAAAGCTCTTCCGAATAGCAACAGAAAAGGGTTGTACAGGAAATGCACCTACATCACCCATCTTTCATCCAACACATATCAACGTTAAACCTGACATTCTGGATATAACTTTTAAAAAAAAATATCAACCTTCCAATAGTACAATGCCCTCATCCGGAATAAACTCTGATCAAACAGCGGTAATCGTAACTTTGGACATACCCGTTACACAAAGAGCACAATAAAATACCCGTTACACAAAGAGCACGTGTTATCACAGGCACAATAAATTGCCAAAAAGTTCTAGAATATTTGTTCCTCAAGCTATCAGTACCAGTAAACCTAACTAATAACGTTAGAATAGAAACCGAAATAGAACACTTTACGTCACTCATCCCCAACACAATTAAAGAAACGCAAGCACCAGGCCTAATATTAGGTTTCAAGAAGCTCAGTATTTTTTGAAAATGATTGCCACCAAACGCCAATTAAGACGTAAATGGCAGAGACTCAGGGTTCCTTACTTAAAAAAACAAATAAATAATTTATTTCATTACATAAACAAAAACTGGAAAAAATTAGATTCACAACATTTGAGAAATCTATTAGTCAAATTACTCCAGCTTCGCATGACCAGTAGTCAATAAATAGGCATTTAACCAAAGATAAAACCAACATACCAACAATAAAATTAAGAAATAGCGAAGCCATAACTGACACCGAAAAAATCCACGCATTTGCCAAACACTTATCCTCGGCATTTAACCTCAACGTATCTCTGGATGCGGAATTCACAGATACAGTCGAAAAATAAATCAATAAAGATTGGTACATAGCAGAGTTACCAAATAATTTATTTCACCGAAGGATGTTAAAAAGCAAATAAAATGCTTACGACCTAAGAAATCATCAGGTCATGGACAAATACCAAACCTTATTATAAAATAACTCCCATATCAAGCTAGTAGTGTTCTAACAGCTATTTATATCGCATGCTTAAGACTAGGCTATTTCCCACAGCAATGGAAGCATGCTGAAATAATTCCTGTCTCCAAACCAGGAAAGTACCATAAACTAATCTCAAATTACAGACCCGACAGTCTAAGTCCTTCGATCAGCAAAATTTTCAAAAACCTCATATTAACAAGATTAACAAAATATCTTAGCGAAATTAATGCAATTCCTAATATCTAATTCGGATTCAAAGAAAAACGTTCATCAACCCATCAACTTCTTAGACTTACGAACAATATAGAAAATCCCTTCCAAACAAAAAATAAACTCCCTCTGTATCACTCTCAAAACTCAATACACTTTTTTTACACCTCCCACAAGCCTTCGACCGAGACTGGCTCGCAGGCTCTTCAAGGTAAAGATATTGGGTACACCCTTATTTTTCTGTAAAATAATTCATAGCTTTATACTACGTAAAACTTTACAGTATGGATAAATAACACAAGTTTCCAACATAGAAAATATCTCTGCCTGAAAACAACAAGTATCATCGCTCTCCCCCTGTTCTAAAACATATACACAGCAGATTCCCCCCGCCAGTAAAATCGCAAATGGCCACCTTTACTGACGACATCACTTTGATATTCTCCTCCTGTAACTACGAACGGGGAGCAAAGCTGCCACAAGAAGAAATTACAAGATTTGAAAATTTCTGGACGTAGAAATGAAGAATAGCTTTAAACGCATCTAAAATAGTTTGCAAAGTCTTTAGACTAAGAATAATACCTATCTTACCGCCTCTAAATATTCTAGATACTCATTTGAAAACAGAAACTTCCGTGTCAATATATAAATCAGTTATAAGACCCTCAATGTCATATGTGTGTGCAATTGGAGGAGCCTCCAAATCATCATTTAAAAAGCTACAGACAATCCAAAACCAATTCCTTAGACTAGCAATCAAAGCTCCTTGGTACATTTCAAACGAGCAAATACATCATGAATTAAAGATACCCCTTTTATCAGAATTCATATCTAATCTCTCAAAAAAAGTTTTAAGCAACTTAAGCCAATGCCCAAGCACAAATACATTCAATATCAATAGATATGGCCCAACAAATCCTAGAATTAAATATAATTTTCCCAAAGACTTATTCCTTCCCCCTAAATAAAAGTCTTGATACAAATCAGCTGGCATGAAGAAACCTACACCTCCCATGCACGAGACGAATCCCCTTAATTGTATATAGAGGTAATTGTAAGAATCAGTGTAAATATTCCATTTGTATTGTATTTTATAATCTATTTTTTTCCTTTATTTAATTGTTACGTTCATCAGAAAAGACTATGTATAATAAGATAAACATGTCAATGAAATAATGTAAAGCAGCAACCAACTGCTGATCTTATTGAAAATAAATATTTTAAAACAATTTGAATTTAAATCCGACGATAACCGCTAAAAGTTCAACTTTTATGTTAAGTGCGATGACTCAATAAAAATTTCTCACTTGAATGCTCAAAGAAGTTCTTCGGAATCGCCGATAACTGGATGTATGAAAACGAACCATCTTCTTTAATAGTGACTACGCGTTTACAATGTCATCTCACGTGAATACAATACTAGATCGAAAATCGAGGTCCTGTGAGGCATGGTCGAGGTCGAGGCCCTGCATCGAAAATGTACTACATTGATCTCCTCAGCCATTTTGCAAATCTCTTGAGCCTGACCTGGGGACGTGTAATCGATTGGTTTGTTCTGAAAACACTCATTTGCGGTGACGAGATTCTGATGATCTGAACACCCCCATTTGAAAGCCACGGCTTTCACAAGGAAAGATACAATTTAACTCAGATCCCTATCAAATTTCTTTGCGTATTTTTTAGATTTTTCGTTTAGTGATGGAAACACAGCATCACGTAACACCATACCAATTCCCTTGCTATTTTTTTACACATGCTAAAATATTCATACATTGAAGAGTATGAAAATTTTGGTCCAAAGGTTTCTTTAAACATTTTTCAAAAAACCTCTACAACTTTCGCATTCAACCCTGGCGAAATATTCAGTCCAAATATTGAAATTATTTGTTGTTATCAAAAAGAATTTAATTATTTTTAAATCAAAAGCAATTATTAGTATATCTTATAAAATCCTATTAAAACATTTAAAATAAAATATAAATATTGCTTTATTTCAATTATAAAATTAAGATTGAAATGTAAAACTTATAATATCAATAATTAAAAATGTAAAATTAAACCTGTAATATAACTAATTACAGGTATCAGATTGATTTCCTTTATCTTCTTGCTATCTTTCCTCAATGTATGGCAATCTAAGTAAATCATAAGCCAGAAAATACTGTTGAAGAGGAAGTAAATAAATTATAAAAAGGGTGTTGAATATGTTTTTTAACAAAACACCACTGCATACTATTAACCTACAATGAATATGTAACAATTCGCCCATTGTTATGATGTATTAGTATTTGAAGGATATATGAAAATAAGACTATTCTCATGCGCCTATGTCTTAGATTTACTACCTACGAAAGCGAGAGTTCCAAATCTGTTCCACCAATTTACGAAATACCGTGTCGATCTCCACAACAGTATCTCACGAGGGGAAAACAGTCAACACACCGTTCTGTAATGTATACTCCGCCATAGTTTGCTTTCGTCACTAACTCATAAACCCTGAAACTCAAAATAAACCGACCAACGTATACATGGAAGAACCGAAAGTGCTCAGTTCATCTCGTATGTTTCAGATAACAACAACCGCCATCCGACTTCACAATAGTTGATTGTCGAATTGCAAGCAACCAGCAATGTATATAGTACAATTCTCTAAGAATTGGGAGTTCTGCGATCTACAAGCTGTCAATACAAGTATAGGTAACAACCATCGTACGGAAGAATCGATGGATATTTTAAAAAAAGAAAGAAAGAAAATTGCTGTTTGTAATTTTTGTCATTTACTTAATATTTTCCTAATACCTGAAGAGGGTAACTCTATTTTAACTATCACATTAGATATATACCTTAAACAACTTGTAAAAGGTATGAATAACAACTTACACACTTTAAAGGTACATGCAAACGGACAACAATGAGGATGAAGTCAATGCTATTTTTGTGGGTTCCTGAAGAAATTATATCACGATTAATTCATCCGAAACTTTTCATCAGCACATTGGGAAGTTCAAAAGGCTCGTTACTTGTTTCATGTGTTAAAATACGGCGCCCAGTTAAGTGGATGATGGGAAGTGTTTTCTGTCTACATTGTAAGGAGCTATAGAATGTCACAAACGTCCTCTATTAGCTTTTTGCTTACTCGCTACGGAGTAGAGAGAAAGTCATGTAATACTGCCCGAAAAAACGCGATTTTTTGGCAAAAAACTTATTACACAGCTTTGATAACGAAAAAGTGGATAAATTCAATTGATAAATTTAGGAAAAAATCTTCTATCACGTGGTAGCCAGAATCCATGTTTTGTCCTTGATACTGAAAAATCGAATAACGGCAAAACGTCTGTCTCTACGTCTGTGTGTGAACAACGCTAGTGGCTAAACCGTTCAGCCAATTTTCTCGAAAACTGATATTCCCCAATTGATACCGCAGCCTCTTGAATTTGGAACGGATATTTAAATTTTGGGAGGTACTTTACATGAAGCCCCTGAGATATTTTCCAAATTTTCAAAAAAAATTGCTCCATCGTTTTTGATTAAATTTTATTGTTGGATAGTGTAAAGAACGTTTAAGAGTATTGTGTAGGTCTTATATTCGTCAAAAAACTTGATTTTTCGAAAATTGTAAAAGTTCAATTTTTTTCGGAGACTTTCTACAACTAAAATATTAAAGATAGAGATTTTTCCCGTAATGAAATGAGAAAGAGAGGGAGGGATAGAGAAGGAGAAAAGAGAGGGAGAGATAAGGAAGGAGAAAGAAGATGGAGAAAGAGAAAGGGAGAAGTATACGGAGAGGGAGGAAAGGATAGAGGAGGAGGGGGGAGAGAAAGGTGGAGACAATGAAAGTGGGAAATACTCGGAGGGTCATGTTAACATTGCTAATTTCGCTTACCATATTTAAAGTCAATAGTTCATTATAAATTTGGAATGCACTTTAGCGGAGATAATTTAGTATAACAAGTGAAATATTTTATTATTGATTGCGGTTGCAGTATTAAATGAAAACGTGTACAGTGGTTGAAAATGTATTATAAAAGCATAAAACTGAGATAAATAAAAATAACAATACCACAATTTTTTCAGCGGAGGAAATTCTGTAAATTTGTTTTGTGCAAAAACAACAATTTTAATCACCAGGAAAACTCGTGAACCTATATAAATAATATAAATGTTAATTTTTAAATCGTACTATAGTCACATTTCCTGCGAACATTATCGTAATGTACATAAATGAAGACAATATAGAGGCAAAATATATAACAAACCTGTAATATATCTGACTTCTTAAGATATTTAATACAAAAGAGAAGAAATTACCTCTTAAGTTCTACACTCGGAAAGGGAGCAACAGATCAGGTCTATGACTTGCGCTTCAACAACCCCCAGCTTCAAAATGTTCTGCGATATCGTCTTTAACTAGTCGACCTGGTATATATACTCCTTTGCTTTTACGAGAAGTTCAGAAATAAACTCACTGGCAGAAACCGGCAGACGTTCCACAGTAGCTAACGCAAACTCGTATTTGTACATTCAGGAATGAAGGAATAATACAGCGTGTGTTGGCGGTTGTTCGACATCTTGACAAAATAAACAGCACAGTCACGTGCACAGAAACGGAAGGGTGTTGTAACGAAATGCAAACGCGAGATTCTTCTGAGTCAATGGTGCTTTCCAGTATGAGAGAGTCTTGACTTGAGAGAGACTGGCAGATACTTTTTTTCTTACACCAGTGTGGCTGCAAAATATTGAATTCGACATTTTGACAGAAACTGATGTATTGGGGTCTCGGATACAAAAATGATGATTTTTTATAAGATATTCGTTTATCGAACCGTCTGTCCATTTGTCAACTTGATATCAACTCTAGCACCTAGCGAATTGTCCCCAAAATGCATATTTTTTCATTGATCTGGTCAAAATCGAGGTCCTGGGAATTAGAAACGGAACTCTTAGTTTTTTGAGGTACTCCTATAACATTACAAATATTCTCCTCAAAAACAACTCAAAACGTTTCTTGAAGTAGTTTGCTCAAACATTCCATATGCTCTTGCAGTTATGGTATAGATGTGATTTCCATTAACTGGATTTTCGAAAGTTGTAAAAGTTTGGTATCTTTCCGAATCGGCCCTACCTTGAATCTTATAGCTGAGCATTTATTTCTTCATAATATCTTTAAATAATTTCATGTACAGTATTTTCAAAATATTAAAAAGAAATATTTTTCGTGTAATTTTGAATTAAATTGGGAGTATTTTCCAAATAAACCCAAACAGGGATTTCTCAAATTGCGTTACATTTTTTTTTTATAAAAAGTTTCTGCGAATAGAACACTGCACTAAATCATGCAACACAAGCACAATTTTTATTAAATCTTGAGTTTAAAAAAATCTCAGATATAATATTTGGTATATTTTTCATATTAATATTTACATTACAGGTGTCTTTTATAATTTAAAGTATTTTAATGATATGTTAATGGTAATCCAAACGACAAAACGTTTCACCAAATCTCAAAAGTATTCATTAAATGTATTCCTTTTCCTACACTGAAAACATTAACCGTATCATTAAATTTAATCATAATTGTGGTCTAAAGCAAGGAAGGACGATGATTCGAGCCCCAAGGTAGTCGAACTTTTTCTTTACTTCAAATGTTTTCTAATGATAGAGTCTAATAAACCTAATTGAAACATATTACTAATTGAAGAAGAGCCATTTTCATTAAAACTTTGAAATTTTCAATAATTAAAGGTATAATCTTTTTCCAATCTCCCCTAATTCCTTTGGTGGCGATGTTTTATGAAATGACTGAACTATTTTTAGGATACACTAACTGAAGTATCCTGCGTTGTTCGGGTATCATTAGTTATATTTTTTCCAAGAATTCCGGAGTAGCATTCTCACTTTTCAAGGAATTTTTCAAACCTAGATAGCTTTTCCTAGTTATCCTTTTACATATATTAGTGGAATGTTTGGTAATAATAACAATAGTAATAATAATAATAATAATAATAATAATAATAATAATAATAATAATAATAATAATAGTGGACTTTACTGGACTGAGCAAGAAATTCGAATCATGGATCAAAAAAACAGAAAATTACTAACAACACATCATGTCAAGGAATGAAGAAGAGGCCTCAGTCAAATTGAAGCTTCAATGAAATAGTCGGGATGCGAAAGTATGTAGTCAGTCATCAAGATTACTCTCTAATAGATCAGGTCATGAAATCTGACCGAAGATAGGGAAACATATGAATTGTTAGTGTAGCAAGAAGTACTGCAAAGAAAACTATGCAAGACACGCATCAACACGCATTAACACGCATTAAAACGCATTAACACAGACATTGAATTTCTGATGCCACTAAACACGAAGTGTGAGACACAGAAAAGGTTAAAGAAATCATGGGGAGACAAACCACTTGGTGGACAATATCTAAAAAGAATGGACAAGGTGCAGACCAATAAAGATCAATCATTTATGTGGCTTCAAAGGGGAAGAATTAAACCAGAATTGGAAGCAGTTCTCATAGCTGCTCAGGATCAGGCGTTGAGAACACGACATTATGATAAAGCGGTTCTCAAAATTTCACAAAATACTAAATTCCACATCATTCAACCAATTCCAATCATTCCACAAGTAGAAACCATTGATAACATTGTCTCAGCTGGTCCAATTTCAGCAAACACTGAATACTTAAAAAGACACGACAGAGTGTGTACTAGTTACCTCCACTGGCAAATCTGTACCGCCATCGAAGTACCAAACACATGCCCCAAGTTGTACGAACACACCAAAATTGGTGACATCTGTTGGTACAATGTTATACGACTAACAAATTCAAATTGATCGCACGATAGCAGCAAACAAAGTGGATATTGTTATCTGGTATTTGGAGAAAAATCGTTTCTACTTGTAGAGGTTTCTGTGCCTTGCGATTAAAACGTCGTAACCAAGAAGGCAGAGAAACGGCAGAGAAGTGTTAGGAAATTGATATCATCCGAATGTGGGGCATAAAAGCACAGGTCGTACCGATATTCATCAAATCTCTGGGATTTGTTCAACTAATTTGTGTGAGAACTTGGCTAAACGCCCAGGTCATTCAAAAGTCTGGGAAGTACAAGAAATTGTTTTATTTGGAACAACCCACATTTTGCGCAGTGTTGTAGAGTTTTCATTTTTTTTTCAACTTGTCGGTTTCATAATAGTAGAACTGAAATATGACTTCAAGAATATTATAATTGGTTAAGGTGGCTCAGGGCATCAATTTATGTCACTGCAGTGCCTCTATTAGGGAAGTTTTAGGATCGAGGCCCGATGGTAGCTAGATATCTACTAGGTCGAAGTAAACTGTTGTCTGGGAGAGAATTATAGCGGCCGGCAGCTCTGATCGGTAATATTTCGTAGTTTCTCCGATCCCCAGAAGAACATCAGAGCAGTAAGAAACGGGCCACGCGCGGCGCGCGATCTTCTCTTCCTCTTCCCTTTTCTTCCCCACTCTGTGCTAAAAATTTCACGAACTACATTGTCACACATGTCAGAAGATTACACGGGAGCTTAGAGAATGTCCCTGCTGGGGAGGTGCTTCGCGGGTGGGAGATATATGGTCGGGGAAAAAGCCGCAAGCCGTCGTGCATGTCGGCGCTCGATCTCGCCATCCAACGAGGGAAGATCATCGCCCCCCCCCTCGCGATACAACGTCTTCACTTACGAGACTAATGACCTTAGCAGCTGACGCACCCGGAAACATCAACCAATCGAGAATATTACGGAAGAGTAAATCCGGGTACTATATGCAAATTTTCATTGAGAAATCCGAAGCCGTTTTAGAGAAAATATTGTTTGAGTTTTCGAGAAACTTCATGAAAAATCATTTGAAGCATTTATACTCGTAAATCCAATAATGTATAAAAATGCCTGTAATGTAACTATTAACAATGTGAGAGGTATTTAAAATAATACATTTGTATAATGTTTGAAAAATCACAAGGTTACATCAAAACGAAGACATGTTATTTAGTGCATTTATTTTTATTCTTCCAAAAAGTTTAGTGAAAAAAATTGGAAATGTTTTTGATTTTTTTTTAATTTTCAAATTTTCATTAATAATCACCTAACAATTACGGATACCTTCAAACAATTAACGTGACATTAATTAGAGAACTAATTGTGGAGAACAAATTTTAATTGAAGAAAATATCTCCGTCTTCCATAATGTAGAACGGAGTAAAAAAGTCAAAATTTTTCATTTGGGAAAACTGAGTATAAAAAATGAAAACCGGACATATTCTACTTTTAAGTGTATTTCACACTGTTTATCAAGAAATTTAAAGAACAAATTGGTAGCCATTTTTTGAGCAAATTTCGACTCAGGGCCTTCATAAAAATTGAATTCAGCCTCACATTAACAACAAACTACTTGCCCATTGCAATCTTCACTGACTCAATGTCAACTCTTAAAGCGCAAGAAAATACACATATTGGCAATCCCATCACGCAAAAATTCCAAGAATATGCATTTACTCAAGGTGAAAAAGGGATAAAAATTGAATTTGTTTGGATCCTATCTCATAAGCCAATAGCTGGAAATGAGAAAGCTGATAAATCACCAAAAAATGGTAACATCATTTCTCAGTTTTCATTCTCAAATTCGTCATTAAAGACATTTAAAATCTCTTTGAGGCTTACTGTTTCAAATATTGGGACTCATAATAGAAATTAGAACCACTAAAATCACATCCAGTAAGGATCTCCGAATTGGATACAGTCCTGCCAAAAATTTGCCTTAAAAGAAGAGAGCACCTTATAGATAGATAGAAACTTTATTCTAGAATTGGGCTCATGATGCCCGGTGGCAGACCTAGACTACGTCTATCGCCTACGTACTATCATCACTAAACTACGGATTGGTCACTTTAATCTGAAATATTGTTACGTATTCAAAAATTCCGACCCAGAACCGTGCCCTAAACATGGTGCAACCATATCTACACAAGACTTTATCCTAAAATGCCCCGGTATTGCTAAGGAAACAAACTTACTGAAACTAGACACAAACTTATCTAAATTGTTTAGATCTGCAGATGGGTGGGCTAAATTACTGAAGTTGCTAGAAATAGTTACCTTAAGCAGGGGCGGATTCAGAGACGAATTTTGGAAGAGGAAATTTTTGTATTCAAAATTTTTTGGTCGAAGTGTCGTATTACACATGTTCGAGTAGAATGTCGCAGCCCAAACTCAGCTCATTTTCTGATACAATTTTATTTGTTTTAATGTTTATATGAAAATATTTTTGCTTGGAAGTTTCGTGACAAGTTAACATTAATAGTCACTGAAACATTTTGGGAGGGGAAATTTCCCTCATTTTCCTCCCTGTGGATCCGCGCCTGACTTCAGAAAGATAATATAATATAAAATTTGATGCTAATTTTATACAATAATGGGAAGTAATATGCGATATAATGTTATAAAATGTCATGTAATGTAATCTGCAATGTAAACTATTGATGTATTCTCAATTGGGGTCGCTGATGGCCTATGTTGTTAAAAGCGACCTTAAATAACTATTTTTTCTAAAGTGCCCCCAAAATTAAAACAGTTCTTTTAAAAGTAGCAGGGCATTTAGTAGCAGGAAAGTAGCAGGAAATTTTCTTTTTTGGAAAAATCCTAGGCGCTTGTGTTGATGGATCGACAGGCAGGCTTAGACAGAAACACGAACGGACATTTAAAAAACCCTTTCTACCAGAGGATACCCCGAATCGTGTATTTCCGTTGAAATCTCGAAATCGATTTTCCGCAGCATTACGTAACGTTGTCTTTTGTATATATTATTCTGTTTATTCGCACGAGTACGATAAGGTAAAAAAAGGCCATTGAAATGCTTACTGATATGGAAAGCCTCCTGTCGTATTGATTGAGTCAAGATTGACACAAGTATAAACTTTATGTTCGAACTCTATTAGCTGAGAGAACTGACGGGGTCGACATACTGTACGACGCTTTTGAATAGTGGGTCTCAATTTAAGACTGTCTGATAATTATTACAGAGTATTTAATCATGTGTACTCTGGCATATCCAATAAAATAAAAATTCGATAGTTGCGTGAAACAAATGTAGCAGTGCACCCCAAAAAGGCAAATGAAAGCAAGGGAAAACAGAGGGAACCAATATTGTTTTTACTTAAAATGGCAATTGAATCAACGAACAAAGGACCGCCTGAAATCCTCCGCCTATGTGATTAATAGGGGGATCACACCCCTATTATCACGGCTCGGGTAATTGAATCGCGCTCGCCTCCGCATTCTGAACTACTGAAATCCCGTCAACCGGCACTATTTTACCTGAGCGGCTCTGCATGCCCCGGGGCGAGGACCGGCGTGCGGGGGGGGCAGGCGAGCTCCGGGCAACGCGACGCGGCGCGGCGACAGGGAGCCGGAGGCGGCGGCGGCGGTGGCGGCGGCGCGCCAGGCCAGCGAGGCAGCATCCGCCGCGCTTCGCTGCGCCCCGCTCCGCGCCCCGCCCCGCTGCGCCCCGCTCCGCGCCCCGCCCCGCTGCGCCCTGGCCCGCTCTGCCCGCCCCGCCCCCTCCGCACAGCTCCGCGCTCGCGCGCGCGCGCGCTCCCGCCCGCCTGTCCGCCTGCCCGCCGCCCGCCGCCGTTTGAAGTGCGTTGGAGCGGCACGGCGTGGCGTACTCCCGCCGTTCCCACCTCCCCTCCCCTCCCCCTTCCCCGCCCCCCCCCCGGCAGGGAGCGCGTCGGCGGCGCGCCGCATCGCGAGCCGCCGCCGCCGCCGCGAAACACGATGGCGGAAACGCTCGTTTCGTGCGCTGCGCAGGCGGAATCTCAGAAAACACAAATACTGCTTCCCCAACTCGGGCTCACTGCGAAGTAGAGTGCTCGCATGAAAGATAGCGCATGATGAGGCGCGTAATAGAATCGTCTTCCTGAGCGATGAGGGATTGACGCTGTTTGCGAGACTGAATCACTGAGAAGGGGCGAATTCAGAAATAAAGGAGTACGTCTTTCGACCTTACTCTAAAGTGAAAGACATTTCTAAAATATATATATTAATAGACACAAATAGAATGATTAAGAAAAACTACGATATGCTTCAAAACAAAAGTAAAGAATCGTAGGCGTGAGCAGCCAAGAGCGTGCATCTACACACATTGCTGAGCTTCCTTCTCCACTTTCTTGCATGTCCTATTTTACTAGTAAATAAATAAAACTCTACAAGGGGAATGAAATTAAATCTTAAATGATACATTAGTGAATAGAAATTATGTTTTGTTGAAACATTTACAGGGTTGACAGACGGTTTGTAGAGTCTCCTCCTCTAATGTGGAATAAAAATTTCCCAAAGTCTCAGATGAAACAGGAGAAAACCCGGAATTACATTTGTTTACGCAAATAAAATTGTTAATTATCTAACGTTACGGGGCCCTTTTCAGAAAGGTTTGAGGGGGCTCACGGCTCTCCTGCCCTTCCCCCTCCGCACGTCTTTGAAAAATACTTTATATGGTATGCGTATTCGACTAACATCTTTGTTGTTCTCTCAACTGTTACTTCCTGAGCAATCGTGTTCCATCGGTAATTAAAGTCGCTTAGAAGACTGAGAATTAAAAAGCTTCTAAAATATATCCGGAAGCGTTCGAAATCCACAACTTTTTGAATTTATCTTTCCGGTTTATTTAGTTATTTGCAAATCCTCCTCGCGTAACACAACTCAATAATTAATCCCACTTACCCTCTTCCTCGGTTTTTAAGAAGATTGAATTTCGAGGCAAATGTGTTCGTTTACTTCAGAAATAGAAGATGAATTCCCATTATATTGATTTTGTTTACTGTTCGTAAAACTGCAGGAAAAGTTTCTCCTCTACCTTACGAACAGTTTCCTTCCGGTTCAGCAGTAAAGTAACTAAGCCGAAAGGTAATTTCGACTGTACTGAACGAAACGTTTTCTCTGCGAATTTGATTTAGACTTTATGAGAAAAGCAGATTGACTTTGTAATCGTGGAATCCTGTGGCAACCGCAATATGCTGGCGTCTCCTTGGCTCAATAAATTAGAAAAAGATAAGTGACGTTCATTTCAGAAATATATTGAGTTGGCGCTAACAGAAATCAGCATGTGAAGTGCTACAGCTGAAGTGAAATAATTTGTTCTTCCATCTAAGCATTTATTGAGAATGTCACGGTCGAAATTTTTCTCGTAAGAAATTTAATATACTCAATTTTAGAACAGATAGCAATATTCCATAATTCACAACCACGTAGACTTCTGTTACGATGTGTACTAACTTGTTGGAGTCAAAGCCACGGCATCTCGTTCAGCGCCAAACATGTGCTGGAGAACCATCATTGGCACTTCCGGCTTTAACATTCGCACGACAGAAGCTACAAATTCGTAGATCGTAGGAACCACATTGAACAAATTACTTCTTTCATAAAAGCAGCATTTACGCGGGACGGGCCATTGTGGCATTCCAGTAATGCGAATTTCACCATCAAATGAATGGTCGTAGCCCCCAAAAGGTGCATAGACAATGACCATGTGGACGGATAATTCTCAAAGGGCATGTATCTGCTTCCCTACAGCCGCCACGTCCTTCCTGTGCCCTTTGAATCTACTACATAATGATATGAAGGAGCCCCCCGGCGAACGAGGAAGACGCCGTTGTGCGAATCGTGTTATTACCATCACAGAGACAAATTAGTAGGAAAATAAACGCGTTTTGACAAAGGACCTAGTAGAGGCGAAGATTTCTAAATTCTCTTTTATATAATATGGCGAAATGTTTCGCAAAAATTTATAAGTATTTGGAAAAAGCCAAAGAAACAAAAATACAATTCCATTCAAAACAGGGGACGATAGATCCGTTTGCAATCCTGTAGAGAAAGCAAATTCCCTTCATTTGTACTATGCGGCCATATTTATGACTACAAAGAATGACACTAGATATCATTTGCTCACAAAATAAGACTCTGGTAACTTTTTTACAGCAAATGTTAACTTATATCAGAAGCAAATCGCGTTTCTGGCTAAAAAGGAATTCAACTGCCTGACAAAATTCTCTGGGAAATTCTACGCATGGGAAAGAAAGGCACTATTTCCCGACTATTAAGCCATGATTCCTTGCGAGAATTCTCGAAGTTACTTCGAATAATGGTCATGTTTAGTGACTGGAAAGAAGGAAATAGCTATTTCCAACGATGGGGATCGTTCATTAATGTATAATTACATGTCGATTAGCTTAACGTTGGTAGCATGTAAAATGTTAAAACATCAATTTGTCGACTATTTGTGACATACTTTAAGGAACAATAAGTTAATTGAAAATCAACACGGTTTTAGACCATGATATACTTGAAAAAATCAGCTAGAAACTGTTTGTCAACACATTACCGATTAACTCGACCGGGAAGAAATAATTGATGCAATCTTTATAGACTTTACTAAAGCGTTTGTTTTAGATCCTCACCATAGACTTAATTGATCTAATCAAAAGTACACCCGCGAGTCGACGTATTGATTAAGGTATTTCTCCGGCGTCGGAGATAGCGAATTCAAATGAATGACTTTCCAGCCGTCGAGGATAACCCGTCGGAGGAGCGTATAAGGACCGTTTTTATCTCTCGAGTACGTTGATGATGTCGGTACCGAAATTCGCTCGACAATCAGATTTTTCGCGGACAACTGCATCGAAAACCTTTAAAGACAAATTCGACATTGATCAGCTACAAACTGATATTAGCGAATTATTGAAACGGTCCCAGAAAAACTTAATGCGAATTAAGTGAGATAAAACAAAACAATTAGTTTTCCAAAGGCTCAAAAATAACTCCATTATACAATAGTCCAAAATAAAATTCCGGAGGTACGTAGCTGTAAATATCTCGGCATAATAATTCAAACTGACATCAGTGCGGCTGATCAGGATAGATATACTACACAGCTAAACTGCAAGGCTTGGTAAGCTCTTCGTTTCCTTGTTTTTCTTTTTTGCGCATATTGCGAAAAGAAAACTGTAACACGAATGCACAGGCTTGCATTTCCTTGGCCGGTCCCATAATGGAATACGGAGAGGATTTCGGGATTCTTCTGGGAAGTTCAGATTAAAGCATTAAACCGTTTGCAGAAAAAGCTGTTAAATTCGCAAACAGAAGCAATGGGGCGAGTTTAAATTGGGAATCCTTAGTTGAATCCTTAGTTTTGTCTCTCTTCACGACACACAATGCAACCGTAATGCAATGTTAGTGGCAACTTTGAAATGCCATGTGACTTAAGTAGGAGCGATTACATACACGATATAAAATGCATAAAGTAAAGAATAATATAAGAAAATTTAGCTTTCTAAATCATTGATTGGAACCGTTTACCTGCAAAAGTGTTAGTGAATGACCAGGAGCACAGAAGTATGCGTTTGTGAGTGCAAGTAATGAAGTGTCGCAGTGTAATAGTACATAAACTAATGGCCTGCAGAAGCAAAAATGCTGCTGAATGAACCACACAAGAAGATGGTTTTCCGAAAAGCAAAACACACTCTGCTTAAGAACAAGAAATAAATTTATATCGTACACTTTAATAAATTAATTATATTAATAAAAACTGTCCTCACAAATACGGCAAAACCAAACTATTCGTTTTACAGATAAACAGTTCAATAGTTCTTCATACAATTAACTAAAATGTTACTGTTCCATACCGCAACACCTAAACAGCGTATAACATCAGGTGGCCTCTTTCATGGAGCCTTGATGTCGAATGACAAAAGGTGTGTCGTAAGCACTGCGTGCTAAGAATGAGAAGTCAGTACCCTCAATATGAGATTGAGCGGAATAATACAATCATATATATTCATTTCTCACTTATAATGGAAAGTGCTAACTACCATACAATAATGCCTTATTGCTGCATAAAATATCATACGACCACTACTATTATATGCAAGCCCAATATGGATCAGCGCAGCCAAATCTAATACAAAAAACTCCAAGTAATCCAAAATCATTTCCTCCGCACCATCAAGGTACATCTCCAATGCTCAATTCCATAAAGAATTCCAGCTAGAACCGATAACCAACCATATCATTCTTGTATCCACCCACTTCTTCCAGAACATCCCAAATATACCAAAGTAACCCCCCTAAGACTGCCAAAATACAAGAACACGCATCAAGAATAAATTCCATTTCCATACATTCCTAAATAAATTCTCAGATCTCGAACCAAAGTAGAGATATTGTATGAAGATACCTCTACCGCCCTAGTAGGAATGTAAGTTGTATATTAAGATTATTAGTAAGATTATTTTAAGTCCATTATAAGTAGATATAAGCAATTATAACAAATGTAGAGTATATTAAACACTAATCTTTGCATTGTCCTATCCAAATGAAAATAAATTTCTAAAAATGAAAATGTTTCATTGTTTTTTGATTGTTTTCGAGTTTCTTTGTGTTTAAAAAAAGCATAGACATGTCTCACACACCTGTAGGCTTCACATTATCTTTCAATTACTGCGCGCATTGGAAATTAATAATATAGATGATTTTCTGTGTATTTTTTTCGATTTCCTGCGCAACGAAACCGTAGACGACTTTCGCATTGTGAGAGGCTGCGTAATTTTCTATCAAATTCGTGCGCATTGGAAATAAGTAATATATATTTTTAGGAATTATTTTTGTAAAGCCTTGCACTTGACGCACACACCACATTGAGTAAAAATGTATCTTGGATTTTAAATCGCTTATAAATAAAAATTAATTGAGGCAGTTTCGTTGGGCTGACATTTTGGAACTGTCGCAATTCGTTCATTACATATTCGTTAAGTTTGTTCTCTTTTACGGCTGAAACTTCAATCATACAAATAGATAAATGGATAAGATACTCACTGTAATCGGACAGCATTTTTTGAAATCTCCGTAGAAAGGAAATTAACTTGCTTGCAACCGTGGCATACCCTCCGTCGTGTGTATTCAGAAACGCAACAGCAAGCGCGGCAGTGAGGTTGCTCTGGGCCATCATAATGTTCGCCATCCCGATCTAGACATCAGAATTCATATTGACTTTTTACATTTCAGTGAGTTTTCCGTTTTCTCTTTTTTTGCCCCCTCCCCTTTCTTTTTCGTTTCGAATATTTGCTTCGGTTCCGTGCGCATTCTCGATATCTATTACTTATTATTTTATTCGCCAGATTTACAATTGTGGTCCCATTCTCGATGGATATAAAAATTCAGTTAATAATTCATGCACCGAAGGTACCCAACAATACCCTGCTCGACACACTTTTTGTAAGGCAAATTCGAAATTCCTCGCATGGGATTAATTCAGCTCATCATTCACATAGATTCTCGCTGAATCGAAAGATAATTTTAATTAAGGTCGCGCATATCCAATGCCGCAGTAAAACAATATGTTAATTTGTTAAAATCAATTTCTTAACTATTCACAGTAAATGAATCCTTTACGAGGTATCCATCAACATATTCCAAGAAATCGACGTTAATCGACATAGTTTTTTTTGTAGCAGTTCTTTCTCGCCGGTTACCTGGAAACGTCATTTAAAGATGTATCTGGATTTCACACAATTATGAGAATTGTACCTGCGAAGTTTTTAATGCAATAATCTGAACTTCAAAAATACTAATGAATTCAGACAACAAACCTTCCCACGTCCCATCGATGACACCTCAGAATGCAGCGATGGACCAGATCCCCTTTATTCATTAAGTACGAGTACCTCATTTTCTACAGTAGAACTTGAGATCAGAGAGAAGTTTTTATAATTCTAAAAATGTCACTTACTTTTTCAATATTTAAGAATGCACATTTATCAATTTACCTTGCCAACAGGTACTCGTTTTCTATCCACGCAGAAAATTTGGTATTTGACAATCTATTGGCGCCTCTACTGAGCCTCGTCTAGCGAATCGCCGTTAAATTGGCCGAACTGGCCGTGGTGGCCCGCATCATTGGCTTGCGGGCAACTCGCCATTCTGTAGACTTGAACCAACGTCGCGCGAGGGTTTTTCAATGATGCAACAAGCTACGTGCCACACCAATGGCCTGAAGATAAGCGCTAGACCAGCACACGCCAAGTTGACCGCCTACTTGAACTGTCCCGATCTATCATAATGAACGCAGGTAAGGGTCTCTGTAAACTCCTCAACGATGATAATATTTTCGAAATCGAAACAAATAAAAATATGTCAGACTGTATTTGGTCCATAATTTAAACGCAGAAAATTATATAACTGCTTTATATCAATGTCACTTACATGTGATACATAATAACTAACGTTTCGGAAATTAATTATTTCCATCATGAGACAATATCAAAAACATGCCTCTTTGACATAATTTTCTGTCTTTAAATTAAGGGTAAAATACAGTATGACTATTTTGAAAATTACAATAGACAGAAAACGTAAATAACAATTTTAAAAATAAAATACAATAATTCGATGTTTTCTTGAATTATGGGAAAATTGATACGGGCGAAATTGTGAACTTGCGAATTTGAAACGAACCTTTTAATTTTAGGCAATAGTCCACACGAAGCTTCTAGGATATTTTCAAACTTTTATCTAAAATAACTCTAATTTTTGTCTATAAATGTCATTCTCAAAATGAGCAGAGTGCACTTAAAATGGTGTAAATCCTAATCTAATTTAAACTTCTGATTATTCAGGAACAAATTTAATTTTCGTATCTTTCATACACACTCTATGGGGCAGAAGTCTGGACACTATCAAAAAAATTGAAAGACAAATTTCAAACAACGGAAATGATGTTCTGGCCAAAATGTTGTAAACTTTCTCTGATAGATAAAGTAAGAAATGATGAAATAAAAAATAAAATGAAAGTGCAAACAACCTTGAACGAGACGATCGAAATGAGACAACTAAAATGGTATAGACATATGAGAAGGTTGAAATCGAATAGACTTCCTCAAAAAGTTTGGGAGTGGATACCAAATCGAAGAAGATACAGGGGAAGACCGAGAAGAACATGGAACGTGGCAATAACTAAAGCCATGGAAAAAAGAGAAATGCAAGAAAACGATGTATGGGATAAAGAGGCATGGAAATTGGGATGCGGAAAACGGCCAAGGCTGTAAAAAACCGCTAAATAGATACATAGATCTTTCATACAGCTTCGCCATTGATATTACATAAGTCTAAATGTATTTCTTTCTGCAATACTAAATATTTAAATAATTTCACACAGACAATTTTTCGAATATAACTAAATTTATATTTATTTTGAGTCAGTGACCATTTTCCCAGAATAGGATTTCCAAACAACACCCTACAAATTGGTTTTTCAAAAAGAAGTACTCACACTACTCAATAAAAACAAATAAAATACTCTCGTATGACACTGGAATAAATTAAATATTTTAATAAAAAACATTTTCTACAATTGTTTTAACAAAGAAAACAGTTTTTACGCATTCTGCAATAATATAATAAATGTAATTCCAATAAAAGTAATTCCAATAAAAGTAATCCAATGTAATGCGAAAAAATAATTCCAATTTTTCACGTACCAAGAATACAAAAAAGGTTGTTGGTTTGAAATAAATTACGTGAATAGCAAATATTTAACGTCGATCGGTTCCTCCCTTGGAGCCTTGCTGTCTCACGACGTCAGCTGTTTGATGAGCTCTGAAACGTTGAGTAAAAAAATTCATTTGATACGCGCAGAATGAAAATAGGCAGAACAACATAAATATTTACGACTCCACTTGTTTTCTTATTGGATTGTCAAGAATAGATCAAGAATAGATTGAATCAAATAGTATAAGTTCAATTTTCATTAAAACATTACAATTATCAGAAATAAATGGTATATTTGTGGGTAAGTCTTGGAAGGAGATTATGAAGACATGAACGGTACTGGTCAAATGGTGGGTTAGAGGCCGAGGGTACGAGAGGACCCCGATAAAACTCGCAGCAAACCCGCTTGCTCCACCACAAACTCCCCACGGATCGCCCGGGATTGGAAACTTTGACTCAGCGGTGGAAGATCAGTCCGGCCTCTACCCCACTTTCGGTGATGGCCGCTCTCGGTGATAGCGGACAGCTACTATCGAGTCCAAACCCAAGTACACAAGCTTCAACGAACACACGTTTCCTTTGGAAATTATTAATAGATAGGTTGAATGTTTTGGTCAAATCAACTGCTCCAGGCATCAGTCCCGTTCGTGCAGTAAACCTTTCATTCCAGGAGGTGGCGGTGTTCCTTTCCCACTAGATGGTGATATCCGGCGCAACCTAAACTTCGGCTTGTGGCGGATTTCCCACTCCAGGTATCTCTCCCCGGCAGGGCACCGCCCAGCCGACACAAGCTCTAAGCCACCGACCCACCTCATCACACGTGTGGCAGTGTAGTGTACGTAAGCGAAAATGTGGGGGGGAAGAGAAGAGGCTAAGGAAGAGGAAGGAAAGATCGAGCAGCCTGTGGCCTGTTTGTTCAGCTTTTGACTGCTCTAGAATTGACGGACCTGCTCTGGACGAGTTGCCTCCGGACGAGATCGGAACCGGCGGAACGGCGATATTCCGGGAGCATCTGCAAGAGTTCGCTCGTGGAGACGCGCTTTCGGATGTCGCTAGGACACTTTGATAACTGAGATGTCGGGCGCGATAGCTACATGCGAGCTCACAACGAGTGGCCCGCAGCGAGAAGCATGACGCAAGGCGCGTGACTTACAGCCGGCCCATAGCAGTTAGAGGGTTAAGGTTCGCCTTATTGATCCAGTATTCGCCTTATTCATCAGAGAAAGTAAGAAAAACTAGCACACAGACAGGCCAATCCGCTAGAATTTTCTTCCAATCGTGGGCTGAATTCGACCTCGCTATGTTGCTAGTATCGGAAATCCGCCACCGCTGGGACTCAGACCCTAAGGCCTCCCGGTGAGAGCCCCTGCAGCGCGTAGGTGCGAGAGAGATGGGGGGGGGGGTTATCGAGGTTGTTTCAAGTGAAGAAACATATTATTGTCCGAGAAAACATATGTATTCGAGTGCAAATGTACGCAATTTCTTAGCAGGTTCAGCAAGTAAGTTATTCCATTGCGTAACCGTTAAAAATATTGCGAGAAAATGTGTGTATTTGTAGCTCTACTAGTTAACTTATATACTATACAGTTGAAATAATTTTAAGCAATTATTTCGTAGAAATGAAAGTAAATATTTACATGTGCTCAATCGAACATAAAGAATAAATAAAAACTTACAATTTCCAGATAACGTTCTGAATGTGTTATGAGAAAACAGTAAAAAAACAATACGTATTTTGAGATTGCCAATAATCAGTTATAAATTTATTAATTTTTCAAACAATAATAATAATAATTATAATAATAATAATAATAATTATAATAATAATAATAATAATAATAATTATAATTATAATAATAATAATAATTATAATAATAATAATAATAATTATAATAATAATAATAATTATTATTATTATTATTATTATTATTATTTGGCTACAGTTGGCTGATCGCCAGGTGCCTAGCCTTAGCCAGGTGCCTAACCCTATTAAGTAGATTTACAATGCATCTACATTAGCAGTACAAAGACCATTACGTATAAAAACAATTTACAATACAACACTTTTAAAAAAAATTATAAATACATCTAATACATACATAAAGACACATACAAATACATACATACTCACTCTATCTTTTACATGAATACTCACTCACACGTACACGTAAAACACGAACACTCGCTTGCCTTACATAGTATATATAACAACATATACGTAAACATACACTTAGATACAGTGCATAGACACACATACACATTATCATGAACATACATGCACTTAGATACACAATCATATAATTCCTGTTTCTTTTTAAATTCAGAATCACATTGTGGCTTTTTAAAGTTAGATTTTTAAACATCCGAATTAGATCCCCACCCACTCTGTCACTTCAATTCACTTCACTCCACTTCACTACACTACACTTTCCCTTTATCTTTTTTTGGTTATGAGATATATCTAATTGATGTACTGTACACAGCACTGCATTGCACTGCACTATATTTACACTACACTGTTAAAATAAATATTAACTTTTTAAATTTAAAGTACTTTTAAGTAACAGAAGAAATAGGATTAAAGGTATTCCGAAGCATAAGGTTAATTGCGAACAAGAGGAATACTTTTGATGAAAATTCTGCTGAATTCTTGAAAAGAATATAAATTGGATTAAGTTTAAAAGTATTTCAGGGAAGAAGAAAAGAGAGACGCCTACAGACCTGACATTTAGAGCAAGACATTTTCGGCGAGTGTTGATCCTCACCAATAACATATGTTTAAAACATTACATGTTATAAAATATATATTTTAAATAGATCTCTAAAATGTTAAATTTAAATGCAAAATATTTAATTTGTTGCAAAAAATATTAATCGTCTCTATTGAAGGTTGAAATTAATACTTTTATAAAGACAAAAGAATTACTTATTCTTCCCATTAAAAAATTGATAACATTAGTAGATCTATTTTTTAGATCCAGTTCGAGAAAATGTAAAAAACATATAATTATTAAGGACGTCCGAATAAATAATAATCAGAATGGCTTTGAGCCATTCTCATTTACTGAACTGAACTGATATCACCTGACTGATAAAACTGAGGTAATTTTGATATGTTCGTCTTCACAACCAAGAATGTACTTTCTACTAGTCAAATGTAGCAAATCGACGCCTAATAAAATTAATAACTAACAAATGGTTGGACAAATAATCATTACAATATTTCAAATAATTTTAAAAGTATAATCTAACGCTGAATATTTGCCTTTTCATGAAGTAATTTCACGTTCATACTGACTAGAAACAAGCTGTAACAGTACATAAGAGTAGCAGAAATTCAAACAAATATTTCGTTTTTATATTTTCCACCCTTTTTAAAATATGAAAATTTATATGGAGAAGGAGTTCTTACTTCCCTTCTTCGAACAACTTCAGTTAACTGGTTTAATTCTATAACAAGATTTCTCGAATACCTTCAGCTACCCATTTCAAACTAGGTAAACAGAACCCCCATCCGAAACGTTTGAAAAGGAAATTACCGAGAGACTTTTTTGATCCCCCTTAAGCAGACTGGAAACGATTAGCCTGTCCGTGTAATACAAAATGCTTCTGAAATGAAATAACCACGATAAAAAAATATATCTTGTAAACTTGTATAAAAAAATAAATTACTGTATCAGTCTTTCACTGCTGTTGAGGGCCACAGGCCAAGCAAAAATACTTTTTTAAATCTTCGACGAGATCAATGTCACAAGTACAATTATACGAATTTGAAAGTCTCCAAATCTCGGCATTCCTTCTTCAGTCCCAAAATGTGAATCAAAGTCTGATATCACAAAAATAATTTATCTTAATCTCAATTTAAAAGATAATTTTAAGGATGAACATAAATGTTGTATATTTGTTTTTAATTATTAAGAGTGCACGTTATTCGACGAATATTTCATTTTAGTACTTTTATTCTTGTATAACATTATTTCTCATTAAAATAAAACAATATTTTCTGAATAAATAAAACACTGTGATTTATAAAAATATGTCTCGCGGAATAAGCACACGCTTAAAAGCTTGCTACGTATTTACGGTATACTGGTTCAAAACGTTGTCATCCCGTAACCTGTGACCTCTGTAATCCCTACGGAATTTTACATTATTTCTCAGAAGGGCGCAAAGTGCTGACCCCGGGGGGTTGATGCAAAGCACGGAAAATACATTTCCTGCTCTGGTGGTCACCGAAAGATTGTGACGGGAAGTCACAGTTGACTCTTTATACTTGTATTATCACTTTCAAAATCTCTGTGTTGATCGAATAAATTCGATATTTGAAACATTGCTCGAGAAGTAGTCAGCAAGAATTATTTCCAATTATGGTATCAAGGTTCTTTAAACTGCTTTACAACCTATAGCTGTTCTTCTTTCAATGATCAGCTGGAAAATAATTTGGTGTCGTAGCCCGCTGGCTTATGGAATAGGAAGCTTCTGTTGAGAATGTCTTATTTTTACGCATGGAGACTCAGTAAATATGTCTGACTGTTTACTACACTTCACAGCGTCAAAATACAAGAGAATCTGTTATGAATACATTTTGTATACAACTTTCATGTATAATGCTTGGTAACGTGTAAGTCTTTAGAAGTGAATTTGAAAAAAATTAATCCGGAAATAGACGGAAGCAAAAATATTTTGCTTGAAATACCGTAGGAAAATAATGAGTGGAAGCGGGTTGTAAATGATACCATTAGTGTTTATGTATTAGTGTTCATGTATAAAAGCATCCTGGTTATTGCAACTCAATATGTGTACTTAAAGCACGAATTTAGAAAAGAATTTAAAAATTCTACTCAACCAAATTTCGTGATTTTTTAAAAATGAAAAGTAGTGGGCACTAGATGTCATCAATCGCTCTTATTAACATATTTTGTGGTAAAACACTAAATTTTAATAATGTATTAAAATAAATTGAATGAACGCTTATTAGCTGTTATTAGTTTGTTATATGATCTTGGTCATTTTGCTTACCGAGTTGCAATAGAAAGTCGTTGACATGTCGTTATGCGTGTGAGTGGATACTCGTCATGCGTAGATATCCTTGCATTCTGAGGATATATTTACAATTGTGGAGAGTTTACGTTCGAAGATTGTTTTTAAGGTACTTGCCTACCTCAAAATAACATTTTTTCGTGAAAAATTCGAATTTTTTATTTCCAATATTGGTTGTGCATTGAGACGTGCACTTTTAAATACTAAAACCATTTGTTTCTCATTTGTTTCTTTTTTATTTATATGTACTTTTCCAAACGTGCTCGCGTATGCCACGTCTCACGGCCATTTGCAGTTCAAGTGGCCATAATCGCACAAAGTTAAAGAAAAATTAAGATTAGTTCGTGAGAAATTTTCAAAATGCAATTTAAACTAAATTCCTTACGTCGTCACATCAAAAGCAGAATATCCTTTTGTACAATTATTTATTGCAGTTACGGAACTAGAGATCACAGACGACCACTTTAGAGCTAATTAATCTTAATCTGACTTTCCCTAAAGTAACTTTTCGTCTTGTTTGACTCGGCTCGAAGCATCATAGCTCTTCTAATTCTCAAGGTATCTTTAAAATTAATTTTCTACTTAATAGCCGAAACTCAATTCTTGTGCCTAAACCTGTAATTGTTATAGAAATTGCAAATTAGTGACACGGAACTCTCATTTAAATAATATTTTATATTCGTTGCCCTTCTATGCTCATAAATTCTCTCAATGTTAAAATATTATTATATTAACTTCACTTTTAAATTGAATCATGGTTTCGACACAACATTTCTCGCCTTACCTGCTGCATGTGGAAATGTAATTCCTTACGGAATCCCGATTCTTGGAAGTTCCGTGGATCAAAACTAACTATTGAATTGACGGCAACTACTCTGAATTATCAGCCTTTTCTCTTCTCAAAAATTAAACTCAACATTTATTATAACAATTTCACATAATTCTTTTAGAGCTCATGAATTAAATCGTTAACTTTATTCATATATACAGCATAAATGTACCGTACGGTTTATAAATAAAGTTCGTAAGCTTACTGCTGATTTCTCGGCTGTCGTCGTTGTCCAACGGATGTATTCGTTTTTCCGCTTATAATGGAGTTGCCTATCGTCCGAATAAATTATCAAATGTTCGCAGAATGTCGTCGACAATTTTCTACTTTATATAATTCAATGATTTCTATTCAAATTACTTTGCAACTTACTCTCGCTGGGCTTCCAGTGAAACCCCTATGCGCGACCTCCAGCCGACGTACATAAAAAATCCTCTCCATCTACGGAGCTATCCTGTCATAAATCCCTTCGGAAATACGGAGTCTATTTGACCTACGTCTCAATTACATTAGCGAAAATCATAATTATAATTTAATATTACTAACACACTGGAACGATTACCGTGCACAATGTTAATCTATCAACACTAATCACCATTTACCCGCTTCAATACTATTCACCAACAACCCAGAAAAAAACGAAACAAAAATTCGTACCGCACAGACTGCTTACTTGTTTTTAGATGGGCAGATTTCGAGAGAGAGAGAGACAGACAGACAGACAGACAGACAGACAGAGAGAGAGAGAGAGAGAGAGAGAGAGAGAGAAAGAGAGAGAGATTATTTCTTCTTCGCACAAAATCACAGCTTCCAATGCCTTCTTCAAATTCATCGAATATGGGGCCGTGCCTCCCCAAATGAACTGCGCTATGGCACCAAGCATGATATACTACACATTGTTAAACGTTCTGTATGAGTTTAATTCCATCAAAAATACACGTTTTATGCCGTTTTTGCCCATTCACATTAAACTCGGGGTTCCTGGCATGTCACATTAGCAATAACAAATTACTCTGTTAATGGTTATTGTTACCAATGATATTCAAAGTTCTGTACATGTCCCTTATGGATTTTCAAATTTAAGTTCAAGTTATCTTAAATATCGCAGATCAGTGAATGTATATATACGTAATACCCAGCAATCGCCTGACACGTGTGTCCTTTTATGAAAAACATTTCAGATATTGTATTTATATGTGGCGCATTACGTTTTAAAAGTAAGGTGTGATAACTATATAGGATCATGTGACAAGTAATATGCCGTAGTGATAATGTTCGTAATATACTTTTACGAACTTAATATACTTTTACGAACGTAATATACTTTTACGTTTACTTTTTCAATAAATTTAATCATCTTTGATTTTTAAATAGAAATATACATTTTTCTCACTGGTAATGAATAGATTACAAAAAGAGGAGTACAATGATGTATCATATGTTATTGTTTTGATAGTAATTTCTGAATTAAATTATACCTTTCTGAAATGTGATTTTAAATTAAACGAACAAACTTTCCTGCAGAAGCCCTTGCAACTGTCACCAATGGTGAATGTGGCCTTCGCCTGTTCCCTCACTGCTACCACTTTCAATCTGCCTCGTAACAGTCTCGGCGACGCGAAAGCCACCTTCCCCAAAGGTGATAGTTGCAAAGGCTACTGCAGGATATATACTGCCTTTCTTGAAATTTAAAATCACAAGTCAGGAAGTATTACGAGTATTTTATTCGTAAAATACTATTAAAATATTAACATCATTGTATTCCTCTTTTTATGACATATCCATTCCTAGTGAGAAAAATATAAAGTTCTATTAAAAAAGCAAAGATGATTAAATTGCTCAAAAACTAAGAATTTTACGAACAATATTTCCAGGGGGCGCATTACTTGTCCCATTATTCCGTACTGTTAACTACATTGCAATATCGTGAATCGTTAAGAAGTTATGAGAGGGGCGCTTAATTGGTGACATACCCGGTAAACAGTCACTAATCTTTGCATTTAAAAAGGTTAAATCTTCGAACTTAAACTCACCACAATTGCTTCGTCAACTTTATCCTCAAAATGTAAAGACATCCAGATATTCTTGTATCACACGCATGACGAAATGTCGACTGCTTTCGAGGTCTCGGTTTTCGGGGAAGAAGTCAAGATGTGAGTCCAGGAGATGGATTTTGAGGGACATGTTAACACCCAGCTTTTCTCTAAACTAAGCTCTGATGCATTTATTCTCAACATTTACAAAGCAGATTTATAATTTCGAAGTAAATTGGCTTGAACTGATTTGAATGCCATCCATGCACTTTTTTCAGTATCATTCAGGAAGTCTTGGAAATGGCTGCCAGCAATTACCTTCTTTATTTAAGGATCTGTGAACACACCTTCTTGCACTGTTGTATAACTCAAATGTGGAAACTTGGTGCGTTGGTACCGAAAAGCATCCGAATCTTGTGGCTACACGAATTTTTTCAGGAGCCCCAGTTTCCTATGAAGCGGTGACTTAATTACGTTGTCAGGGTCAATCAACTTTGCAAAGAATTTTCTTTATTTCCAGGGTGCATTCTAGTTTTGATAGGCCAATTTTACTTTATATAATGATGCTACTTTCTCTACTGTCCCACTCGCAAATAAAACAGCAGTACTTGATGTTCCCATGAGAATGGTATTGATTTTTTCAAATCATCATAGATACAGTGTTTATACTTCTGATGGAATATTTTTTCAAGAAGTAGCAAGATAGTTTCATATGACTCTTTCAGATGGGAAGAATATCTAACCAGTACTATTGCGTATCAGTTTCCATTTTGTAATAATATTGCTTTCAAATATTTTAATTGATTCAATGAACACTTTCCATGCTTCGATGTTGTGATCCACCTCGAGGCTTGTCAAGAGACCTTGAACGTCTGCACAGTAGCAAATACTGACATTCATTGAAAAGTAATGCGATATCGAAAATATTTTAATATTCTTACGTTTACCTTAAATATTCCTTTTTTACATGCTACAAAAATATTGTGTGGCATGCGTGAAAAAAATACGAAAAGTGTAGGGATAAAAAATTGATGTACGGTGTTCAATGACAATTATTTTCTGTCGATATCTTAAAAATCTGACGTGACACAGGAAAACGGTTTTCAGATTTGAAATCAAAATAAAAACTACATTTGAAAAAGTAAACACCATGCCAGATAACGTGTTTGTCAGTGTTATCAGTTAATTGGACCACTGGTATACGTGCACTACCAAATGTCCACTCGCGTAAATGTCCATTTGTTCACTTCATTTTAGGTCCAATACTGTTTCGTCCAAGTTATTTATATTTCCAGTACCTAAATGTCCAGTAGCATACAATATCCACTACAATTACCGCTCAGAGAATGATACGGAAAATGACGTTTCTTTGACAAATATCTACGGCAACGTTATTGACTTTTTAAAGTATTACTGTAAGTAAAGTAAAAGGGTCGATGAAAGGAATATCCTTGAATCGATCCCTTTTAATACAACGTTTGCTTCAACGAGCCCCCTTACGTTTTCTCTCTAAAACACAGCATCCATAATGCTACAAATAAATGCACAACAATACTTTAATGATAATTTCGAACACCAATATTCCCGTAAACATCTCGATTTTTCAATGATCGATGATGCTTCCGCTTTCGAGTAGCTGACGTATTATTTTAATCTTAAATAAAATGCCATGGTTGCAAAATATTGAGTGTTTTTTTTTAAGAACTGGCCATAACATTTTCTCCAGTGCTTATTGCGGAGAGAACTTGCGTTATTGAGTATCGACGTCAACGCATATTTATAATTTCTTGAATTTTCTAAACATTCTAATTTCTTAAATCCTAAGGACGAAAGATAAAGAGCAAATTTGTAATTTATTATTATACGTTTTGTTACATTATAGCAGAAAACAGTTAATTAAGTTCATTACTAATTTTTTGCATTCAATGGAATTTTGATTATACTGATAAGGCGATGATTTATTGTTTTAAAATTAATTAATAACTCACTAATAAATTATTAATACTGACTATTACACTTACCTTACAAGTTTGGTAATTGAAATAGCTATTATTCTTATTTCCATTACCATTAATTTACTTTCAATATTATTAATACAAACTGATTGATAGTATATAATTTTGAATTACTTATATCGTGCTTAAACGCAATAGTTGTGTTATAAAGGGCAGTGAAAAGGAAAATGGGATGTAAAAGTAGTGCCGTAGAGTGTTATGTAATTTAGTTCTCTGGAGTACGAAAATCATGCTATCATATTTTATATTAACTATTCAGGAGAGCTGTGATCACTTAAAATAATTGTTATTATATTATTATTGTTATTATTATTATTATTATATAAATAATTTAAATGTATATACCGTGTAGCTCACTCAAGATGTTTCCTTCACAAATCTCCTGATCCGTTGCAAATATTGATAAGCATATTTCACCAAAACGGTAATTTGTGAAGGTCACCTAAGGAGTTGTATAATATTACTCTAAATTTTTTTTGCAAATATATTGACACAATTTTGATTTATTAAATGCAACCTCACGAATTTCTTTATCCCTTGTTATCGAGGATGAAAGGACGAGGTCATAAATATTGCCGTTATACATAAAATATTTTTAAGAAATGTTCAGGTTTTCGAGAATTGCAGGTGTATTTTGTAAGGAAGAATATTACGTAAGTCCTTGTATAAAATCCTAGTAGTGTGAATGTACGACTTTCGCGCTCGCTCGGGGAGGCTCTGACAGGGCCCGAAGACGGCGGCGGCCGGGGCGATTCGCGGAGTAGAAACAGAAGAGGGGGCAGTGCAACTCCACTAGAATTCAAAAATAGAGACTCTAATTTTGTTGCATGGTACTACAGAGTGTAGTGACGGAGATAAAAGAAGGAATAATTGTGAAAATTATGCCTGGTAACTTAAACATGTGTATATTCATTATCCTGTTTATGTTTTAATTAATATTCAAACATTATACAAATATTGTATTTAAACATTGGAATAAAATTCTGTAAAAAGAAGTTAGAAATTATTATAAAGGATATTGAATATTCAGAAGATTGTTAACTAGAAAGTTATAAGAGTTCAAGAGTTATCTTTATTTTTAACGCAAAATTATTTTTCATATTTTTTGTGTCATTTTTTACCAAACTATAGCTAGGAAGGATCCCATTGAAAAATTTGGAATGATACCACAGAATACATTTTGGAAAATCTAGAGAAGTGTAATCTATTTTTTTGTAATTGCTTACTCAAATCATTCTTCATATTGTATGTATTTTTTGAAAGTGCATATTTATTTAATTGATGTTTTCTGTGCGTATCATATTTGTATTGTGTTTTTTGCATTAGCTTCGAGCCAATTATGCTGTGTATTTGAATGTTAAAACTTTGTCAGAATACATCTGTTAGGCCTTTCAACTTCTACCCGCTTATAATGCCCTGAGATAATTTTTAGTAAGATATTTAGTCCATTATGATCAGGCTGGGAAGTTAGGCCTCAAGCAAGAAAGGGATGCTGCTCCTTTGATTTGCAGTAAACAACTGTCCGTCACCAAGAAACCCTAACGGTTTCCGGTTGATGTTGGCCTCTCGAGACCCGGATTGGTACCCGACTGGTATCGCGTAGAAAGGGAGAGAATGTCTCAGTATGGTGTAACAAGCCCTATTCTTCACCCTTGACAGAACCGTGTCATGTGCCTGCCTCCTATAGTCATGCATGATGTTTGGGCGGCTATATTTTAGTATTCAGCAGGTCCTATCATTACTCTTACTGCCTGGATTAATCCGAATGAATATCTCAAATCCTTAACATTGAAGTGCTTACAATGACTATCAAATTCTTGCCAGACCCTTCCATATTAATATAATACTGCCCCCATACACACAGCAGAAAAGGTTCAGGCGAGGCTTGAGGAGCATCTAAATGTCATCGAACATCTTCCCAGGCTAGCGCAATCGCCAGACATCAACATAATTTAGCCGTTATGGGACGTTTTAGAGCATAAAGTTAGGAGCAGATTTCCAGCTACTAAAATCGTTGAAGCAATTGGCGAATGTTTTCGTGTAAGAATGGGAGAACTTTCCATTGAAAAATATTCAGACGCTTTACAAATCCATTCCGCTACGAATTGAAACTGTTTTTAAAGCAAATGGTTGCTGAACGCCTTATTAATAAAGAAATATTTTGTAGTACATGTTAAAGGTTTATGTTGTTTTGTCGAACCCCTGTATTTTAACAGACAAAAACCTTCGTCTGTTAAATGCCCTAAACTGGACGTAGGAAGATCATGCAATTATTACACTTTTAAGTAGACAGATAACGAAATCAATGGAGGAAAACGATCTATGCGATAAAGAAGCATGGAAATTGGGAGGCGGAAAACGGCCAAGGCTGTAAAAAACCCTAAATAGACAGATAACGAAATCAATATTTAGTGACTGAATAATGGATTGAATGATTGATTTTTCTGGGCACGTTATCTGCGGTGGGCATTTGTCCCGTTAGTGTAGTGATTTTTAATGCCTGGAGAGGGAATGATGTTCCCCCCACGATGAATGGTGAGACTCGGCACATCAGTCTGCGGAGAGTTTCTCACCCCACGCACCTCCGCGCAGTGGGGCGCCGCTCAAGCTCTAGCTCCCAACTGGTCTCCAGGAATGGGTGGTAGTGTAGCGCATATAAGTGTAAGTAAGGGGGGATATTAGGGCAAGGAAGGGGGAAAGGAATATTGCGCGCGGTCCGTTGCCCGTTTGTTACACTACTACTCCGGCAATCCCCTGATATTGACTGGAGAGACCACGGAAAACTACCGACCAGAGCATTCGTCCAGTAGAACTTTCCTCCAGTCAGCGGCTGAATTCGCAGCGGTAATGCTGTCTCTGAACTAAACTCAGCCTGAGCAAAATCAAGATATTTTCCAACGAAAAATTGAATTTTACACCCAAGTGAAAACTTGAAATCTGACTAATGTATTATTTCATTTTAATGCGTAATTTGTTTCCTGTAATAAAGAAAATTGGAATTAATATACTAACTACATTAAGGGAAATGATAATTTCAACTGACTTCTCCAAACGTCTGTCGGGGAGGGGTCAGGTATCCAGTGACGTGCGGCCAATATGGAGCAATTTGTATAATACGTACTTTAAAATCTCGTTACAGCAACTGTGGACGCAGAGCCCGCGAACTCAATTATTGCCCGCGACCTTGACATCCCTGCTCTAGCCCAAGACCTGGAATAAGGTTTTGACACAACCAAACAACGTAATGAACAAATGACGGCATATAAGTATTGATTCCATTTATTTTACAATTTTATTAAAACGTATTGTTTATACTATAAAATCGGAAAATAATAACAACCGATAACTCATATGCTACCTACTACATTTCATGTAAAGCAATCTAAATAAATAAAGCAAAGACGGGTTAGTGTCATTATTTAAAACTCAAGAACGGCAGGACCAATTTCAATTATCGCTAAATTTTTGGACTCATCTCCGCCCCGAATAGCAGAATAACTATTGCAATATTGGACAAATTCAAGAAACAAAGAACAAAACTAAATATTCATGCAGAATGCAACCCGCAACACTCGGTAGGGTTTTTTGACTCCATATTTTTAACTAACTCCTAAATGGAGCGTTCTAGGGTATTAGAAACTAAAATTTTCAAAGACTTCAAAGAAACGTTTCTCATACCGTTATCTATAGACTGAGATCATCGTCAACATTCTATTACATTTTTGCTGGCGCTTTTCGATATTCTCCCACCTGCTCCGAGATGTGCAGAATCTGCAACTAAATGTGTGTGTGATGGACACAGAGAGGCAGAGACAGAGAGATACACACACACACACACACACACCAGAGACAGTCAGGCAGTCTGAGACAGGAACAGAGAGAGGGAGAGACGAAGAGAGAGAGAGAGAGAGAGAGAGAGAGAGGCTGAGAGAGAGGTAGAAAGAGACGGAGATATAAAGGGAGAGGGAAGGAGAAAGAGTGAGAAAAAGTGCAGAACAACGTCCACCGGGTTCCGCTAGTTTTCATATAAAGCTCAAATTTATTACCAAACGAAAGCACTTCCTGTTTTAAATACGAGGGCTGGGGCACAAGTCAAGCAAAGTATTTTTTAAAGAATTATTCACATTATTTTGTCGCATGAAAGAAATGTTGCAGTAGGATGTATTCACATCAGCAGACATCTCTATGAATGTCTCTATTAGCACAGGGAGTAACGTGAAATAAGTGCTGACTGACTGTCACCGTGTGAAATTAATGTAACCCGATTCTAGCAACGCTCGTACATCAAGATAGCTCGTAGACCAAGATAGCTCGTAGACCAAGATAGCTCGTACACCAAGATAGCTCGTACACCAAGATAGCTCGTACACCAAGATAGCTCGTACACCAAGATAGCTCGTACACCAAGATAGCTCGTACACCAAGATAGCTCGTACACCAAGATAGCTCGTACACCAAGATAGCTCGTACACCAAGATAGCTCGTACACCAAGATAGCTCGTACACCAAGATAGCTCGTACACCAAGATAGCTCGTACACCAAGATAGCTCGTACACTAAGATAGCTCGTACACCAAGATAGCTCGTACACCAAGATGGCTCGCCATGGGAGAAATCCGCGAGAATATCACAGGGAATATTATTGGTGGGAGCTCTTAGGAAAAATGCTCTTCCATATTGGACAGTTGCGTAATGGGAGAGGGGTTTCTGCGAGGACGTTTAGCAACGAACAACGAACCTGACGGCTTGAGTGTGCAGACCGATGTTACACATGCGGCAACAGAGCATCTGACTAATCGGGCCTTTAGAACGAGTATGCAATGCTTTTGGAATGTTGTGAACTCGTATGTACTAAAATGCTTTTGAATATGAAACCAGTATAGTCATCCCTACACAGTATTTGAGTAAAACACCAAGTGCGGGAATGTGTGTTTCCGTCACTCGCGACTAGACCACTTTCCGTGCACCAATCGAGACGTATGGGGTCTCTCGTTATCCTGATGGGAACCTGATAATTTGTTTTTGGATCCGGACAGACGATCCAAAGACATTTCCAAAAACGTGTTTTTTCCTGTTTTGGCGATGCGATCTAAGTGATAATGCCAGGAATTACACAAACGCCTACTAAATAGATCTATGTATATGGCGTTAATTAAACACCAGTACCCAAAGCATTGTTTGCTCAATACGCCACAATGTTCTTTCACGACGTTGGCAACACTGATGTTGACATCTTTAAGTGAATTTATATAATTACCAAGTAAATCGCGCTGCAGACTGATTTCAATTTATAATCAAATAATCGTATTTTTAAAAGCAAATTTGCGGAAACCTACGAATAGTATTGCCTTGGAACTTATTAAACTTGAAGAATTTCAAGTGAATACGCAAAAAACAAGACTGTAAATAATGCTAGAGAATGAATGAACGTTCTCACGTTTGACTTCTTTTACGTTCTTTCATAAGTGTGCAAATACCGATTTTCAAATGAATGTGACCAACAACTTATTCTTATTCAAATTAACTATCACCTTATTCACACAATCATACCAAACAGTCGCCTTTTAATGTTATATTCGCATACAACGCTAGAATTGCATACAAAACGATTAATAGAACAATTTCAGAAGTAAACACAAATTAGACTGAGTTTGTTAAGTTTTAATATCTTCAAAAATACGGGGAGAAAAATGTGGTAATATTAAGGAAATGCGGGGAAGAATACAATGTAGTTGAAAAAGATGAGACAGAAATTTTGGAACTAATTGGGAATGATCTGCATTTAGCATTTGTGCTAATGCAAATATGTTATGTGCATATTTTTTCATAATAGAAAAGAGCGTAAAAATGTTGCTGTACAAAATTTAACTATTAACAAAGCATGCAAGTATTTGTTTCGAGGAATTTAATTTTCAAATTTCAATTAGAGCAGTTCTTATCCCGTATGGATGTTTCGCTCATTTCAGGTGTATGCTAATTTGTAGAAATACTATAAATATCACAGTAGTAATGTGTATTCATGTCTAAATATTTGACCTGCTCTAAACAATTTCGTGCTCTCCTTTGAGAAACTACAGGTTCACATACCCATTTTCTACCTCATCTATAACTGAAAGTCTGGTATTACATTTTCCTTCTTCTTTGTAAACTCGTTGGATGACTTCCGAGAAGAGGAAATTAAATTAAGTTGCCCTATTAGGAAAACCGTCACATCAGAGAAGATCGACTCCCAACGATTGGATTACAAGAAAGATTTTTTTTTTTTTTGAAATCTCCTCCTGTTGTAAAGTGGAGAGGAACTTAAGGTTGAGTTTTCAAAACACATTACAAACCTATTTTGCGTGATAAAGTCTATTCATTCAAATTTAATGAAATATCAAGAGTACTTAAATGTAATGAGATATTTCATATCATAGGATTGATAATGGCAAAATTGTTTAATGGCAATGTTATTAAAAATTCAGGTACAAGCTTCCTTATTCCTTGTTCGTATTCAAACGTTATCTTTCATTCCTGCATTTCTAAATCGTTGTGTTACATTTAACGTTGTACATCTCAGAGAGACGGTAATTGATTTCACAGATCAGACAATATGTTTGCATTTGAAGGCATTATTGAAGCACCCCCAGAAACCTCCAAGAATACTCAATCATGTGTTCGTAGCCACCTTTATTGAAACAAAATACTTCATTATTCTTATCATAGAGCCCCTGTACGCACAGAAAAGATAGAGAAGATTCAGTTGCGGAAGGAGCAAATGGAAAATTATGCAATGTAATACTGAGCGAGGGGATTTCAATTTCATACTTCAAAGTTTTAGTAGAATCCCTGTTTTTCTTGGAATATTTCTCAGTGTTTTTTCCTAGAGAATGTGTGTTTTGCATTGCCAGCAACGCAAACTACAGAACTTGCACAATCTTCCATTGAATTAACATACGTACGTGCGTGTACACAAGACTCACTAAACGCCGCAAGCTCTAAAATCTTTACCATATCGCATAACATTTCCATAAAACCATCTATTTTTTTTATCTTTTACGGCGTGGTGGGACTGTTGTCATCAAAAAAATAAACAACAAATAAAAGTTGTAGGGTGACCAATTTGCATTGAATGTGTATTTAATAGTTTCAATATTCTATTTATATTCATTTAAATATGCTATTGAAATTCTTAAAAATAATATCAATTCGGTTGTATAATAATTGTTAAAACATTACTTCTTTGCATATTTTGACATGTTGGTCATCTCTGAATTGAATTCCTACACGTGTTACTTCCCAATGAATTTCTCTTAAACTCCGCGAGTAACACAATTCAGGTTCCTTATTATTTAGTACACCTTTCAGAAGAGAATTTTCAAGGGGAACATGCATTAAGATTTTCTTTGAAAGAAAGTAAGGATGATTTGAAAAAGTAATTTCCTACTTTTTCATCATTGAGTCTCTTGTAAAAATTAATTATTTTAACAGGTGCTTTAAAAATATTGTTTTCTAATTTTCAAAAAAAATCTTCCCAAAAGTGCAATACAAATGTACGTATTTTAATAAATTAGTTGTTGGTAGTAATAATGATATCAATAATAAGATAAATCAAGGGAAAGGAGTCATTAATATGCTAAATCCAATTCTGTGGAACTCCCAGTTATCAAAGAAACGAAAGAAAAATATATACAGTACCTTAATAGAAAGTATTGTCACATATGGCTCGGAAGTACGGGAACTAACCCAAAAGACAAAAAGAGATTATTGACGATTCAAATGGACTTTTTGAGACGAAGTTGCAGAATATCTCGTTTACACCACATACGCAATGAAGAAATAAACGAGAAAATGGAAATTCAAAAGGATATAATAGATACTGTAGAACGAAAACAGCTTCAGTGGTACGGACATCTGCTGAGAATGCCAGAATTGAGGTGGCCCAAACAAGTATATAAATGGATACCTCCTTACAGAAGACGACGGGGCAGACCATCAACCCTATGGAAACATGGAGTACTGACTGTGACGGCTACTAGAAATCTGACAGAGGAAGATGTAATAGATAGAGAAGGCTGGAAAAGTGGAACCCAGAAACATCGCCAGATGTAAACCACTCAAATACATAATATAGTTGTTTATTTACATTTCTCCTTTAATATATGTTTTTGACACAAACCAAACGCACTCCTTAATACATGTGGATATAAGGTCACAAATAAATATTTCAGTGATCATTGCAATCCTTTTTCACTCCCACGTTTTAATCAAACTGAAATAGGTTTAAAATTTGACTTCAACGCGTTTTAACTTCTCACTTATCCGCACCCGGAAATGATTACTGACCTGAACATATTGGAGGTGGGATTATATTCATGAAATAAAATTTCATTTTGTTTGTTTTGTGCGCAAAAAAATATTTATCTCTAGTTCACGTGGACATACAGTTTAAAATTCTGTTTTATATTTTTTTATGGAGACATTTCTGACTGCGATTCAGATATTATTGGTGAAGACATAAAATTGTCAAACCATTGAGTACAATAAGATATTTTCTTGATTCAAAAACATTCTTAATTTCTCACAGCTTTGTGCTATGCAATGTATGGTCTCTTACAATTGGTATACGTTTTAGTCAATTATTTCAAAAATTTTGACTGAATCGTCATCATTTATCTACCAACATCGAAATTTTGTGGTATATACATACATTAAAATTAAATCAATTTCTGGAGGAACTCTGAGACGACGTTTTGGCGTTTCAACTTTCAAATTAGCCCAAATTGTCAAAAAATAAGAAAGTGACACGCTCGGATTCTCGGAATTTATTTGTTGGGAAAGAGAAGTACGTTAAATGTGAATGTACGATAGTGTAGTTCTGTCCTTAGGCTTCAAGCTCAACACAAACTCTTTTTAACGTCGAGCGTGTTGAAAGATGGGCTGCAAAATTATGATTTCGAGCTGTTTACTGCAATTAAGTCATCTTTAGCGTATAGTTTCATTATGTGGAGGCCGAAGTATTTAAATATTTTTCTCGACAAATGCTTTAACCATTATTTAAGAATGGACATTGTAATGTAACGATCGCCTGCGATGAAATTTGGTGACAACACAAAATAATATTTCACCAGCATCGGAAGTCCGGTGACGTTTTGCAAATGAATCGAGGCGCTTCTGTTCGTGCAGGTGCATAGATGAGTTTAATTTAATGAAAGTAGTTATGTAACACCTAAATTCACAAATTGATAAGTAATTATGTACGACCATGTAGACTCTGCAGTACAAAAAACGTTCATAAGTTTTTCGTAACTCAGAACTGGTTTTATAGTCTTACTACAACAAAAAGTCACTCTTATCGGCCAACGTCCGAAAAGGATTCAACCGTTAGTGATCTGTTAAATACGATCGAAACAAATGAGTTGTACCTACATAAGGGATGTGACTCCACTTCTTTCAAGAAGTGGTATTTCTTGTTTATGATTTTTCTATTATAGCATAATTTTACGAAACACATGGCCGATAACAGATTCGTTTTGTTGTAAACTTCTTGTAATGAATCTGTTTGAAAACTTCAACAGCGTTCGTTATTTACTGCTTTTCCTAATGGCCTTTATAACTATTGATATATTTCTGTGAAAAATGAAGAAAAAAAATACTGGTGCTTGCAAAGAAATAAAGTTCACAAACTCTCAAAAGGCGTCAAAAGGATCAAGGCTGAAAGGATAAAAGGAAATGGAGCGTGAAGACCAATGGCGAAGCGATCGCCGACTCCGACCAATTAATGGTGGTTGTCAAGAAAACTTCTTTAAAAATGTCTTACCAATATTTTTAAGCAAAGAAAGTGTTTAATTAGAATTGCATAAATAAATAATTTGAAAAACAAAACATGACAACATTATTAATTCAATTGTAGTTTTTTAAACATAGTGACTAAATATAAAATCAGTTACCTAGCAGAAATTATAATTGTATACTAAATTCATTCCATTCATTCAAAAATTATTTTAAAGCAATGTGAAAGAGGACCTTCCTCACAAAGTATTCGCAATAATAAAGTTTAAGTGATACAAATATGTTTTAAGATTTATATCGATACATAGACATACATAGCTAAATGATACTTCATAGACCTTACATGAAATGTATGAACTCCGTTCGGTAGGTCAATGTTTACAAAAACGACCGTTTGGTAAATGAAAACAAGGACAACGACCGGCTTTCAGACTGGACAAAAAAGTCACGAGAAGTCGAATGAAAATTTTTATTCATCATCCGAATTTTTTGTTGCCTATAAACGAGTTCAAAATACCGATAATTTACCCGTCAATTCAATGGCGTGTTTCATGCGAGAGTGAACATGTGTAAAAAACACGTAACGCACAGTGTAGACAGGCAAATCTACCAGAGGCGAATGTGCCATGGACGCCACTCACAGGGCCGCTATTTAGAGTATACTCGCAAAAACAAATGGCAAGTATGTAAGTATCCTGACTGGAGCGCAAATTCTATGCTTGCCATGGGAGTCTGAAAACCTAGATACGCCTCTGAGTGTGAACGCTAAGCACAAGTTAACTTCGCATTTAAATGCATGTACTGTTTCCTATTTGACCGAAATATCTAAATATATGCCTTTTATCTCGAGTAATTCCTTACTGTTAATTTATAAAATTTGAGTATTCGTGTTTGAAATATTTTAATTTATTGAGAAAAGCAATGCAGCTTCATGTACTAATAGATGCGTAGAATAGCAATTTAAAATATCCTGTCGTATTTTCATTTCTATTTTTTTCTGACGAAGAAAATTTCATTTATTTAAAATCAAAGTGAAGGTATTTAGTACTGAACCTTACAAAAACGGACAACAAAATAGCATTCAACATAAGTTGTACGAAAAAAGTTTTTGAACATGATATTTTACAAGTTATGTTTATTTAAATTCGATTTGCCAAGTAGTTCTAGGTATTTTAACACACGAGTTTCTGAAATAATTTTGAGAGAGATAATTTGCAGTTAGATCAAATATAATGATCGTTAGAAGAGCATAAAAATTGCTTGAATGGAATGAACATAAATTCAAGAGGACTGTTAAGTTTCATTATCCAATCGCATATCTAAAAGAAAAGATTAAAATAAATGTTTACAGCAACAGTATAGATTAGTTACATGTGTTTCTTCTTAATTTTCAACATGACTAGAATAGTATGAAAATATTTGCCCGTGATATTATTACAGAAGAAGTATACCAGAAATTATGTTCGTTTATTTCCATCAAGAATAACTAAAACAAATTTTAATCGCAATTTCAATAATTTATAACGTAAAAACTATAAGCGATCATGATTTTGATTTTATTTTTCTTATTCTGTAAGGAAGGTGACTTCATTTTTACTCTTTTGAAAACATTTTCATATTTTAGTAAATTTATAAGAATTAAATGTGTTTCAACGGTTTTAAAATCCCGCGTTCTAAACTACAAGAATACAATAATCATTAACTCGACGGAAGAAGTAATTTTCTATTGTTGAATTAATTTGGGTAATTCTTTAGAATTTATTTCTTTAGTGTTTTATTTTTTCAAAAAAAACCGTGCGTTTATTGTCAGCGAGAAATATTGTGTAATGAGAAAGAATCCTGTGTTTTATTGGATGGATTTCAAGTCCAAAAGTACCAATTGTCGAGATCTGTTAATGTAACTAATCATTAACCTCTCTACTATCATCTTTTAAAATAAAACTCTATTATTAATATTATGCTAGATGCTACGCAAACCGTAATGAACATAATTAAAGTTCAATATTTTCTAACAAATTTCCGTCATTTTCTTTGTGCAACTGTTAAAGCAAAAGAGCACGAACAAAGTTTCCTTCTACCATTTGCAAGCTTTTGTAAACAAGTCTCACGTGAGTATACCTCAATATGCGGAAGACAATTTTCACCTCTGAGGATTAGTAGTAAGCTCTTTTATAGAAGATTTAAATTTCCCGTACTCTGCCGCAGAAAAAAACTGTGAGCTTTCCTTAGCACCAGTGAGGTGTAGTTCTATTCTGAGGCTTCACAGAGTAACATTGTAAACAGAAACCCCTTTACAAACGTGGAAATGAAACTGTATTCAGGTACAAAAAAGTAAATGTATCTTCTTACATTAAAGATTTTTCTTTATTCCATTCACACTGCTCGACTTGCTTGAATTCGTGCCTGTGTTTTTGCAGAATGAAAAGTGATATTTGCATTGTCAATTCAGTTAATACAGACACACACACACACACACACACACACACACACACACACACACACACACACACACACTGTGTTCACACGTAGGAAAAACATTATGTTTGTAACACTTGTCACGGAGTTCCGACATGTGAGTAATAAAATAACAACTGAAAGGTCAGCTGTATCAACGCAGAGGATAGATTTCACTGGGAAAACGCAGGTATTTTGATTGAAATTCCACCACTCCCGCAGATATTGCCACCCCTATGGATGTGACTGGATTCTCTTCTGCAAAAACCAGCCCCAGACCCCAACGCTCGCGCAACATATTGTTGTATTGTAGAGAGAATCAGCTGAATGTCGACTTCTTTTATCACTACTCACCAGAATGCGCGCGAGCAGGCGGATGAGTAAACTGGCGGGTAGGTGGCGGGGGGGGGGGGGGGAGGGGGGTGGCGGCGAGCGGGCAGAGCGACGTCCGGCGGGCGCACTCGGGGCGGCGTGGCGAGGCGGCGACAGGGGCGGGCGCGTGGGCGGGCGGTTGTGGCGGTGGCGGCGGCGGCGGCGGCGGCGACGGGGGCGGCGGCGCCACAGCGGGAGGCAGCGCGACCGACGCGACGCGACGCGACGGCTGCAGGGCGCGAGAGCGACTGACGCAGCGGCCGCCGCCGCCGCCGCCGCCGCCACCGCCACCACCGCCACCACCGCCACCGCCCGCCCACGTGCGCGGGAACGCGCCGCCGCGCAACAGCGTCCTTCCCCGCCCCCGCCCCCGCCCCGCCCCCGCGGTCGCCGCCGCCTCCACCCCCGCCCGCGCCCTTGCGCTCCGCCGCGCCCCGCCGCGCCGCCCCCGCGCGCGCGCTCAGCCCACACGCCACCTGCATCACAGGCGGAGGTGGAAGCGTACTATCCGCATGCCTTTCGGCCTTCGGTTAGCTCAACGCTCTGCTTTAACGGGCCGTGCTGCTACTCAAATATCGGCCGGAATCACGCGCGCCACTAGCCGATCTGCATGCGTCAACACGCGCACACGAAATAAAACGCGACGACTCTTCTTCTGCGAGAGCGCGCGGGCAAACCGTCCCACCTCAGCTTCGGGGAAAACATCCGTGCCCTCGTAGGTCAAGGGACGCAGGTCAAGCCACGGTGAGGAAATGCTTGAGGTCACGGGCGCAACCTCTGATATTAAGGTTGCCCCTATGTAAACCGTTGCGCTGCGGATGCATACAATTTTCACAAAAAAATCTCCTTTCGATGGTACTACATTTGAGCAAAGTTTTAGATCAAAAACGACAGGTGCGAAAAATATCATTTGAGATAAAATGATATATAAAGTAAATAAAAATTAAATAATGTATTAATAGTCTACCTGATTTCCGAAAATCGTTACCGATGAAAGTTCTACGTTTGGAGGACATTGAACTCGACTTCCAAGGCATGAACAATTGTGTTTTACTCCTATGCTTCATAATTATATCGTTGTATTCCTGAACGACCGACTCAATAGCAGTTTTCTGCCCAATATTTTCGTAGGCTCGCCTTACCTTATTCGTAAGAATAGGTCTGGACTTCGTGTAGGAGGCAGGGTTGCTTAATCGACAAAATACAATATACTCCCAATGATGCGAGGGTAAACTAGAATAAAATAGACAAAATTCTTTCTATAAAGTGGTGAAAGTATCATCATTAGATTTCTTTCGTATTTCTTCCCTCAATACAAGTACACACTATTAGACTGCGTGACTATATTGACATGGAATATTTCATCAAGATATATTTTTTATTCGTCGCTATATAAAAAAGCCTTTGTTCTATCAACATTTTAGCATTATTAATATTGTCTTTATCGTCATTTCTTGTTGAACTTAAAATACCAGTGACAGAAAAAAGTAGTTTCTGAAGCGAGCACTGAAAATCAATTTAATAGGATTAACATAAAATAAACAAAATGAACACAGAAAAATACAGTTGAGGAACTCTCTAATGTATTGATTCCCCATTTTCATTTAAGTAAATGGAATAAGCGGGTACGACATCCTGTCTTCTATAATCCGAGAGAGCATATCACTCATTTTCGTTTAGTGAAATGAACGCCATTCGGACACAGAATATTGAAGACAGAAACGCCAGTCTTCTTTTTTGTCAACTTTCAACGTGAGTTACAATAAAACAAAAATGATTTTATGCTTTGTATTCGTGTCGATGCATGAAATATACCACAGAACACCATGTATAAACTTCACAACACTGCAATGTAGTTCGTCGCGTATGTCAATACACTATTAATTTCATATGGAGTAACAGATACAGAGAATAAAAAGTTATTCGTAAATGTAGTCTCGTGTTGAGTTTATACGTATTTTATTTAAAAGTTAATTCAATCGTTTCCGTGGGTTGAATCAATTTCCATGTTGATTTCACCGGAAAGCCTTATTAGATGACATCAATTTATGGGTTGTACAATTCGAGTGAGTAATTTAATATATTTAGAAAATTAAATGATACTAAAAATGACTATTGCTTTACTTTTCCCTAATGAAATTTAGTATAATCCTCCCCGGGGGTAACCAGCATTATTTTAACTCGAGCGCTCGAATTGGGTCACTATTAATTATCTAATAAAACTGATTTCCCAGAAGTTCATTTAAATACTCCATAAAGAGTGTCCACAAAGAAAGATATCCTACATTATTGCAAGTATTAAAACATTCTTTCTAAAAAATGATACCTTTTCGTACACAAATGTCGGTCAAAAATATTACTTACTCTGCTAATTTTTATTTCGCTGTATGACTTCCATACTTTCTTCTTTTTCGTTCGCGTTTTAATTTCGTATTGAAGGATAGTATCGTTTCTCTCTTTTCGTTTCCTGGGATCGGACGTAAGAGTCGTGAAATTGTCTGTCCCATGAACTTGATAAATTTCCATTTCATATGTTATTTTAAAATTTAATTTAAGACAGTGAAAATGATATCAGGAATAATTCCAACAATGTGTGCTTGAGTTGCGACTCACTTTATTCCTTAAATCTCTACTACCTTTTGTACCGTTGTCAATTCCCATCTGGTCATTCCTTCTTCTGACTTAGAGTTCTGTAGGTTCAGATTCCTCTTCCCTCCGTCCCATCGCCCTTTACACATTATTCGCTTTCGACGCGATTCGTTTTCCAATTTCGGCTTCCTGACGTAATCCGTAGGCCTTTTCCGGCCAGTGTTGGCGCCAAGGTAGATCGGCATGCCAAAATTCGGACCCCATTGCTCACGGTTTTCCGCGAACCTTAAACCGAGAGCTTTGCGTCGCTACCGCTTGACTCTACTTGGCTGGCTGCTAACTACTTATTTTCGTGTAAACGTTTGCCCAAATTACCTATTAATATGAATTGTACATTGAAATTACATTGTAAATTTTTTATACACCAATTTCTACCCTCATTGCTATACTGATCATTCAATTTCCTCAGTCTATCTCGCTACGAACACAATCTAAAAACGTACTGTGTCAAATGACGACAGATTGAGCTACGTGGACGTTATTAGTACTCATGCGCACGCGGATGTAATAAACGGAAATAACTCTCACAAATATAGGTACATCACTATGAACAGAGCGTTGTGAAGTCAAGATTCGGCATTCTGGTGTGCAAATAGTTTCAAGTATCAACAAAATATTGGTCAAAAAGAGACATGTTTTTGCAGAGCCAAATCAATGTAATTGAGTAAATTTTATTTTATTTGAATTATTTTTACAACCCCAGAACAGAATGCTCTGAATAATCGTGCCATGCGTTGTTATTACGAGTAAAACTGCTCGCTATTACTTTCTGCATTTCAGTCATCTCAAATGCTACTTCAATCTTATTTAATTTCATTAACGAAATTCAAATACGCGTTGCAGTGCCTCAGTACGAAATATCCCATGCCAACTGAGTTTACTTAAGAGCAAACACTTGAGCCACTCAGACCTGGGGATAAGTACAAGACCCGGCAGTGGCGGGTTTTGGTCGAGACCTGACAGTGGGCCGAGGAATCGCCTACTGTCTGGAGGACAATTCTGGTGATCGGCTGCTCTGATCGGTAGTTTTCCATGGATTCTCCAATCAGTACCAGGCAAATAACATGGCAGAATCCTAACAAATGGGCCACGGCCCGCGCATTCCTTCCTCTTCCTCCCATCTCATTCCTTCCCCTCCCTCCTCTGCATCCTATCCCCTACTTTTCCTTTTCCTCAGGCACACACTTGCATGCCCTGCACTAGAGCTCAGGGCGGGGGACCAGTCGACAGCTAGAGCTTGTCCTCGCAGAGCGGTGACCGACTGGGGAGGCACCTAGAAGAGGATATACCTTACAAGACGAAGTGTAGGTCGGCGCAGGATCTCACCGTCCAGCGAGGAGGAACACCGCCTCCTTCCGGGATAAAGCATAATTCCAGTTAATGTGCTGTAACATGAATCCCTGAAATAAAATCTCATTTTCTCCATTTCTAGGAGCATTATATCGAAAATTTTCAGAAGGATCTAATTAAATATCAATATTAACTTCTGTAAATTTGTAATTAACCCTTTGAATATATCTTCTTTATAGTTCACAGCAAACAAGGGAAATATTAATATTCAATAACACAAAATTTATCTTCGTAAATTTATGGTCTCTAATAACCAGACCTGTGGACGTGACTTACAAAATATTAATTGTTTGTATGAAAACTGAAATGTGCAAAACGGTAGTTAGAACATTCTGCAGCGTGGGAATGTAAGTCCTTCGTCAGGTCCAATCAAGCCATTTTTTGCCGTGTTTATGTCCCTATTTCCTTTCCCTAATGCACGTCATTTGTGCCAGCCTCGTCGGTGCTTTGAAGCCTCGTAGTGACGTCATCTGCAGTCGCTCGTCGCTGTCGTGTACAGTCGCTCGCTTTAGGCGCTCAGGTAGAACGCGACCCAATGAAACACAATAACAAACACAGCTCGGGAAGCGGGGCAAGAGTTGCCACGGGCTCTGAGGAACATATGATCTCAGCAAATCACTAACAGATTGTTTACAGGTATACTAGAAGCTCATCTGCGGTGCAAATGTAAGATTTTTGTAAATTTATTTATTTTATGTCGCATCAACTACAAAAGGTTATTAGTGACATCTACACAATAACATTAGTTTTGTACAAGAAGTGTTATGATACGTTGGGAGGGAACATTCATATCATAATATTAACCAGAATACATTTATCTTATATATCACTGTACAAGTTATACCTTTCAACAAATTGAGAAACCGGCTGCATTCTTTTCCTTTGGTACTTTTGCCATGTGTAAGATTGTTGTCTGATTACCCAGAGTAGTTTTAGGCACCCCAGTCCCCATCAATTTTGATAGTTCTTCCTAGGTTGCTAAAAGTGTTTTATTAAGTATTTCAATTATAAAATTCATTGTAGAAAAAATGTATGGATAAACACAATTATCACTTAATGGAAAATTAAGTAATTCATAATCAGTAAACATGAAATTGTTTGCACATCAGCAATGCTTTTACTATCATGGATATACTACGACCTTCTTGAATTAGTCTCTCCCCATTATATCGAGTCTAATTATAACTCCTACACTCCCTTGCCTCCTTTATTCCTGCGCTCTGTCACTCACATCTGTCACCGTCGTAGGACGTTTCGTTTACGCCAACGTCTCTTAGTGTCGTGTCTCTAGCACTGATTCACGCCCACAGCGGTGCCTCAGCTGGCAAACAAAGCGTGTTTGGTCGCAGGAACGAATCAACATTGCTCGCGCGGAGTGAGCAGCCTAGTGTTGGGAGCTCGGGCGCGCCTAGGAGCAGTCGACGTCCAACCCCACTTCTGCTCCCAGAACAACCCCCCCCGTTGACCCGCCGCCCGCCTCTTCCCTCCCGCCCCGCCCCCTGCGCGCAGCGAGTTGGGTTGGCGGTGACGCGCTTTGAAGCCGCGGAGGCGGCGCGGCGCCTCGTCTCAGCACAGAGCTTCCTTGGCCGCTTCGCGGAAAGAGCTCTGCTGCATGTTTGCCTCAACCGACGACTAAGTTTCTGTGTTGTTGTTTTTTTGTTGTTGTTTTGGTTACGAAACTCGCAAGATCAAATGATATGGAATAGCTGTGAGTTGTGGCATGCACTTTAAGTTGTCAGGAATTTTCGAGGGAATCCCAATTTTATCAAAATATCTGGGGGGACAATTGCCTCAGCGCTGAGGTGAATGTTGTATGTCTCAACACCCTGCTTACTTTTCTAGACTTCAAAAACATGTCCTCTCTGTTTAAAACCCCACATTGTTTACAGCTGTAACCATGGTCGTGGTACACTCACACAAGACTTCTTACACACACGCGCACGCACACATGCATACGAACACAGGCATTTAATGGTCTATACGAAACGTAGCGATCTTCAATTCTACGTGAACTTAGAAAAGATGCAATAACAATTACGCTATTTTTTGGATCTCTGAAAAATCGAAAATTCAGTTCAAGTCAACAAGAAAATATGAAAAAGTGACAAAGAGATTGAAACACACACGAATAAAACGAAATATTCTCGTAGTATATATATCGATGTAATTGATATAAAATGATTTTCCATATTCGTTGAACACATTTTTTACGTCTCCAAAAATATACAAATAATTAGAAAAGTAAAGGCTATCCAAGATTGATGCTGTTAATGTGTTAAATTGATAAAAGTTCCATTACGATAAATGGATTGTCGAGTTGACCAAATTATTGATGCACGATAATCTTGTGTAAAAGTCTCAAAGTGCATGTCGTTAACAATGTGAGCTGATACATTACGTTATTGGTGATAACTTTTGAAGAGTAAACTAGTTATCAAGTTTAAAAAAACATGGGTTTATTTGAAGCAGCGCAAGTAATAAAAGATGGGACGTTTTTGTTGAAGACTAAGAAATCTCTTAAAGGACCATCTGGAAGGGAATATTCGAAAATAGACATTGACGCCTCTGGTCTTTAAGGATCCCAGTGTGTTGTAACAATTATACATATTTTCTTAATGATCAGTAAATCTGTACTTCTCTATTAAAATAAATTTTAATTATATACAGAAACAACATTCAATAACACACAAAATATCAGTATATATTTTAAGTATTATTAAAGTAGCGATAAAAATGTTATGAATATTTGGTAATTGAATTGAATATATAATATCATTAATCCAAATAGTACTTTATATTAAATTTGCAGACAATTTATTGCGATTTATTTTCACCCACAACCATTTGCAAGAGGAAAATTCTGGTCTAATTTGTGTAATTCATGAGACATAACTTTTCATTTAATTGGAGAAAGTCATGTCGTTTCCTACCTACAGTGTGTTTGCGTAAGTGATATCGTGTGAGAGATTTATATATACAAGGAACATAACGAGACCCGTTAAAAACGTTTCCTATTCGTACTTCAATGCCTTGTCCTACTTTACTTCTGAAACTACTATCATATGTAAATATTTTCATAATTGTACTGAACTTTGAGAATGATCTAGTATGTTTGTGAATGCGCTTGGTGTACTTGTTAAACTAATGAGAATTGAGTACTTCTGATTCGTATTTTTTTGTAGCAAAACAATGTAAACGATTCTGGTGGACTTATATATCACTTCTAGTTTATCAAACACAAATCACTAAAAGGTTTTTAAGTGTTCCATTCCCATCACATCTCGGCCCTGATCATAAAATCCATATAAATAATTTTCCCAGAGGAAATTCCCTCTAACATAAAAATTTGGGTTGAGTTAGTTTTATTACATCTCGGTGCTTTGAATTAATATTGTATAACTTATTAAAGTGTTTGTATCCTATTTCAAACCTGCAAAGTGGTTAATCCACAGCACAGGTACAATATTGTGTATTCAGCATTTACACTAGCACGCATCATCATTCATTTCTAAATGCGCAATACATTTCAAATTCCTGTTAACGTAAAAATTACATTGTCTTCTTGATACACAAAATTTAAGTTCACGATTCTTAATGCATTCTCGTGCCATATCCATATTAGAAACCAATGTCAATGTTGCGATGTTTTCACAGTGTGTTGTGAAGACCCTGTCGTCTCTGCATCTCTTGACTATCTAGTCTAAATATCGGACGTCGTTCATGGAAACAGTCAGTGAGCATACGACTATTTGAGATGGGTGCCAAGTCCTTGACGAGAGGAACAAAGCGAACTCTTGTTTACCGATAAATTGGCATCCGCGAGCGGTCCCGACAACATTCGGCGCGCACACACGACCTTCGCCCTGTTGGAGATGCTGAAAACGCCAATTTCCTGTATCTCTATCTCAGTCGAAAATTAAACATGAAAAGAAAATCCCAGATCGGACGTGTGATGAGTGAATTCCTCACTCCAGCTTTCCATTGGTTACCAATGATTGTGCACATACAGTGTCTGAGAATACATGCTACAAACTTCTAGGGATTGTAGACTGATCCAAGATGATAATTCTTTGTCAATGAACAAGTAGTAGACAATTTCATAGATCGAAGTTACATATGACATTTAGCCCCTTTTAGGTACGCAATCCCTCTTGCACTTGTGAACAACTGATACATGAAAAGTAGTTCACGTCAAACCGTGACCAGCGGAATACCAGTGCATGAGAAGTTGCCTATCAATCAGGGGCCAAAAGTAATGATATATGATTCCCACATGCCCAAGTATTTTTATGACATTTATTCTGTCACCCAGTATACGCAATTCTTGTATGATAATGAAACACTTTAACGTAGTGATTCATATTAATATAAAAAATCATCGTTAATTAATTAATAAAATTAACTATTTTGTAAACAAATTTTGGCTGTACTACCATATATTTCAGGGAGAATTCAAATCTTCTGAGTGACCATTCCCATTCCTAGTAACACTCCACTAGAAGTACCCACTGTCTCAATAATTAACCTTTAAGATTTAATAATATTTCTGAGCACCATCAGTAGAAAACTTTGTTGGTAACCCTTTGCAATATTTTAAAAAGCCAAGCAACCTTAATTTTATATTATTTTGAAGTTTATATCTCGTATAAAATATTTCCTACAACTGAGCCGTGTCCAGTTTTTTTGTACACTTAAAAACTACCTTCCTGGCGGAGCTGAGCTCTGAGGAGTATCGACAGGAAGCGCTGAAAGGCTCATTCGGGCCTTCTGCGAAAGAAGATAAACATGGCTTCCCCCAGAGACCGGGAGCCATAGCCATCCACCTGCAACTCGCAGCGAAGAGACGGGGCTGCTTCGAGGCGAGCGCAGCCTATCGACCTCTCGTTCCGTTTTTTCTATGTACAAGTCATTGTTAATATCAAGTATCCAGTTCGATTATTCAACGTAGTTCATGTACTTATTTACTAAAATCATCTTTAAAACAGGAAAAAGAATCAATTCTATCTGCAAACATATCTGGCCAGACGTTCCGTGCGCCGCATGCCAGCAAAGCGTATTTGGTGTGTGCCCTGCCCTGCCTGTCCTGGCCCCGCCCGCCATAGCTACGAAAGGCGCTGCTACTGCCATCGTAGCTAAAAGCAGCTGTAGACAGATGCATCGATGCATGCTCCCAACAAACTTCCTCTAACAATTTTGGCCTGAAAATACTGACAGCGTAATGGCTCTTTTAAAATTAATTAAAAATCCTTTAGTAGGCAATTTTACGAGCAATAAGAAACTTTCAATGTTCTTCCAGGGGTTTCTCCAGCTTTTCGAAAAACCGGAAGTGCACACATAAAGTATGCTCTAAGAGTTAGAAAACCAAATTTTATTTGTATAAATATTTAATAACGACAATTCGTTAACAATAAAAGTTTAAATTCAATGATTTTGTGATCAAAGTGAATATGCTAAATTTGTTATTCTTTTTTAAATTTTTTTTTAATTTGAAGTCGCATCGACAGCTAGGTCATTCCCGACTGAAAAAAATATACACTACAACAGTATCACATCCATGATTAATTGAAGGTTTACAGATTCTCTACAAGAAACAGTAATACATATTGTTTATAAGACGATAATATGCAAAAAAGAAAATGGCAGTACCAATAATACGTATACGAATTGGAATACAAAAAAATATATGGAGAAGAATGAGCAAAACCAAATTAAAACACCTGATAAAATAGTAGTTTTATATTCTTCCAAACACACTCTGAGGAAGACAGTATGTAAAGCAGGAAATATCCTACTACCTAGAATTTTTGTAATTATTTTGATGTAAATTGCATTATTTAATTACTATATTGATATTATTATTTAAGCGAATGCACATAGTTTTGACAACGCTGAGCTGGCAATAGTCCAATTGTTTCGCTTCTTGGTTGAATTGGGATTTTTCAAATAATAGCTGAGGTTCTTGTAGCGCAGAAAAAGCAATATTTCAATATTACGTATCTGTTTTTAATAACGCGAGAAAGTAGGTCTTTGGATCACCATTAGTTTCACATTATTTGTAATAATAATATTAATTGCTCTCCGCAATATTATACTCACTGCAAAACTGGTACAGTATTGAAATAAAGAGATCTGTAACAAACAGAATACGGCACTCCGGTCGGCAAAGACTATATAAGACATCCAGAGTCTAGCACAGTTGTTTGACCGGTTACTGCTGCTACAGTGGCAGGCGTTAACACCGACCATGGACTGTTGATGACTGTAAAAGCGATGCCTGGCTTGATAAGTCTCACATTGTTTCGAGTGGATGTAAGTATGGAGAATGGCGACATGAATCCATGGACCCTTCATGTCAACAAGGGACTGTTCAAACTAGTGGAGGCTCTGTGATGGTATGGAACGTGTGCAGTTGCAGTGATATGGGACCCCTGATACGTCTAGATACGACTCTGACAGATGACACGTCAGCATCCTGTCTGATCATCTGCACCTATTTATGTCCATTCTTCATCCTGACGGACTTGGGTATTTCCAGCAGGACAATGCGACAGCCCACACGTCCAGAGTGGCTCCAGGAACACTTCTGAATTTCAATACTTCCACAGTTCACCAAAATCCCCAGACATTAACATTATTGAGTATATATGGAATGCCTTGCAACGTGCTGTTTAGAAGAGATCTCCACCCCCTCGTATTCTTACGAGTTTATGGACAGCTCTGTACGATTCATGGTATAAATTACCTCCAGCACTACTTCAGACATTAGTCGAGTCCATGCCACGTCGTGTTGCGGCACTTCTGCGTGCTCGCGGGGGCCATACGCGCTATTAGGCACGTGTACAAGTTTTTTGGGCTCTTCAGTGTACTACAACACGAACCTACAAAAGTGTTTTCATCCAACATTTTTTTTTCCGCACCAAGACTCGAACTCGGATTCATCGAAATAACTCGCCGTCGCTTTACCGCTACGTCATGCTGCCTCTCTGAAGCACATACTTGGGCCGACACTTAAAATGTGTCTCTTCAATTATTTCCAAGACGCAATATTTCAAAATTCAAGGAGTTCAAGAGATAAAAATAAAACCATCGCCATTCTATTAAGCATACCTTGTTTTATTCTTGGGATAAATTGAAGCTGTTTTTGAGAAAATGTTTTTTAATCGCATTAATTTTAAGCTCAAACTATCCGAAAACTACTCTTTTCATTAATTGTATGTGAACTTTTAGAACTTTTATTTCTTAAAGAGCTATTTTTTAAAACAGATTTTGCTCTCCATACAAATATCTATCTTCAATTTTGTAGTTTTGAAATATCATTTTTTTTCAAAAATGTTCAATGTTCAAAAATAAAAAGGGTTCCCCGGAAATGACACTAACTTAACATTTATTACCGTCCTTGGATACATACGAGAAGAATATTTATAGAAAACTAGTGGCGGTAAAACAGTACGTACTTTCTCCCCCACATATTCACGCGATTTACGCGAAAATCATTTACATTTTCGAAAAATTGTACATGACCTAATTTCAAAATCTATCTTTAAGAAACAGATTTCATAAGGGGAAAATATATGTCTTTAATATTTTAGATTTAGGAAGAATCCGAAAATATTTTGAACTTTTTCGAAAAATTAGAGATTTCAACGAACATGCGATCTGTACCATTCTCATTAACACAAATATTTATTTCTTAATCATATATATATATATATATATATATATATATATATATATATATAATTTCAGTTGCCGTCTGGCTTAGTGTAAATTCTAACCTACTATATTACTTCTATATGACTATTATCTATACTACTGCTACTATTTACAATATATACATTCTTGGTTTACAATGATTGCTATTGGGTGTTATTTATAATACATAAATCTATTTAAATGGCTCTTCCGATTAGAATCTAGTTTTAGTGCCTTGTGTCCGTCATTGATCCTCTTGCATATTTTCATATACTTTTTCTCCCCACTATCACTTAGGCTGCCCCTAACTTCCTGCTCTCACTTCACTGACACTGAAGGCAGACAGTTTCTAGGCAGGGGCTCCAGCTTATCGTCTGGTGTTGCTGCAGGTCTTTTCTCTTGTTCCGCAGCTAGCTTCCTGTGGCATGAGTTGGAGGAGGGCACCTCTGCGGACTCTATCCCGCGCTCTCTGTTTGTACTCACGCGGGGCCAGGTGTATATTGCCGGTGTGCTTGTAGTTGCTCGCCGCACTGCCATCAATGGCCTCAGTTATTATTCTTTCTCTTGAGGCTTTTATCTTGTGGCCGTCTGCAACTTTCTTTAGTGCGGCGTCACTACCCGCACACCATTCTGCCAGTGCCCCTACCACAAGCGGGAGTACTTCGGCGCTGTGGTAACCGGCGGTAATGAGATGGGCGCGGGTGGCTTCGTATTGTTAGCGCTTCTCTTCTAACTTCTTTTTAAGTTTGCCCGATCGTGCGTCCGCCACCGCAAAGTCCACCACGAGTCCATTCTGCCACGAGAGCGTCTTTCACGCTAGCCGAGGGCAAATTTTAATCAAAAATTTTGCAATGATTTATGAGAACATTTTGATAATGTTTTTGAGCCTTTATGTAAAGTTTCCTTAAAACTAAAAATATACGTTTCAAACTCCCAAAGCCTTGAGTTCATTCAGATTGTTTCAGGGATATCAATTTTGGAGAAAATCAGCTGAACGGTTTAGGTGTTAGAATTGGATGGATGGACGATTTGCCGGCAATCGATTTTTCGGTATCAATGACCCACAAAACATGGATTCTCGCTGCATCAAGGGTTAGAAGAATGCATTTATTATAAACAGAAATATGATTTAGTCAGTTTGTCGTTACTAGGACCCCACAATAAGAGGATTTTTATCGGAAATTTGCCGTTTAAAATACGTGCACGATTAAAATACGTTCAATTCTTACGAAGAGCGAGAAAGTAAAAAGAGACAATTTTCTAATCCTAAACTCCTCCAAATCGCCTTAAAAGCAAAATAGTCAAAGAATGTCTAAAAGTAGGATTATCAAGTTAGTAAAATAATTTATTTTCGTTGCTACAGTAGTTCCTCTCTCCAAAACATCCGAGTCGTAAATGTGTTCTTACACAATAAAGTGTATTATTTATAACTACTTCCGCTACTAATGAAATAATATAAAAATGTTTCTTGACAGCCTTGTCTACTGATTACTTTGTGTGAATCTTACGTCTTCTTGCAAAGCATTTTGCGCCTTATTCCACAAAAGACAGTTTGATTACTTTACAGCTGTATTAAATTTTCGATGTTTTGCGAACTCAGTGCTATTATATTCACATAAATCATGTCTTTCATTATTCATTTGACTCCATTGTCGGCTCGTTAGGCGATGTTTTCTCGTTTGCAAATGCTTAGTTTTTATAGTGTGTGTTCTACACTCTATTTAATTCTTGTTCTATGTTACATTTAACCAAAATATCAAGAGATAAAATTAATTTACTCCGTGTTATTTTGTGATTTCTAGACTACCGTATATTGAAAAGTGAACAACGCGATAATATATTTTCGATCTGTTTATCAGAGTTTCAGTTTACAGGATTCATATTTCTGAATTTAATACCCATAAATTTAAAAGTTTCCTTCACTTAAAATGAAAACACGAATAGAGAGTTGTATTTCCATTATTTTCCACTACTTTTTTATCAGTAAATGTATAATATTTTGAATCTCTTCGTGAAAATGAGGGAATCAAACAGGTGCAGGTGGCTTGGGCCCTGTTTTCAAGGAAAATCACAGAGCAGCTGGAGCAACGTGTCCCTTGAACTAACTGTTAAGCAGTAACTCCTAAATGAGAAGTAATATTGTATGTGTATTTATAATAAATTGTTAAGTAAACAGTTTAAAATGTAAATGTAAAATGTATACATGTATTTTTGAAATTTTACAATTTTTTCAGAAAAAATAGTGATTGAACTGTAGTTGATGGAAAAGTAACTTTTAAAAATGTATGAGGGAATTTCTCTGTTTGAAAGAAAAGCCCACGTGGTTCAACTGTCTCAGGTCCCTTAGTTTCTCTCGGCCCCCTTTGGGTGCCGATCTAAGAGTAGTTTCTGATTGTAGTACGTGTTACTGTACGTGGTGATGTTTCCCTTAACGGTCGTTATGAAGCGCAGAATACTAGAAGCGCAGAAGCGCTACTGAAGCGCATAATTGGTGGTACACGAGTTTTGATTGGTATCACTGAAGAACTTCAACATTTGAATTATTCGCGGGTTCCGCTATGGAAAACCCTTGGCCTAAACAGGTTTTAAAAATCATATATGAGATAAAAATATTGTTTCCAGCAATAAAAGATATAAAGTAGTAATTTTTCCAACGAAGTAAATGAAAAATATTGAAGTAAGCAGAATATGGCAAGTGTACGAAATCAGGATCTCATGCACCGCAATACTCATTACGCTTTAATAAACTTCTCCATAACTCGTAAAGGTTGGGTTCTAGATCTTTAAAACCATATTAAGGGACACGATATATGTTTGCAATGTCAAAATTTAATAAATAAGCCCTTTTTAACGTTATATCACTTTCTTATGTTTCCTCGACCCTCATCACGATTTACCTGAGTCCCTTCAAGTTGGATTCCATTGTATCGGCTCGTGCTTAAGTTGCACGGTTGCACAACCACCAGATATGATCGAAAAAGATCTCTTAACATCATAGGAATATACATTTTTCTCTTAATGGCATTCAATATTCAAGATATTTCAGCAATATCGAAGTATATGAAATCGTTTTGAAACAAAAGAGCGTCCAACTGCCGCTCTCTCCGGTACCTTCCCAGGTTCCCACCACGATTTTGGATCTTGACTGTGTTACTGGGTGTGCTGCATTTACTCTTTGGCCTTCGATTTGCGGTTTGGTTGGGCAACCAGAAGGGTGGCGCTGTCTAGAACTGCGCGGCGACGGGGGGAGTCCCAGGGGAATACCTGAAAATAGTCTGGCTCGCTGCAACAAAATTTTATGAATTTCGCTTGTTATTGAAAGTACACAAGTTCAGTCAATCATTGACGGCATTTAATGCATTATGAATGATGTTTAGAGAATTTGTGTTCATTTGATATTAGATTTACTGATTTAAAATGTACACTTGATGAATTCTTTGTGTAAAGTTGGCCGATCTGGAAGGAAGTCCCTTTCTCAGTAGATCCAACAGGCTGCAGTTACACACCGGAGTGCGCTGGTAGAATATGAATGTGTGTGTGAAAAGATCTTTGTTACAAAACATACGAGGGAGGTGATATTTTTGAAATAAAATAATTTTATTTGTGTGAAACGTGTCGAAGCAATAGCACTTGTTACGATGTGCTTGAGTCGAACTTAAGTGTCTAGTGGAAATCAAAGATAGAACCACGTGCGCGGTAGGTATATAATATATCTGACTTGGTCATGACGCATAAAATTATGTAAGTAATGATTCAATATACACTTTCATTTAACTTACTTTCAATTCATTTTATTTGCTTACATTTTTAATTTATTTTCATGTTTTGAATTTTGGAAATTACATTTCCGTCATTCGATGGAGGTGCAACCTCCAGTCTGTTAGGTCACCAGCCGCCACTGAACAACAGCCGTAACATTTCACACCATTATTTTATTTAGCAACAACAATCCCAAAATGTCTTTAAAAACTATCTATCACTCATTAATGAACAAGTTATTCAAATTTCAATAATCTAACGAAAAATGTAGAACATATTATTTACTCATCATCTCAGTTAACAAAATAACTTAGCCTTTATATAATATTTAAATTAAGGAAATTGTGTTTTATCAAAAAATCACAATCTTGGTTTTAATAGCCCTTCTCAGTTCACGAAACACAAATACAACAGCCTCTTCTAGGTTCGTAGAAATGAAATGTTTCTATCTGTATATTCAATTATCAGTAAAATCAGGTGCAACACCACACAGAATTAAAATTTCACATTTGAACATTTTTTCTTACAACATACTACATAATTGAACCTCACATCCATACAATGCCTGCATTTAATACATCTATATCGAGTGCCTCATGACTGCCCTCAAGGCCACTCTGGTTCCTTCTCTCTATTTATTTTAAAATTTGTTACCAGCTAGAGTATTGACTTTTTCTTAGCGATTATGCGATCATTATTTCTTTTACTTCATCAATAATCTTATTTCAATGATAATCATATCGATTATTATTTCTTTTATTTTACGTCGTCTTGGGCCATATTTATAATTCCGATAAGGTACCTCATGCAAGCCACGTACAGCACTACTATTTACAAATTTGAAATTAAAAATTCACAAATGTTGCAATTGTAATTCATCACAGCAGTGAGGCGTTCAGAAGCCAATCTGACAAACTCCAATTTTTGAAAAATTCTAAATAATAACATGGTTGTGCTCCACAAGGAAATATTTGTCAGTGGTCAAGACGACGAACACCACATTTAACTGGTTTGCCGGTAGAATGTGCCAACTGCTCTAACAAATATTATCAGTTGTTTCCGTGACCAGTGTGATTAACTCCTCGGCTCCATAACAGCCGATGTTTAACCGAACTTTTTTGAACTGAATTGAACTCTTTTGTGTTTTCTAACTTCACAGTTTTTGTGTATGCGGTATTTCTTATGATTACTTTCGTATTTCAATAACGAAATAGCAATATCTCAAACACAAAGTCATGTACGCTGTTTCATACGGTGGACAAAACCGCAACATCAAAGTTATTCTCTCTCTTATGAAATATCTGCAAAATTAGTGTGGTGACACTGAAACTATTGACTTAAATTTCCTTGTACTAAGATACAATTTCCTTCCGAACGATTAAGATTTTTCCTTAGTAGAAAAAAGAACTAAAAACTAGTAGCTACATCTTTTCTCAAAGGGATTGATATGATATTCTTGACTACAGGAAAACAAAACAAGTATTTCTTAGCAAAAACAAACCATGAAGGCTTATATTCGCCAGAAAACTTAAAAATATATCATCCCACAGAAAAAAGTGTCGAAAGAGAATGGCTGACAATGAGATGTATCCGGATTAAGAAGACTGAACCATTTTTCTATCAAATATAAAACTATATTCTTACCAGAAATGACATTTGAAAAACTTAATATCCAAAAGAAAAATGAAACCACACGTCCTTTAGAAAGTATAACTAATGTCCCACAAGATATTCACGGCAAAAATGTAGGACGTAATAGGTCTTTTGAAGTTTATACTTCCTATTCATCACCACTGTTATAAAAACTTGACGTCTGGAAGAGGTATCCTTCAAGAAAAGCTTCCAGTCATAACGACTGCATCACTTACGCAGAATAGAGGCAATAAACAGTTTTTATTTGTATTTGATAATTTTTAGTATTTTTTAATTATTTACAATAATACTAGTAACATTTTCTAGTACATTTTTTTTTGTTTTGGACGCATTTTTTCCACTAAAATAACTTGTTTAGAAACCATTATGGCAATCAGATTTCGTCAAAACCTTTCAGTTCGCAATGTGACTAACTCCATATAAAGTGGCATTTTTATGGCAGAGTGGGATATTGAGTATTTTAAATATATTTATAGTGCTGAAATCACACCCATAATTGTATAAAATGGTTGAGTTATTCGAAATATGCTGAAACAATTATAAACACTTTTTATAGATAAAAAAGTTTAACTGTTCATACTGGAAAATTTAGTTTGATGGAGTGAGTTGGTTTGGCTTCTGAACTCCTCAGTAAATAGTATGAGTTTTCATATTTTACGCTTTCTTTTAAATGTAATGGGAATCTTAATCAAAGAAATTTGTATTTATTTATTTATTTACTCAATTTTTGGATTGCGTGTTCTTTAATGTAGATTTTGTGAAGCATTCACATCGCTCCATTCCTTGAGAATATGGCATGTATGTTCATGTGAATGTTTGTGAGTGGAGCAGGCGGATTTGATGCAATGCGTGTCGGTGCGTTGAAGTCCTTAAAAATTGTAAGGGGAGCAGGTTTCACTCGACGTAATAATTTATTCTGTATGTCAGACAATTTTACATTCAAAACTTGTTTTTTTGATTGAAGGGTTAGCTTATACAATACCTAGCACTATTATTATAATGACTCAAGCTGGTCAATAATCGCATAAATTTCGGAATCATCAAGTATTGAATCCCGTATCTCTCTAACATCACTCTATGCAGTTCAAAGCAATGAATGGCAACATCGGCGAATGCGTATCACAGATTAGTATTTCAAGTTGTGTCCCTTCAAGATAAACAGTACTGAATGCAGAGTTACCAATTGAATTTCGAGTAGTTGCTGTAAGTGGGCAGTTTTTTAAAAGATTACTTGTTTTACCTATTCGGTCAAGTGGTTACGTTATGAAACCACATTTACGTTGTCTTTGCTTGTGCTATCTGGTGGTGATATTTTAAAACCAATATCTATAATAGTTTTCACTTGTCATCTAGCGGTAATCTACGCAACTATTTCCACTGTGTTTAAAAGGGAGCGCAGGTTTGAGCATGAGTTTTTCACACGTGCTGTGTGGAATGTGGATTAGTGAGTTAATTGATAATTATTTTTAGATAGCCATTAGTAAAATCGGTTCTTTCAGGGCATGCGTGGTGTGCTTGGTCATTTTTAGCTCTAATGCTAAAAGTGAAATGATGCTCAAGTGTTCAGATAAATCTCTGGAAGTAGGAAAGAAGACCAAATACTTTCGCCTGATCACATTAACTACTATTGACCTTAATTATCATTAAGTGGTTTGTATACTTGAATAAAAATAAATCAAAGTCAGTAAGGCTGTCTAAAAATAGTGTATGACACACGTGGTAAAAGCTGTTTTCTTTTGCTCTAAGGATTAACCTCCACTGTTTGCAAAATAAATTGGCACGTTTAGTACTAGTACCATAAATAATTATTTTCTTCCTTATTTAACTTTTCTAGTGGGTGATCGTTTGGCATCGCATGGTAAGTTAGGTAAGTGATGATAATATTTATTAAGTTACCACGTGTATCATACACTATTTTTTTTAGACAGCTTTACTGACTTTCATTTTAATTCAAACATATAATTCACTTAATTGAGTACCATGTTCCTTTAAGCTCAGTTGTAGCTGATCAGACGAAGGTGTTTTCTTTGTAGTTTTCACAGTTTTATCTGTACCTACGATCATCGTCTCATGTTTAGCAATGATACTGAAAATTGAATTCTTAGCACGCTGTGCATGCCCTGAAACCACTGTTATTAGTGGCAGTCTAAAAAAAGATTTACACGAAAAAGGTTTAAAAAATTGATATTTCTCACTTTTATTATATTCGTCGGGGATATTCTCTGCGGGTATTTGAACGGTCTTCAGTGTATTGCAGGGACACAAATATTATTTTCGGGTCTCTTTCATTTTCTTTCGTGGGTATGTTGTCTTTGACACTTTAGATTTCCTTCTCATTCATCCCCACATTTATTCCTTCTCCTTTCAGATGTTTCCTACAAATTTTAACATCGTTGAAGAATTAATATTTTTCAACGCACAGACATTTCATTTCCTCGTGAATTCCGGGTGCATCCTTGCTCTTGAAATGGAAGCATAAGACATTGAACTTCCAAAAGTTCTTCGCTTTCATTCATTTCTGACAGCCAAAATGACTACCACCAACCTAAAACCCTAATATTAATGTGAATTAATGCCTCTCATTTAAGATTAATACGCACAAACACTGAATTTATTAGTGTTGATTTCCGCTTCACACATATGAATATACAATGTACTTTTATTTGTTGACTTAAAGTTAATATTTACAACGTTAGTAATTTATATATGGCTCTCCTTGAAATAGAAAATTAGTAAAAACTATATTTTTGCATGTGTGTCATTGGAGTTTCGTGGGGGGATGCCTAAGACTCATACCATCTCTCTTGGGCTTGCCATTGGTTATGGCAATTTAACGATTTCTAGCCTTTATTTCCCGCGAAAAACTCGTATTTTTTACTGGTTAACAAGATAGTATTCCAAGCCCCTTACAACGTTTTGTGGCCTTTAATCTACAGAACTAAACGTAATTTGTTATTTTGATTTTATTTTTAACATTTTTACTTTAATTTATCTATTCGCAAAACAGTTAAATTTTCTTCGGGATTTATAACTTAAAAAAATCATTAATAAATCTAACAGGTTTATTCTGTGTACTTCTTTAGTTAATTTTTGGTTTACTTTACAAATCTCACCGGAATTGACGGGTTTTGGGCATAGTTCAGTCATTTTTTTTTCGGATAAATCACTTTTCCACGCCAAATTTAATTATGTGTTCTATCGTCCCTACCAGTTCTCGAAGTACCGGATATCGTGGTGGAATCGCTCGTTTGTTCTCTTATATATGCTTGCATATTGTCCCCAATATTGCTTTTTCAAGAGAGTCTGACTAGTCAGAAAATTAATGTTTACACGTACATAGCAAAAGTTAACCGTTTTTTGAGGAAGAATAGTTGTATACGTTATCGGGTTAAGTGAAGGCTCGTAACCTACTTTAATTGCAACACTTAACATTTTTTACGCATGTAAACCATTTAAATTGATAAAGAGGCAAATTCTATTAAGCCTTTCAGTGTTGTGTAATGAAATTTTACTCCTTTCTGTGTATTTTGGCAAAAAATTATTTTTTTGTGGACGCTGATCTCAAAGTTTTTGGAATATGACCGCACTTTTTCCATTATTTCACCAGTACCGGTTATGCTCCAAGAACGGAAGGAAGTTGAAATTCCGTCGACCTACCTTGTTATTACGAATACCACTAATTGTATAAAATGTAACAAAAGAAATAGTGAATACAGAAATAATCTGTTTCAAAAGAATAGCAGCATAAATACTATATTTATGTATAAAATAAAATTTATGTAAATAAATATTATATTTTTTGTACAAGTAATTGGCATTAACTTCAATCAGAAATTTCGAAGAAACAATTCAATTTTTCAAACAGTTGTTCCTGACCGTTTCTAAAGAGCTGATGTTTTAGAACAAATTTCATTTAAGACAAAAATCTCTACCTTCAAATTTGTATTTTTAAATAACTTTTTGCAAGTTCTGAAAATGAATAGTTTGTCTAAAATTGAACAAATACTACTTTTTTTCCGTTCTTTGTTACGCACGGATAGAAAATTTATAGAAAGAAAATTTAAAGAAGAAAATTTATAGAAAACAATTTCAAGTGGTTTGTTTTTAGAAAATAACTGTTTAAAGACTGACCGTATTTCCCGTAAAATAACGCCAAAACTACTCATATTTTAAAAAATGTGTACGTGTCATTATTTCAAAATCTGTCTTTAAAAAAATGCATATTTTATTGAAGGAAATATATCTTTCTTTATATTAAAGGGCTTAATTGTAGGAAGACGCCGAAAAACTTTTGAAATTTTGCAATTTTCGAAAAATCAAGGTTTACAACGAAAAGTAGACTTGCTTCATTCTTTTAATCGTCCTTTACGATATTCGAAAACAAAGTTTAATCAAGAAATTTAAAATTATTTTTGAGAAAATTTTGAAAATGATTTTGCGGCTTCGAGTAACGAACCTTTTAAAAATCAAAATATCCGTTTCAAACTCACAGGGCCTCATTTCCTTAAGTCACTCGCGGAACATCAATTTTTGAGAAAATCGGCGGAACGCTCAATGCGTCAGCGTTTACCGCAGTCGGACGGACGGACAGAAAAAAATGTTTCGCGGTCAATCGATTTTTAGGTATCTAGAACACACACATCATAGATTCTGACAACGTGACATGTTAGAGGAAGTGACTTACAAAATAAATGAACAAGATTTTCCACTTTTCTTTACCAGGGTCCAGAAATAGCTTCTCTGTTAAAAAATCGCCGTTTTCCGACACATGATTACAATACTTTCCCTTCTTACGTAAGACGAGAAATGAAAAATATATCAAAAAGTAAAATTTCGCTAGGATCTGGCAAAACGTTTTGTTAGCAAAGCGACTAAAAATCACAGTACTAAATAAATAAACATCTATTGGTGGCAAGGCTACTACCATATGTTACAATTGGTTCGAGAATTACAGAAATCCATAACAGCGGAAAAAATATGATTCACAAGAACTTACCAAAACAGAAACGGAATAAAAATTGCATTGAATACTAAAAACTTAATCTCAAAACCACATTAGAAAAGTAACAAACATTTTCGAATGATTTGGATAGAACCAATCGAGCACATAAATCAGCGCAATAGATCTAGACAATAGGTCAATCATGTCAAGATTATGCAATGACGATAATAATTATAAGTACAACAAATATGTCGACACTATTATTTTCAATCAGCTTATTGCTTTCTCAGTACATTATGTGATCTGATAACTATTATCATTCGGAAATAACCTAAAAGTGACGAATAAGCCAGTGCTTATATAAGAACCAGGTCTTCCTGCGAAATAGCGAAAATACAAATTAACGATATTAATAGAAATTAATAATAATAATAATAGTAATAATAATAGTAATAATAATAGTAATAATAATAGTAATAATAATAGTAATAATAATAGTAATAATAATAGTAATAATAATATCAACAGCAATAATGACATTATGCCTGGTCGTTTCAGGGGCTGTCCCGGCCTCCTCCTACGATGAAACCGTCCATCCAGATACTCACCACGATGCTCGCCCTGATACTACTGTGTGAGATTGTGAGCATGCGTGAGATAGATCGCGTTGTTCCCCCCCTCCCCCGCACCTCGCGAATGCCTTTGAAAGGAGGGGGGACGAGGTCACGGAAGACGCGCCATAGGAAGAGGAAAATTGCATCTACTGTGTTGTCTAAAATACGTAAGGGATGCATGAGGGTGAGAACTAACAAAATGGATATTTTGAAATTTCATTACTTAAGAAGTCTAGTGCTCCATGGTTAATTTTAAATAAGCAAATATATTACAAAATAGGCATACTTCCTTTTCAAACAATTTTCTGCAAAATTCTATCACAAAATAGCCAATCATACTTCGACACTTCTAAATAGATAAGCATAATTATAATTTAAATAGTCTCAAACGCAAATGAAAACAATGCTTCCATCCAAAGTAACATAATTAAAGCCACCCAGACCAAAATTTGCAAAACAATACTTTTACCTTTTTGTAAATTTTCTCCTGTCAAGGGCATAATCAACCAAAGGCTCTTATAATCAATAAAAAGACCGATACATTTCAATTAATTTGCGAAATATTTGAAAGGAAGTAATAAGTAAATAAAAAAGGACGAAGTATTTTCCACAACAGTTGTTTTTAAAAGTAAATGCACGCAGAGGACTTATTGACTATATAAACTAGTTGTGATACAGAATGGCGCAGACTTTTTTTACTAGTTAGTTTTCTAATTTCTTTGGCCTAAGCTAGCTTTACATTCTTGCCCCCACCATTTTGCCAGAATTATTTTGAGTTTTAGAGAAACTTTATTTGAAGTCATTTGCAGCACTTCCACTCACAAATGCAATAATGTATACAAATTGCTAGAAATGTGCATTTTACAGTAGTGAGAAATATTTTTAAAAAAATTCATTTGTGTAATATTTGGAAAAAAAAAGAATACAGCAAAAATAATTGTAAGTCTTATTAAACAGTGCAATTAGTACTATCCGTACGAAAAGTGTGAAGAAAATATTTGAAACAGTTTCAGAGAAAATGGCTTTTGAGCGTTTCTGAAAATGCGGAATATTGTGCTCATTTTCATAGAAAACTTTCAAGTTTTCGAGAAACTTTATAAGTCATCATTTAAAGCACAAGCACTCATAAATGCAATAATGTGGACAAACTGCCGATAATGTTACTATTAACGACGTGAGAGGCTAGTAAAAAATATTTACATTTATGTAATTTTTGAAAAAAAAATTGAGCAATATAGCGTTTATGTCATCTCATATAGTACATTTAGCACTATCTGTACCAAAAGTTTAAAAACAAAATATGGAGCCGTTTTTGAGAAAATGTTGTTTTTGTTATTTTTAAAATTTCACATTTACATACAATGTTGTGCTAAAATTACTAACATTTTCAAAAAAATGTACTTGACCTTAATAAAAGAACCAAATATGAAGAACAAATTTTATTTGAAGGAAAAATTTCTATCTTAAATTTTGCTGTTGTAGAAAGACATCGGAAGAAATTCTAACTTTTGCAATTTTAGAAAATTCAGAGTTAACCCTGAAAATCGTACGTATGTCACCTTTATAACTGTATTTTACTCTCTATGCTCACAAACATTTTATAGAAACTAGAGGTGCTGCCAAAGCCCATACTTTCTCGCAGTTTCTAAATGCTCCGCTACATTATACTACTGCATAAAACTGCAAAAGTGTTTTCAAGCAGCGAATTATTTTTCCGCTCCGATACTCGAACTGAAATCCTCATAATCAACGGGCCGGCACTCCTACCACTACACCACAGAAGCGCCTCATTATTTTTGTGGTTAGAATTTCTTCTTTTGTGGTTAGAATTCTTAACCCGGCATTAAGGTTTTTTCTTGCAAAATTTCGGCTTTTCTGGCGCACGATTACAAAATTTTCTCTGCTTATGAAGAATTCGTACGGCGAGAAAGTAAAATTTGGAGGCAGTTCGTAAAAAAATTTTGAAAGTGTCCCTTAATGTAAAGTCCCCCAAATCTTAAAGAATGATTATCAAAATCGCAGCGCTATGAATCGAGACAGATCGACCGGGGAATATCCATTTTGGCAAAAAACTACGTATGGTATAGACGCTAATTCACAGACGAAGGATGGATGGATGGACGGACGGATGGATGGACGGACAGATGGATGGACGGACAGACAGACGGATTTTATCTGGCATATTACTCCATATATTCGTACGTATACGAGAAAGAAGTGGATTTGCAACAATGTATGCGTACAAGTTTGGCGTGTTAGTTTAACGATTAGTAAAGTGATAATTAAAATGCAAATTATGTAATTTAATGGTTCAGATATCGTGTGCAAATCTCTCCTCCTCTAACTTCTTCAAACATAGTAAACTCTGCCAATTATTTAATATAACAGAAAACGCACGTTATAGCATTCATTTTCATGAAAATCCTGCAAATGGCGAAGAGACTAGTGCTGTTCAGACAGACAGATGGGTAGACAGACGTTTCGAGGAAAACAAAATTCGGTAAAAAGTCTGGCAAAAGGGATTCTGATTGGTCACTACGAATTCGGGGAAGTAATTTACTACATACTACACTTGAACGCTCTACTTTTCGGTTACAGTGACTCGCAAAGGCTATTTTTATGTGAAAAATCTACACTTTTCTTTCTACATACAAGACACGAGAAAGTAAAAATCCTTTCAGAAATTTCTGTTGACAAATTAATTTAATTAAAAATGCAACTCTAATCCAAATTAACTAACGTTTTAAAGAAAGCAATATTTCTGTATCGGTAAACCAAAAGTAGTGTATTTAGGTCAATATCTCTTTATTTTCGTAGGATTACGTAACATTTTAAAGTAAAGTAAAAATGAATGTAACCAGAGATATTACAAAACAAAAATCATGATTAGATAATTATGAGTATTGGCTGGTAGATTAATGAAGAATGAATTTCGCAAGACTGGAAAGTAATAAAATCAATCAACATACGTAGAATTACCGTATTGCTACATAATATTAATATATTAATATTTTGAGTGACATTTACTACAAGATCTGTAAAAACAATGCCTCGCGTCCAAGAAAAACCGTAAACTCTTAATCGCAGTTTTTTAAGGTTCAGTTAATGAACATGACAGTCCGTTTTCTTATGACTTCGTAAAGCCAATGACAAATTTACGATGTGTAGAATGATGGAGTTCTTTTTTAAATTAACTTAACGTTATATTAAAGAGTGCAATTAACACTATCCGTTCGAAAAGTGTGAAGAAAAAATTTGGAGCCGTTTTTGAGAAAATGGCATTTGAGCATTTCTGAAAATGCGAAATTTTGAGTAATTTTCACAGAAAACAATTGAGTTTTAGAGAAACTTTATCTAACATTATTTAAAGCGCATGTACTCAAACATATAATAATGTGAACAAATCGCCACTAATATAAATATTAACGACATGAGAGATAAATCAAAAAAATACATTTTTGTAATTTTTGAAAAAAACAAAGGAATAGAGCAGTATGGCGTTTATGTCATCTTATAGAGTGCATTTAGCACTATCCCTACCAAGAGTTTAAAGAAATAACTTAGAGCCGTTTTTGAGAAAATCTTGTTTTTGTAATTTTTTAAAATTACAAAATACTCTGCATGACCTTAATGAAAGAACCCACTATGGAAAACAAATTTTATATGAAAAAATGCCATTATCTTTAATTTTGTAGTTGTAGGAAGGCGCGGAAAAATCAAACTTTTGCAATTTTCGAAAATTTATAGATAACCGTGAATATCGGATTTCTGACATCTTTATAAATGTATTTTACTCTATTCTTACAAGAAATTTGAAGAAAAAATTTGGAGCCATTTTACAGAAAATTTTGAAAATGTCCGAAGGGCTTCATGTAAAATACTCCCAAATTTTCAAGGAAGTCTTTCAAATTCGCAGCACCTCGAGTGGAGCCAGATCCACCCAGGAATATCCATTTTGGAAAAAAACAGACGGACAGACGGACAGTCGGACGGCGACGGACGGACAGACGGATGGACATACGGACGGGCGTTTTGAAAAAAACACTCAAGGTAATCCAAAACGTGTTTTCCGTTGATATCGCAAAATCAATTTTCCGCAGCATTACATAACTATGCACCATACTAGGTATATTATTGCAAATATACGTACGTATACAGAAAAAATTGTACGATTTTTACACGTGGTTTGGAGGACTTAAACAAATGTTCATGACAAATTCGAGGAAACTGTAACAAATATTTGGCTGTGACTGCGTAACAAACAAATTAATTGCATGAAATGAAACTACTAAAACTGCCATCGCATTTTAAGGTAAATAATAAAAGCTTTAAACCTACATCATTTAAATTATTTCTAGAACCATTCATTGTCAAACCGGAAGAAATTCTAAAAGCGCTTTTGGACGTGAATGCGTAATAATCGGCCGTGAAATGGGAAGGAGTGTGGGTTCGATTTCGAGACGAAATCCGAAATCTGCTGAACATGTGTTGAACATAGCAAGTTTTTGGGGGTCTTTGTGAATTGTCTGCTCCAACCTGTGGCTTCATGGCCTTTTCCAGTCGATTACCGAAACAGCACTCTATAGAAAGCACTCTACAGCAAGAAGTGAGATGAAGAGAGATTTGCACACGATATCTGAAACATTAAATTACATAATTTGCATTTTAATTATCACTTTACTAATCGTTGAACTAATACGCCAAACTGTGTCAACGTAACATTCATGACCTTCTCTTCGCATATGGGAAAATGGATATGAATCCCATACCTTCCCATAGCTTCTCCACGAAGTCTCGTAGCTTCGCTATGTAGTGTGTTCCATAATTTCGCCATGAAAACTGGCATACGCCGGAGGGAAAGGGCTAACATCCCAGAAAGGATTCAATATGGCTTATGTATACAGTATTTATTTGTTTGATTGTATTTAGTTTGCATCAAAAACAGTATAAACTATTGTAACGTTTAGAAGAAGAAGAAAAGCTATATTTAGACACATTTAGCCGTTACAAGCAAAAGTAAGAGGCTTCAATATTTGCTCATTGGTCTAAAGGAAATCACCATCGATATGGGGGTAGAATAAAAGATGCTTTGTAGACTGAATTTTCAATATTAATTGTATCAGTTGAATATTTACGGCCAACCCTAAACAGCATTACTCGCGGGAAAAACTCAGCGGCAAATACGAAGAGAACAACAAATCACGAATGTTCATAACAGAATAACTAGTACCATTTTTTTGCAGCTACAGCTCGTTGTTAAAGCCCATAATAATAATAATAATAATAATAATAATAATAATAATAACAATAAAAATTACATGCTTCACGATGGGTACATTTATTCTAAACAATATTGAATTCCACATGATTTTAAATAAAACCACTGTGGTTCCACATGCAGAGATACAAAGCTGATCCGCTCTTTGGCCCTTCCATGTTTACGAAAGAGCTCTTGAGAGATGCAGTACTCTCTTTTCAGCTTCAAGTATTTGAAGATGATTATCGTGACACTTCACCTGTCAAGGGAAAACAGATAATAAGAAACGCAATCAGGATGTGATCAATGGGCAGTCTAAAATGTTTCACACGAGATTATTATTATGAAGTTAATTGTTTCCCATTGTCTATGTATAGATAATAAGAGTACTTTTGTATCAGATAGCGCTATTTTCTTGAGCGCGTGAGATGACATCCTGACGCACGTGATACTATCACTAATTGAAAGCAACGTACGCGAAGTGACGCTGCCAAATTTCCCAACTCGAGTGCTCGGGACCGTATAAAGAGGCCAGCGCGAGCTGCAGAACGCATCCAGAAGCAATCATGAAGGTCCTCGCCATCGTCGCCCTGCTTTTCGTGGCCGCTCAGGTAGGCCTCCTCGTTCGCAACGCCAGGTTCGCAACGCGCCTTCCGCAATGCAAATTGAATGCGTTGCTAAAGGGCACGTGCTCGTTTACAGGCCCACCACGGCTCTCGTCGCCACGACGATGAGATCGACCACAGCTCGGTCACCGCCGTCTACAGGCAGATGCCCGTCATCGGTAAGCCTCGTGACCTGCAGTAGAAGCTCTTGCTCCACATGTTCTCAGGCGCTTAGATGCCACTTACTGTTAGGTTGAAAATTTTCTGAGCAGTTTGAAGTTTTTTATTCTAAAAAGACATTCAATTGTAGAATTATGATATATTAGAGGTAGAGATGTCAAAGGAGAAACTAAATCCACACTAGCATTATTACAAAACCGAAGTTATTTATATTCCGTGAAGTTAATGACATAGATCAGAACGAAAATAAAAAGCAATAAACATGGAAAAAAATCATACAAAATAGTAATTGCAATGAACAAGACTTTTTTTCTGAGAAATCTTTTTTAAAAACAACAAAATTCGTATTTTTACTAAGATTAATTCAATAGTTTGGATTTTCTCGAGTCTTAAAAACGTCTTCACAAAATAATTCATATTTACCGCGCTTTCTATAATGTTCCACTCAGTAGAAATCTAAGAATCAAAATTGGCAGAATCGCCTAAATCTCCTTTGTGAGGTGAACTTCGTAAATTGTGAAACCTCATTTTGTTAACGCATAGACCGGCACGTGTAAAGTAAGAGGAACGGGTATTTCCCTCATCAGGCCTCGGCCACCCTCGCCAGAGACGGGCCTAGGTGTTCAGGCGTTCATGGCAACCGTAGAATTTGCGCCCTCTGTCAGAATACCTCAAATTAGGGCCGTTGTTATTTGTTTTAGTGGGTGTAGCGGGTAATAGCGCTCATGACACGTGCCGTGTCTGCCGTGCCGTAGATTCGCCTATGAGCAGTGCCGTCGCTCGGCATGGCACCGGGCCATCGCCCGGGGCCCCGCAAGTCAAATCATTCGGCTTTACGGGGGGAAAATAGTAAAAAAATGAAAAAGAAATTTGAACTAGAGAAAATCATTAATGTAATTTTATGAGTCGCGGTACAGTAGTATGATATTTCGTAAAATTTTCAATTAATTTTTTACCTTAAATGTTTAATTATAGTAATTACTCATAAGGTGGACTAAAAGAAATTAATCAAATGACGCTAATATTAAAAGAGGTTACGCTGAAATTCATACTTTCGTTTCAAACGTTTAACTAGTGATTTTATTAAACACTAATTAAACTCAAAATTATTTTGCCGTTTTAAAATCACCGTGAAACTTGCGTTATTTGATTACTAAATACTATTACTTAAAAGTGTTATTTAAAATATATTTCCAAAACCTTTTTCTAGCTTAAACGTAATTTTTGTAATTTGTTGAAATAAAATAACTCAAATGGTTTCTTGATTCAACTTTCTCATTGGGGGGGGGGGGCTACTTTCTGCATTGCTCCAGGCCCCAAATTGTCCACCGGCCTCTGGGCCTCGCTGCGTTAGCCTTCCGCGTTCTAACCCTGAGCTTGTGTGCTTCCAGAGGGTGCCCCCGAGGCTCCTGACGCACGCATCATCAACGGCAACACCGCCTCCCGCGGACAGTTCCCGTACCAGGCGGCTCTGTACCTGAACGGCGTCTCCTTCTGCGGCGGCTCCCTCATCTCCACCCGCTGGATCCTCACCGCTGCTCACTGCGCGTCCGGGTGAGCACGCACGCACGCACACATACACACACACACACGAAGGCGAACGGGTCCCTTCCTCGTTCTTGTCCCCTACTCTCCCCTACACACACTTACATACATTGCAATACGTGCCCGGATCTTAACGCTCGTCCCGGTTGGGGCGGTGATACCTTGTGGGAAATACCTGGAGGGCGAAAATCCGCACGCCGACGTGTGGGTCGACTCTGAATCTCATTTTCCAGCTGACGAGGAACACCACTACCTCTCAGCTGTAATTTGAACTACACTCACGGGACTAATGGCCAAAGTAGTTAACGCATCTGGTATTTTTTTCAACACACAACTGCAATTGGAATAAATAAAATCACATAAAATAATCATTTTTTTATATTATTAATATGTTCTTCGTATCAATAAACAAACATGAATACGTATTAGGACGTCTAACTGCAGTTTTTGCTCTTCCTACTTTCTGCGTTTCACTGCAGAAAAACGATACATGCAACTTGCTGTTTTTCATTAAATTATACTACCCATTTATATTATTTACATTCCCTTTGCTTTTTTCTGGAAATTTGACATGGTTTGTAAACAAGCTTGCGTGTCGAACTCGTGTTTTCATTTACACGAACGAACTCATTCGCTTGCAGAATCTCCCGCTTCACCGTGTACCTGGGCGCCCAGAACCTGCAGGTGAACGAGGCTGGCCGCCTGGTCATCTCCACCACCTCCAAGATCGTCCACTCCGGATACAACGGCAACACTCTCAACAACGACATCGCCGTCATCAACCTCAACCAGGACGTCTCCCTCAGCAGTGAGTACACACGACTCGGCAGAACGTGACTTTTCTGTCTCGTCTATTACATTAAAATGAACTGTTATGTGCTTTTCGTATTATTGCACCGTTTCATCGACTTAAAGCAACTCAACAGAGAAACGAAAACCTACTCTTAACGGCCGCCGTCCGCTAAGAACTATCGAGACAAATGAGTTGTAGCCAAAGGTTACGTATATTCTTTCTTGTAAGAAGATTGTGCCTTACAAAAAGTATAAGAAGGTTAAACGTCTAGGCTGTCACCTGGTTTTCAAACATCAACAGCGTCTGTTAGCGTAATGATGTTAACAAATGTATTTGGTATTATAGTTTCTGATGAGTTTTAAATTTTTAAACTTTGAACCAGAACTAATACTTAAAAAAGTATGCGATGAATAGTTTTGTTGGTGGAACTTAGTACAATTCATCATTTCATACTCTGAATGTAGCAAAATTTATTACTTACGAAATTATAGATACTCATAGTTCTTAGCGAGATTTCTTCACTTTAACGATTCACGACAGACGGGACCGTACAGTGAAACAAAGGTAGTACATGCGTTCCTTCAAATGCGATTCGTGTAAATAATAAATCAAGAGCGACCAAAAAGTATGCTTCAGAAAGGGAATATTACTTGGATTTTAATAAAAGTTTAATGAAACATTTCTTTCAACATAGACTTCTGAAATATTATATTTATATCTGTCAATACAATATATTTCATTCACTTTTGATAAATTATATGCAATACATTTACACAAAATATTCCAAGTTGAATTCTTACTCACGAACTCAGATTCAGAATTTCGCGTGTCTCTCTACTTTTGACATAAACAGAGGATCGACGCTCCGTACAAAATAGCTGTTTGAGAATTACGGCATGTGCGTTTTAATACCAAAAGCCGTGTACCAGGGCAACGCTGATGTCCGACGTGCTTTCAGGCTACATCCAGCCCATCAGGTTCGCCTCCGGCTCCGCCACCTACGCTGGCATCACCGCCCGCGTCAGCGGCTGGGGCAGGACCTCCGACAGTAAGTACACTCGCACACACTGCTTGCTTCTTCTTGTTTGGCTTCTCCCCTTCTTGCGCATCATTTTATAGCTTCTTTTTTCAATATGAGACCCTATTAATTTCGTTTCGGGATTTATTCTTCCTGTCCTAATTTTCAATCATTATTTGGAAACATAAGTTACCTCGAATAAAATAGCAGCCATGTCTCATTATTTGGGCTCAGTTGTACTGAGCTATCGAAATTTCCCGTGTTTTGAAGTGGTTCTTAGACCTTTATATTGCTCGTGACTGTTTTTTTTAAGCCTTCCGTCGAAATTGACACAGCCATAAAGGTCTCACTCTCTTTTATCCGTATCTGTATCCCTGTTTTCGTCCTTCAGGAAACCGAAAAAAGGGTTGAATAAAAATTTATTTCTCTCGTACACCATATTTGTCGTTCCCCTAAGAATTGCGGCAATTACTTTTAATACCTTTCGTTATCACCATAATCGTGTCACTTTTATTTAAAATTTACATACCTGTACCGATAACTGAGATGGAGACCGAATATCGGCAGTGACGGTAATAGGAAGATCGCGGGTTCGATACCAAGCCCTAATCGTAAATTTTTTGATGTCCCGAATATCAAAGAGTTTGCGGCCCTTTCCGTGATCGAATTCGACAGACATACCGTGCGCAAACTTCCGTTTTAATTTTCCACGTTCAAAAAGAACTCAAAAAGTTGAACAAATAAAGAAATATGTGTGGGTTTGATGTACAGCACTTTACCTTACTCAATGTTGTAACTTCTTTACAGCCAGCGGAGTCAGCAACACCCTGAACTACGCTGATCTGAGCATCATCACCAACACTGTGTGCTCCCAGACCTTCGGCAGCATCATCGTCAGCTCCACCCTCTGCGCCTCCACCGCCAGCGGCCGCAGCACCTGCAACGTGAGTTTAATGCTGCGTTATGTGTTTAAATTATAGACACCGGGTCCAATGGTTAAAAAATGCTGCAGATAAAATTGGGGGCAAACAATTGTGTTTATTGATTTACTTGTGCGCTTTTCCTTACCAATCAAACAAATGATCATCAAAATCGAATTTGAAAAGTGCTTCATTCAGTGAGGTACCCTTAAATCATTCCATTTTTAACGTTCGACTTGCTTTCAACTCGTTATTCTCGGCCTCTCCTTAGTAAGCAATATCAGGAGACATAAATAAAATATCTTGTGTACGTGTCGGCCATTTTTTTAACGTTCCGTGCTCGACGTGCATTGCAGGGCGACAGCGGCGGCCCCCTGATCAACCCGTCCACCGGCACCCAGATCGGCATCGTGTCCTTCGGCTCCAGCGCCGGATGCACCAAGGGATACCCGGTCGGCTTCGCCCGCGTCACCTCCTTCGCTTCCTGGATCACCTCCAACACTGGCGTCGCCAGCGCCTAAGCGCGCGCGCCATGCCTGAGTAAACGCTCACGAAACTAAATAAACAATTTTGTTTCGCAAGCCATTGCTTCGTTCTTTACATAACCCCTGTTCTCTATAATCATCTTAATCCTAATATTTTCTAATTTCCAATCCTTTCTAGTCGTTTACTACAAATTTCCTTATTTTCAAATAATCATTTCTGACAGCTGCTATTTGCATCAAATCCTCACGTAATCTGTGCAAACGAATCGAATATTCCTTTTCACAACTCATAATTTGAGTGAAGATTTGTTCTAAATTCAATCTTTCTTCCCTGGGAATTATTTTCTTCTAATATACTTCCATAAATCAAAGACATTTTTCAAATCCAAGAACTTTTTGTCTTTCTCTCAAAGAGTTCATTATATTTTCTACAAAACTAAGGAAGTATATTATCAAAGATATACTTATAATATTGTCGACATTTTCCAGAAAAAACGAAAAGATAATGGAATAGTCAAAATTTTAAAATTTTGTAGCTCAAATTTGAAAACTATCAGAATAATACCTTAACAACACAGATGGGAAGCATTGCATACTTCTATTTTAATTCATTGTTAAAATAATGAATATTATTTTTAATGTTTTGGAGCGCTGGATTGCTACCAAACATTTTAATACAATTTATTAAACAAATAACATTTAAAATACAAGTATTAATAAAAGAAATTAGCAAATTAAAAGACCGCACATATTTTAGTAACGTGCGTCCATTCTGCTGACGAGCATCCATGTTTACGCTTGCCTTGGGTTTTAGGACATTATAACGCTGTTTCTTAAACGGATGCAAAAGCTAAAAGAAGTGCTTCTTCAAATTAATAGAAGAAAATACAATAACATCTAGGACATACCAGAAGCAAAAAGTGCTAGTTATTGAAATTTGTTAAGGAAGAGCACATAATGGGAAAAGGTCCATTAGAGGACCAAATAATCCAAGACCGACCGATATCAGAATATGGTTCTTAGGTATTTCTATATAGGAAGCTTTTCATGCTTCCAATTTCCATGTTGGAAGCTACATTTTCGAATAGTGTCTACAGAATTTCAAATGATAGTTTGTTTCCCAGTATTCAGAAACAACTTCACCATATTTGAAGTTCACCTCATTTGTTTTTACAGTTGAAGATGCAATTCATGCATCCCCGTGGCCCTGTTAATTATTTTTATTCACCAGATGGACTAGGATTGGTGACGGAAAATAACTTTCTCGCCCGTAGTTCCATGCTAAATTACGTGAAAAGTACTAAAATTTTCGAAAAATTGTACATGATCTTATTTTAATATCTATCTTTCAGGAACATATTTCATTAAGGGAAAAAATCTCTATTTTTAATATTTTAATTGTAGTTTATTAAGTAAAGTAAATTACGTACTTTAGCAATTTTTTCGAAAAATTAGAGTTTTTAATAAAAATGTGACCTATATCTTTGTCTTAAACGTTCTTCACACTATACAACAACAAAAATTAAACAAAAAAGATGGAGTAATTTTTTTGAAAATTTGGAAAACGTACCAAGGACCCCCCAAAAATTAAAATATGAGTTTCAAATCCCAGGGGCCGCGACATCAGTCAGATTGATTGGGGAATATCAATTATGGAGAAAATGGGCTGAACGGTTTAGAAGCTAGCGTTCTTCACAGACGGACAGATTTATCGCAGAGTGGATTTATCCACTTTTTCGTTACCACGGTCCTGTAATAAGAAAAATTCGCGTTTTTTTCGAACATTACATAACTTTCTGTCTACTCTGTAGCGAGAAAGTAAAAACGGCTATTTTTTTTACAGAAAAACTCTTTACTCCCAGGCCCTGATATCTAATTAGACGATAAATCTTGTTCTTATACTCGTATGTAGTAAATTACTTCCTCTAACGCGTTCGATTGACGACACACGTTCGATTGATAAAACAAATTGATTTACGGCAAAACGTCTGTCTGTCCATATATCCACCCGTCCGTCAATTCGTTTTTGATCAAAGCAGGTGTCCAAATATTTTTCAGAATTTTCTCCATACTTTGTTATTTCTAAATAATCCTGGGAATTAGAGACTGGCTCTTCAAATATTAATGGTACTTCACATTTCGTCAATTTTCAATGCGCAATTTCAAATTCGAAAACCGTACGTTTGCCTTCGCCAGAGGGCAGGAATGAAAGAAGTCGATCCAAGCTGTTATATGCAAACCTACGTGAAGTCATTGCCTTTGTCCGCATAATTAATTACAGGTTTTTCCATAACAACAACGTTTTTCTAAAACATTATTTGTGAAAGAAAAAATAATAAAATTTGATCTCAATACTTTATTAACTCAAAGAAGGTACGAAATGGTACCACAAGATAAGTAATGTTATTTTAGCTGCAGTGTGGAAGACTCGCTCTACGAGAAAGAATTGTTTCTTTTACTTTTCCCGATGAAAAATACTTTCGAAAACTGCAAGTCACTTTAATTGTTTCATTGGCGGCTGGCGCCCCCCAAAATGGGGTTGCACCTCCAATGACGGGAACTTCATTCACATAATTCAGAACATATATATACAATAAAACGTAAGCAACTCGAGAAAATTCACTAAAACTAAGTTTAATAGAAGGCTATAATGAACATTACTTAGTTTATGTAAATGTCAGGTACGCTCACATCCAGTGATGAAGGTTCTGGCTTCGATTTCAGTAAACATTCGAGTATTTATATTAGTCCGGCATTGAGACAGCTGTAGGAAATAGAATTCAAATTCATACAAAACATAAACGGACTAGGATTTCAAAATACAGTGATCACATATCTGCTCTTTGCACAAAGCACTACTTGGACACGTTCATTTTATGATTTCTGTTGTAATTGTTGCCAGTGTTGGTGACTCAATGAAATAAAATTATTTCATTTCGAAAATTTCCATAGACTAGAATCGTTTGAGAAAATAAAAGATCTGTAAGATTTCAGGAATGCTCTCTTAACGTGAAATTGTTTGCTTATTTATCTCTTTACTTATTATAACGACATCCAATAATTAATATTTCGCCGGTTCGATAAATCTGTCCGGCCGCGAGTTCGAGTCCCGCCTCGGGCATGGGTGAATTTGTGTGTCTACATGTGTGTGCCGCCTTTCATCCCTCACCATCATCATCGTCGTCGTCGTCGTCATCGACCCAAAAAATCCCCACGGCTAACAATCTCGGGGAATAAAATCGTAAATTAGCTAAAATGCTGAAACCCTCCAGAAACGTACTTGCCCAGTTCGGTCACATTTCCGGCTAAAGAACTCTTACTTCTTTCCCAGTTAACAAACAACAGCGACAAAAACACAACAAAACATTACAAATAACAATTATCGCTCCAGACCTCAAAACACTATGCGTAAAGACGCGAAATGACTGCGCTGGAAAGCACTCACATTGCACACTCAGAGGACAACACCCAAGAAGGGGGACTTTCTTCCAAAGCTGTTGATCTTAACTCAGAATAATCTCAACTTATCAAATGCATTCTAAAAAAACAGCCATTACCATCAATAATTAACTGGTGTACTTTCAATAACGTTCGATTCAAACTAGAGTTACTTTATCAGCGCATACTTTCTCGCATTATTTTAAAATAATATTCGAGAATTCAGAGAATTCATGAACGAAAATGGACTCGCATCATTATTCTAACCATGCAAAAGGTTGGAAGAAAACATTTGGAGCGATTTTTGAGATTTTTTTAAAGAAATTGCATAAACTTCCTATACAATTAACACAAAATCTACTAGTTTTTTTCAAAAAATTGTACATGACCTCTTGTGAAGAATTGATTTTTTACAACAGACTTTGTCTGAAGCCTAAGTTAGATTTCACTTTAATTGTAGAAAAGTCACCATAAAGTTTTAAAACATTCCGGTTTTTCTTCACAGTCTTCACAAAATTATTTATTAGTCCTAATTTAATTCTAATAAATAAAGAGACACCACAGTGAAGCTTGATTTGTAGTTTCTTGACGAAACCATCCTGAAACATGCAATATTTACCTTCCGTAATGTAAAACCCTCAGTAAACCACACTTCTTTTTTTGAAGGATGAAATGCTTTTTCCTTGGACCAATAGATTTCAATCATGCATCCAGTGTTGGAACATTCAGTTTTTGATTTTGATAACTCCAGATATCATACCAAATCATTGAGTTGGTTTTGGTGAATAAATTAAAGTTTACAGGAGTTCTGAGAACTGTAGGTGAGCAATAAGTGTCTTGAGAAATATAAATTTCATTAGATTGTGAATCATCGATATCACAAACTTCTTGTATGTTAATATCTTTCTATTTCTATAACAAAGTTGGTATCAGTAAGCATTCCCCATAATGAGTTTTGAAAGCTGATGTGATAATCTGACATTCAATTTTGTATTATTTTAAAATTTCTCTAAATTTGTAAGTCAGAGATACCAAGCTTTTTACCTCTTATTTTTTTCTAACATCTAGCTTGCGATTCTAACATCAATTTTACAAAACCTTAATAAAATTTATCTACTGTTTGGAAGGTCTATGCTGAAAACTTCCCATTTAGAATGTAAACTATCTGTAAAAATTCACAGCCACTCTTAGAAAAGAACATCTCATTTCTAGAATATGTTTAGATTTATTTAGTCAAAAGACAGTAAAAACTGTATGTGACGTATGGGGGAAAAGATTATCTGCTTACGTTTTCTTGAGTTCCAGAATTCCTTCCATTCATTTTAACTATAAATAGTTGAAAGATGAGTAAAAGTTTAAAATAAATAAATAAAAATAAATTTTAAAAAATTATGAGATAAGCAATATTTGAAAAAACACATTTTTATTTTCAAGTTATAGAAAATTTATTTGCTGCGGTAAACGAATTTCAAGTATAATTTTTCTGTATTGCTAACAAAATAGTAACTCACTCTTACCTCTACTCCTACCATTACAAACAAAAGGAGAGTTCAACAAAACGTGCGCAAAGTGAAGCTACATTTATGTCCAGAAGCAAAACAAGGGGCCATCTCAGAATTTGCTCAACGGATCAGGGAAACTTGACAAAAACCTGATTGAGATAGGGTTATTGACCTAGAAGCTGAAGTACATTACTTGTTACAAACATATTAAGTATTTTTTTAAATGTATACAATACAAATGTAAACAAATTCAATATCACTGCTTTGTTAAAATAAACTAGTTTTCTTTTTGATAATCAGGATAGTCTCTAATTGTATAGAAACAGTCATGCAGCAGAAAAGATTTTACTTTTAACTTAAATTTGTGAACCGTCTTCAAGTGTTTACTGTCATCTGGTAATGTGTTGTAGCGTACATGCAGACATGTATTGAAAGTGGATTTCTGATAGTGAGGTGTTGATACTGATACTTGATGAACGTGATTTTTATGACATGTTGTAATTATAAATATCTGTATTGCATGAAAATATGGTCCCACCATTACGTAAGTCACTTTTGACAAATATTGTAGATTCACAAATATATAGGCAAGGCAGTGGTAAGATTCCAAGCTCAATAAAGTGAGGTTTGCAGGGATTATGCGGATGACACTTTTTCATTATTCAAATAATTTTCTTTTGAAATCTAAAGGTCTGAGTACTACATGATGAGTTTCCCCAGAATTTTATGCCATATCTCAGGTGAGAATGTACATTTGCGAAATACACACAACAAGATGCATGAAGGCTGACAGAATTTGAAAGAATTCTGAATGCGTAACATAATGAACTTAATTTAGTGTTTAATTTTGTTATATGTACATTCCATTTGAGGTTTGACTGAATTGAGATGAATTGAATTGGTTATGTAAAAGGAATAACCAAATATTAGATTACCAGATGAACTAGATTACCAAAATACTCATCACTTATAACATGCTTCACTCACCTATAGCTAAGTGATGTTGAAAAATACTAAAAGTAGGATGTGGAAGAATTTCCTGGTGAAAAGATATTTAAATCTTTTAGCCTATATTTAAATAACCAGTGCTATTAGACTTTATTCGACTAAGAATTAGATAGCATATAACTATGACACATAATTTTGCAACATTTAATTTTCACTTTTGGTTGTAAGTTTATTGGTTTTGAACAATTGAGAATGTGACATCTATCATCAGTTTGCACTTGGCACTTGGTAAGTTCATAGTTCATGTATAATTGCTGAGTTTGTGAATTCATCAGGAACTTCCACTAAAAAGGAAACAGTAAATAAAAACCAGTTCAATTTTCTCTATTATGTATTCTTTATCTAATAGTATATCTAATATCTAATAACAACAGTAAATTCTATATCTTAAGTGAACTTTTGACCTAATATAAAAATCATTTTTAAAGCTATTTGGCAGATCACTTATTGAAATCCTGAAGTCAGACTACACAAGATAATGCAGGTTCATCACCAGTGGACAACTATTGGGATGAGTAAAATTGAAAATGTTCTAAAAGTTCATTTTTATTCAAGAGATATTAGAAGATGTAAACAAATTTTAAGAAAAAAAAATGTATCTACAAAATTCATTTATTTCCAAATAAAACTTTATACAAGAAAGTTTCCAGACCAGCAAGCTGTGGTCCAGTAGTCATTGAAGAGCTAAACATTTTGTCTACGATGAAGGTGGACATCTTCGATGGTGACAGGGACTCGGGCGCAGTATCTAAGGTGGTGGCTGACGGGCGGGCTGGCTGGTTGCACTGGCCAGTTGCCAGCCAGCTGCCGCCCCAGATACTGTTTCCAAGGCCCTGCCGCCGCTGAAGATGTCCACCGAAATTGCGGAGGAAATGTTGGGCTCTTCAATGTGAAATGGACCACAGCCACTGAAACTTTCTCTTAAATTGACTTAAGCCATGAAACGCTACGATGCTATAGAAAATAAAACTGTCAAAATGTTTCATTTTTCATAATTCATGCACTTAAACTAAGTCTTTAAATATTATCACTAGAATAATCTTTGTATCTGATGTCTAATTATTACCAAATTAAATCAATTCTAGGTAAATGAACTTTGATAAAGATGCCATCAGAAAGCAGTCTTCTTTTTCATTTGGAACTACAATGCAATGTGGATCTTGGCCTGCTCAAGTATCCTCCTCCACTGCTTCTAGTACTGACATTCGAGGTGCAAAGTTTCAAGTAGGCATCTCATGACTGTTTAAAGTGACTATATCATTTTAAATTGCTATCTGACTTCTTCCTAAACTGAGCTTTGAAAGCGATTAGTATTTTTTATGGAAATTTGTTTCTGACCTAATCCCAACCCCCATTTCTTAGAGGACCAGGTTTTGTCTGGGGTTTACTCGCTTAGGAGAGTTGTCTCCACTGTGACTATGGAGTCTCACCTACCCTCGGTTTTCTGTCAGGATTTTCCCTAGCCTTAGGGGATTCCTCCCCGCCCTGCAAGGATGCAGGATTTGTGTTGGGTTTACTTCCCTAGAGAGTTTGGCTTCACTGTCTTACATAATTCTCTCTATTCATGGGTTTAACAGAGCTTTCCTTCCCTTATCCCAGTGCTCCTGTTTTGAGGCACTGGATATTTGCCCTCACCCTGCTCTCATTAGCTACTCTCTAAGTTCTCACCTCAGAAAGTACCCAGGGGCCACCATCAGGAGGAGAGAGTAGGGCTTGCTGAGTTCTGACCCAAAACAGGAATCCCCATTAGTAGGGCATTACCAGTGTTCTAATGGTGTTAACCTATGGGCGTGGGTAAACCCCTGCCAGACCCACATCAACCATATAATCCCATCAGGAACCAGTGTTCTTGAATAAAAGGAACTTGAGCATTAACCTCCAATTAATGGGCAATATTAGCTATTTGAGAATACATTTGGAAATAGTTTGTGTTGCAAAGTGATTAATTATAAGTTGATTCACTCTTAAGACTAGATTTTGATGAAGCAGATGAATTCATAGCCAATTTCATGGATGTATTTGATATTGGTGTTCGCATTGTTGGCTGAAGTTCTTAGAAACTCACAATTTGTTAAAATCTAAAAAGTAAGTAAAAGTCAGTTTCAATGGTATGAAATGTGAAGGGAAAAGCAATCTTACTCTTTGTAAATTCCTAAAGGCCTTGCTCGTGAGCTCAGCAGATTTTGAAAGAAGTCTCTCTGCAGTAAGATTAAAAGAAACTTAACTGTGAAGCATAATGATCTAGGACATAGTTTCTTAATTATCTTTGCTTGATATTGGGTGACAGCTAGTTAAGCAAAAATTGTCAGCTAACTTAATGTGATTGTGAAAAAAATTAAAGAAAGAAACAATTAACGATAAATCCAGTGATCTTTTTTCTTTCCTGTCCTTGTTAACTGATATCTCATAATGTTTTAAAAATACTCTAACATACTTCAATGAAGAGCTGTTCCCATCACTTTTGCCTATTCACGGATACCTATGTTATATAGTATTATAACATTAGGTATAACACACATTTCTAGATTTCTCATTTCTTTTACTAAGGAAGAAAATAATTGTTTATGAATTGTAAAATTTACAGATTTATTGATTGAATCAAACATGATGTAATTGCCAATTGGCTTTTTTCCCTATTAATTATGCATGAAATCTGAAAACCCTTTTTTTAGAGATTGATTTTAAAAAAATTTAAACAGATTATTAAAATTTCAATGGATTTTTTAAATTTAAATAGTATTAAAGTACTTTGTGGATGGATATATTAAATTGATCATATGTGAACATATTAAAATATAAAAAAACTAAAAATATTAAAATATTTTTTATAGACGACAACAATTATTGTTTTTGTTATCATCATCATCATCGTCGTTGTCGTAATCATCATCATCATGAACTGTTTAGGTAATAGACCAATGGTCTGTTCCTATTCTTCCAGTAGACCACTAGTCACTGCCAAGGAGTTCCTGGTTTTCCCATCTCTTCTTTGGTTGGCCTCTTTGTCTTTCACCTCTCGGTCTATACTTAAGCACCTGTTTTAGTAGCCTTGTTGGTTTCTTCCTCTTTATATGATTTTTAGATGATTTCTTTTGATACTTTACCAAGTCTTCAATGATGTTTTGAGGTTTTAGATTCATCCTTATTTCTTATTTTGTGTCTCCTTGACTCCTTTAATATTGGTCTCAGGTATCTCATTTGAGCTGCTTCAATTCCTTGTTTATCCCGTTATTTCAATACTCATATTTCACTGCCATAGAGTTGAGTTGGTTGGGCAATGACATTATGGAGTCTAATTTTTGTTTCTGTGGTCATGTATTGTGTCTTTGATTCAAAGGCCAACTTTGATTCAAAATCCTTTTCCTGTATTTATATTTTATTATACAGGTAAGTATAGGTTGGCACTTGTTCTATAATTAATTGTGCAACTTTTCTTGAACAATGACCTTGCTCCACCCTTTCCAGCACAATAAGCACTAGAATGCAAAAGCTCACAGCGAGAACTGATGACAACATTCCAAACACATCTTCACTGGCTCCAAATGGAAACTACTTTCTGCTGAAGACAAGAACTTCTGTCTGTGATTTTCTCTCAAAAATCTAATGAAATGACCAATGCAAGTGACAATCCATCACAAGAGATACCTCAATCTCCTGAGAAAGTTAGAACGCCAAATTATTGAGAACGTTGAGAAGACATGACATTCTCCAGAGATTGGCATTGCTTCATAAAATGTAGTGGCTGATTTTGTAACTAATACCCCCACTCTACCCGCATTTCTTCAATCCATCTTTCAAGAAAAGTGGCGGGAGTAATACTTTGGTGTCAATCACTATTTTTGTCCTTATATAGTCCTTTCCTTTAAAGCCCATTGTTTTAGTTTTCATTGTAGACATTCTCAGTCTATATTTCATCACAATGTTGTCCAGTCTACATCTTGCCATTTTCAGTTTATCGTCTGATGTCATAACAATTACTTGATTGTTTGCATAAAGTATAGTCTTTATTTCCTGCCCTGGCATTAATAAAAATGATGGGATGGTAAAAAAAAGTGCAATTTGGGAAAATTTGACAATAAGAAATGTTAAGTAATTAAATCAATGTTGTTGTTTATCTCTCAATTTAAATCACAATTAAATTTCTTTAATTACGTAAAATTATCAACACCCTACTTTGTTTTAGCATCAATGAAGATATTCATAACCAATCAATTTTTACATATTCTTTTCTGTGCATTGTATTTTAACTCAACTGAAAACAATGATTTTAAGAAATATTCTTTAGTAAGTATATATCGAGTGCCAAATACATCCCCATCATTCCATAAAATTCTCCATTTACATCTATGCTCTTAATAATTTTGACATATTTCAACTAAGGGTCATAGTGAAAAGGATAGTGAAGTGAAGTGAAGTGAAGTGAAGTGAAGTGAAGTGAATTGAAGTGAAGTGAAGTGAAGTGAAGTGTAGTGAAGTGCAGTTGAATAAAGATTCAGTGCGGTGTTTGATTAGGTTTTTTTTTCTAAGGTAATTTTAAATGTTTTATGAATTAGACAGTTTTATATCATTATTTTTTTTATTAATGTTATTTTTATTATTATATTATTATATTATTATGGTATTATATTATTATATTATTATATTATTATATTATTATATTATTATGTTATTATATTATTATGTTATTATATTATTATATTATTATATTATTACTATTATTATTATCTGTATTATTATTATTATATATTTTGCATGTTAGCTGTAGTATTTTATTTATGTAATTAGCTGTCACCGAGTTATGCCCATTTGCAGCTCAAATAAATTTATCTTTATCTTTATCTAATGCAAATGCACAGTATAAGGAAACGTTTCCTCCTCTTAGTGTTATTATTCAACAACTCCTTTTATTTTTTAAAGAAGTACATGACATCATTTAAAAACATACAGTAGAAGGTTAAATTGTAATGGGAAAGAAATCTTTGGTTTTAATATTGAAGGGGAAGCACATATTTGAAAAATATTTCAACTTTTGCAATTTTCAAAATTTCAGAGGTTGCAATGAAAAAAACAAAATTGCACAATATCTGTAAATGCATTTTCCTTCATTTGAGCAAGGCACTTAAAGAAAAAATGTTCAACCATTTTTCAGAAAATTTTGAAAATGCCATAGGGGCTTCATTTATGGAACTCCCCAAATATAAAGTGTCTTAATATCCCTGAAACAGCCCAACTGGATCTTCCTCCAGATATTTTTACCAAGTTTCAGCTCAAATCCTTTGCATAGTATGTTAGAATTAATCCTGATGTATGCACTAAGTTACTGTTCAAAAACCTTACAGAGGATTTTTTACAACCAAAAATTCAAGGTCTTTTTGTTGAGGTGATTTCAATTTGAATAAATATGAATTCAAAATGAATATATAAATAATTTAAACAAAATAATTTTGGAAGAAAGTATTAAAAATCAAATAGTGTGAGGAAAAACATAGAGCTCAAAATCATTATGTGGAATAAAATCATAAAAGAAGAATATTGTTTAAACAAGGATTATCAGTATAGTCAATTTCTCATATGACAAAATGTTAATGTACAAAAACTCTCTTCATGCAAAGTTATCTAAATTAACTGGTTGGTAGAATAATTAAAATGTTGGTCAAAGTACATCCAAATTTAATACAAGAAAAAATCAAACAAAAGATAATAACTCATTTGAAGGAGATCCGAGTAGCTAAGATTACTAAACCAGTAATGACAAGGCGGTCTAGGACCAAAGGATCGTGGGTTCGAGTCCTGCCTCAGGCATGGATGTGTTTGTGTTCATCTCTGTATGTTTGTAATTGTCCATTTCATCATTCAACATCATTATCATTTCACTTCACCCCCCAGGGCTAACAACACTGGGTGTAAAAATGAATTCAGCATGAAAATGCTTATCCTCCTCCCCATAAAACCACATGCACAAGCCTTGATACACAAGACTGAGCCCCAATGGGTTGCACATTCACATGGTTCCAAGATGGACAATTCGTAACAAAAAACAAAAACAAAAAAAACAAAAAAATAAATAAAAAATAAAAAAAATAAAAAAACAACAACAACAACAACGACAACTCATTTGACAAAATAATCCGAAGCCTATGTTTGTTTTCTCTCAACTTCTCATAAAAACCTCTTTGATTGTAATAATTTGTTTATTAATTGATTATATATTTAATACTTTTTACTCAGTACTTACAAGAATGGCTAAAAAGGTTGAGAAATACACTGTAATAACGTAGCAAGAAGATGGGAAAATTTTTTTTTTTTTAAATTGAGAATACCCTCAACAACCTCTGTGAAGGAAAAGTCAAAACTTTGAAAATATGCTCTTAAGACAATTGTAAGCATATTTTGTCTAATAAACTCTTAGAATATTTCGAATGGTTGAGCCGCCATAAGCACTCAAAAGTTGTTTTGAAAAAATACTTTTTATGCAAAAATTTGCATTGCAGAAACATATAAACACTCCCAAAACATGTAAATTCCAATTACTTACAAAAGAAATGAATATATTAGTTCAGATATTTTTCCTCTCTCTCTCTCTCTCTGTGTTGATATATTCATTGTCAGATCTATATCCCCAACTTTTAAACTCCAGTTCCAGAATCTCTGCAATTACAATCTGCAATTGATTAACAATACAAAGTAACATTGAATAAAATTGAATACTATTGTTCCTTTAACATTTTTTATGAGCCTCTAGGATGGCTCATGGACAGTGTACTAGCTTCCTACGGAGTGGTCCAATTTCCAGTTGGGGCAAAAACAAAGTTGAAGCTTTCCTTTAAAATCATCCCAGTTTCTGAAGTTGTATGATGAAGAAAAGCTAGGCAGGCAAATCTTGCTAGTTACAGTGAGGGGAACATGTCATGTTTGCCACACGTCACTCTTATCCCAAAGAATGGGAATTTAACTAGGCCTAGACATGGCGGACACCATTACCTAGCTGACAAAGTCAGACCAACGACCTAAAATGCCAAATACATATATACACAGTGCATACTTCCTAAATTAATAGAAATTTGTTGTATGTGAGAGTAAAAACTGAAATTGTGCCTTGAACAGAAAAAACATAGAATTAGCAATAAACAAAGTAATAAGTATTGTTGTTATGTTATGCTAAACCATTACAAAATAATAAGAAATTAATTTTTGCTTACACCATAGTAATGTGTTGAAAGTAATGAAATATGATTGCTATGATGTCTTGTTAGTTTAAAAAATGCACATTTTATAACATTTCATTTTGATTGCACTACAGTAACATCAGTAAGCGATATAAAAAGATTTCATATTTATGGTGCATTTGTGCACTTAAATGAACAGTTGATATTATGGTACACTTACAGAATGAAGTAAATAAATGTTAGGATGTTACTCAAATACTAGATAGATGACTGTAATGTGTGAAATTAACAAAGATAATAAATGACATCAGGAAGTTGCCATAGTTATAAGGATAGCATGTTACATTGGTAGGAAATTGACAGTCAGACTGGTCAAAGCAAAAGTGATAAGACATGTTAATAGAATGGTCTAGGTGATTCTCTCATTAAGTTATGTATTAGTCAAATTTGTTGATGATCACTTTATGTATGGTGAAATAACTTAGACAAATTGGTATTATGAAGTGATCCTTTGACAAATTTTTAAAAACCCAATTTGACACTTTGGAATATCAATCAGAATACTCATTTATAATACAAATTAGTTCGAAGCAAATATCAATAGTACTTAGTAAATAGAAGAGTTTGGAAATTTTTTAAAAACCTACATTTATTTTTTCAATTAGTAGTATTGTTTTGTGTATTTTCTGTTTGTGTATGTACTTTCTGTTTGTGTTTTTGTAGTAAATTTGTTTTATGAAAAGAAAGACTATTTTAATTTATTCATTTCAGTGAAATACATGAGCAACATGAAGATGATACATCACATATGTGATAAATCACTGCCCCCAATACGTTTTTGCAACAACATTCTCCAGTCATTAAACATAGAGTAATGCTCTGATAAGCAAGTCAGTCATTGACTTTTATCCCTTCAATCAGGGGTTCAGCGCCATTAAATCCCCGGGATTCCTAGATAGTCACCCATTCAGGAACCTATGTTTTGTGATGTTGAATCTCCATGACTTCACATAGCATGGTTAAAAACTTCAGCTATCAACACCAGCCTCATAAAATAAAATAAATTACCATATAAATTTATTGATTACTAGTGGACCTGGCAATGCTTTACTACTGCAGTGTATTACACACCACACTCTACTAGTCATGTGATTGTACATTTTTTTTGCTGTGCAAAAGTTCTAATAAATGAAACTTTCTTGCAAGTATGGGATTGTTCTACATCCTGGTTTGGGCATGGTTGTCTAGTATCCTATTGTTCAAATGTTCTCCCTCAAATTTCGACATGCAATGACTTTGCAATGACACTATCTAAGAGTAATTTTATTTACTTGTCCGAGTAATAATTCCGCCAATATTTCACAATCACAGGGGCAGAATACTAGTACACAGTGAAGATGCCCATAATCCTTGAGCTGCTTCGTGAGTAGCTTAGAGGGGTGCCTGAGTCATCATAAATGACTCTAAATTATTAACAATACCCCCACATGTCCGATTTAATTCAAACAACTCTTTAAATACTCCCATTACTATTAAGAACAAAGTGTAAAAATTTCAATGAAATTGGTCAAATAGTTTTTGCTTCTGTGTGCAAAACATACACACATTCCCTTTTATTTATATATAGATATAGATTACATAAGTTACCAATATTTAGAATATACTGACGATAATAGTTCAATAGATAACCTAGTTGTAAGAAGGTATACATTCAATTAGAAATTTTTATTTTTTTGTTGTTGTATTTTTTCATTATCTGGTTACTTTTAGTGATGTTTCTAGTACTTTTTTATTATTTTAAACTAATTTGTAAGGTTCCCAATAAAACAGTTATGCAGTCGCAATCTTACTGTTTATAAACAAATTTTCCGATGGAAGAGACCTTAGTTGTTAGTTGAAAATTACTTTAATGATATTTAGTATAAACGATAATATTAAATGCACCATGCTTAGAAGTCATGATTTCCTAGATTGGCAGATTGCAACTGACCCAGAGCTGAAGCTAATACAAGCATATTAATCAGATGCTTAGAGCCCCTGCTAGCTACTGGCAAGCTAGTAGCTAGTTGGCCCTCCAACAGTTTTGTAAACAAAATGTTAAAATTATTCATAAATATTAAAATAGTATTCTACTATTATTTTTCATTGTCATCGTCACGTATATTTTGGTTTGAGCTATAGCCCTATTCTGATAATAAGCATTTAAAATTGTCGCAGCTGATCTTTCCCTTTGCAGGGGCAACCGGTTTCTTCTTTCTACAGATATGAACTCAAACATCAGGCACACTACCTGTTCTAGATTCTTTCTTTGCATATTTTCAAGCCATTTTAACTGATATTGTGTTATCACTTCACCCGCAGAAGTTATTTCTGTAACTATAAATATACTATAGAAATATATGGAAAATTACTATAAATACTGCATCAACTTTTGTGCACAAAAGAAATAAAAATGATATGTGATGATCAGAATAAAGTTTTATGATTAGTCTCAAAAATCTTTAAAATAAAATTTGTTAGAAATTTCATGAAATGAAACTTTCAAATGAAAAGAACATTGAATCAGCGAATGGCATTTGAGCAGTGACTGTAACTACATTTGGTGTTCTTCATAGGGCAACAACTTTACGGCAAAAACTTAAATTGAAGCTTTAAATTAAGCTTAAGTTCGCATCTGCTTTACCAAGTACCGCATGCATCATCCTAATAATTCAACGACAAAGATATACTTACCTCGGAAAGAAGGATGTAGAGGTCTCCTAGACTTTTGAGACCTCGTGCGCTAAACAAATCAACAATCTTAGCGATTACTTCCTCTACGAAAGTCAGCTGTGCATGAGTCAATTTGTGTCGCGGACAAGATTTTTACGTTTCTGAACCTCAATCAAGAGACCAGGCATCATCAATGAATATAGGCTCGGTGAATGGACACGGCAACTGGTGTCTTGCTGAGCTAAAAGTGAACGCTGTAAACATGGCATCTTCAGTCTCTTGTTCTATTTGTCGAGTCAGAAAGCATCATCACTGTCACTCAAGACGAACACCCCACTTGCAATTATGAAAAACATGTGAGTGGGAATATGATTGTAGAGGGCCATAGCGCTTCTGCAACGAACCCGGCAAAATCGTTCAGCACGTAATGGGTGGGTGATTGCTTTGGCCGAAATAGAATATGACTCGGCCCAACGATGTTGCTGCTGTAGAATATTAGGTCCTAGTAGCGAAGTCAGAGTTGATGGAGAAAAGGCCCCATAGTACAAGTTCTTGCCAGGAAGGTCTGGAGACAAAACGTTGCAAGGTCTTGTGGAATGTCGCTGTTAGTGGCGGCCGGTACGAAATTCTATTGAGGGTGCCATGGTGATTCGACATTGATAACAAACTATCGATGTTACCAATCATAGATGTTCAAAATTAAAACATCGATAAAAAAACATCTATTCTTTTTAATGCCATGTGATATTTTAAAACTGATTTAGTAATTTCTAATTCGAATTCGTGGACAACAAAATTTAATTTTACAGTCAACGTGTTTATTAAGTTATAATGAAGAATAAACTGAAAACTAGTGTTTGAACAACATTGGGGAAAAAACAACAACAAATTGCAAATAATAATAATAATATTGATAGCTACATCTAGGGAGTGCATGACCTTGTAGTTAGTGGTGGAATTTGAGTACCTCCGTGATCCTGAGAGCTATGTCGGCGGAAGAGAATAGGTACAGGCAGGGCCTCTCTTGCCAATGTTCGCTAGTGAGAGTTCAGACGAAGACGTTCCCTAGGGAAGAAACTCAATGGCTTGTTCTAAGAAGAGGAGGAGAATGGCGACGGCGGAAGAGGCTCCTCGAAGACCTGCAGTGGGCAGCGTCTGACCTGCGGCTGCATCTACTGCGGGAAGTAGGTACAGAGAGAAAGATCATGGACCCTTGAAATCGACCCGTGGAAGATATAGGTATAATTTAAGTTGCCTAATGCAATAACATTTTTATGATGAGTTTGTATTAACTTTGCGTGACCAAGAGGAAATTTACCTGGGTATTTTCAAGAATAACTAATTATGTCAGCTCTAGATGTTTACAGTCATTTTAGACTATTCAGAGCAATTTACTAGATGCAAATTTTGAGATTTCCACAAACGCATTACGGATGAAACAAATACTGCATAATATGTCTATGACCAAGCTCATGGGGCTACCGAAACTTACCCCCCCCTAATCCTCTCAATCACTCTGAAGAAACACTCCCCAAAAGGTATACGTGGGAAATTGAGCACCCTGTAAGAGAAAGTAACAAAGGGAAGGCAAGTGAGGGAATATTATCGGGTGTGAGCAAAGAAGGTATGGCAGTGAAAAGGATAAAGGATGAAGAAGAAGAAGAAGAAGAAGAAGAAGAGGAGGAGGGGGAAGAAAGGGGTTGTGATAGAGAAGAATGGTAGTTGTTGGATAAGTGATGTCAATTTGTACAATATTTGTGATAAAGGAATTCTTTGAATAGTGCAAGAGAAGAGGACGAAAGAATATTCTGCTTGATGATTTTAATCCAAAAATGTGAATGGACTAGATAAAGAAGTATGGTTTGATTTGGGTTTTGATTTGGATAAGAGAAGTGGGTGATCTAAGGTTGATGTTAAAAAATGGGGCGGTAAAATGCTGAATTGTTTTGAACGAGAAAGGTTGATACATTGTTAATGGTAATGTGGGGAAGGATTGGGAATGGCAAAGTGGGAGGGAGAGGGTTGATCTTACGTTTTGTGATTGCTGAGAATGAAGGATGGAAAATAATTAATGAACTGGTAGTACAGGTTATGGCTTATTCAGACCTGATAATTTATAGTAGTGTAGTATTTGTAGGAAGGGAAGAAGATGAGTGTGGTTGATAATATGGACAGAGGCGAGAACAGAGAGAGAGAGAGAGAGAGAGAGAGAGAGAGAGAGAGAGAGAGAGTTTAGGAGATACTTTAAAAGGGAGATATGTGCCTGGTGAAGTAATGGAAATTACGGAGAGCGTGATGAGGAAGAAGGTTGTGAATCGTTTTATTGGAATGTAACATTGAAGGTAATTGGAAGGTAACATTGAAGGTTGATTGAAAGGTAACACTCGCATACCAATGGCATTCCAGTTCCCAGAGCACACCAGTGGAGATTAAACGGAGGACCCCAAAATACTCTGCAGAACAATTGAAGGATTTTTTCTTTAATATTTAGAACTAATTTTAGATTATTTAGCAGTACATTACAATTACTTGTTTATATTATTTTCTACAAATTCATGTTAAAATATTATCAGTTTTTGCGACATGGCAAGGGCATATTTATGTTGAATTTTTTCCGTACTTGCCGTTATTTCCACGAGAACACAAATGCCCACATTCTTTTTATTTTAAGAAGTAGTTCAATAATCACTATGTTGCGCCAATTTCCCAACTGTTATCCATTGATAGGGGGATTGATAGGGAAACGAATGAATTTGGTACGTGATAAAAGAGGATAGTTAGAAGCAAGTGTAGCGGGGAATGATAGTATACAATGCAGGCTCTTGATAGCTTGGTGGTTGTGGAAAACGGAGATTTGAGGTTGGAAAGAGAGGATAGGGAATGGAAATGGAGAATCCGGAAGTAATTAATGTTATAGACGCTGAAACCTGCATAATTAAAAATAATCAGGCATGCAGCAACGAAAATGACGCAGAACTATAACCATACAATTAAAAAAATAGTAAGCACGTTGCTCAAACACAACACATAAAATACTCTGGTAAGACACTCAAATAAATTAAATATTTTAATAAAACGGTATTCAGTTCCCTTCTGGCATTGTAACTCACCATTGAGAGCGTTCATGCAAAAAAAAATGACCCTCGAAAAAAAATGAGTTAGCATTGCAGTAATACTAATGAGCGTCATCTGCATCTTCTGTCCTGATGTGGAAGAGAGAAATCAAATATATTCCTAATATTTTACTAGTAAATATACGAGGTTCAGACAAAATCCAATGTGACCACAGCGTTGTTGCAAGCAATAAAGAACATGTCCGTGTAACCAATAAGATGCTCAGATTCACGATTACATGACTGCTCATGCCCTGTGGTTCATTCCGTCTGTGAAGTTTTCACAAGCGTCCTATTTTATTTATTAGAAGATGGTATCCCATGGACACAAAAACTTTGAATAGCATGTTCAAGAACGAACAGAACGTCATAAATGTAAAGCGAATCGTTATTCAGAAGAAAATGAAGCGAATCGTTATTCAGAAGAAGATTCATGCAGACAAAGTTATGCCACAGCCATATTTTAGTTTTGATAAAGTTCCAGCTTTGAACCTTTGGAAACGTGTTTTTTCTTTAAGAAATATGATACAATTTAGCCGCAGGTTTAATTTGAAAGGAGCAGGGATCTAATGTAGCAGGTCTATTGACTGAACTTTGAAGAGATAAATGGAGAGAATTCTTCAGACATTCCTGGCCTGGAATGGTATTCCTTTGTTCTTGATGGACCAATAGCTGAAAATCAAAGTCGAATGGATAGTCAAGAACTGAAAGATAATTGTGATTGTTCAAAAGATGAGCATGTCTGGCACATATAATTTTTAATTTATTTTTTGTTCTTTTTAATTTCTTTAGAAGCCAAAAACTGGATACATTGGCTACAGAAATTGTTTCTGTACGTAGCTTTGTTTGTTTGGAAAAATAAAATATTTGCTTGCAAACTGCAGTACATAATTTGTCCCAATCAAACTAGATGATAATATTAGCCCTATTTTATGCAAACGCACACATGTCCGCAGGTGCTTCCGACAAAAGTAAACTTGTCCAAATTTTCCAAGCAAAAGCAAATATTTTCAACCTTTAACATGAAATATCGTCATAATAGTAAATAACTGATTTCACAGCAGTATACGTACATTTGTACATACGTACATACGTACCATTGTTACTATACTGGTAAGTAGTACAACATATTACTTTGTTTGAAAAGGCGATAACTTGTCAATAATCAGTTTTTCGCTGTTTCTGAAAAATCTGATTTGACACACACTCATTTATTTATACCCATTATCTTGTGTTTTATCTGCAATTAAGGATGTCAAGAGCTTAGTTGTCGGGTTCAGTCTCCTTCCAGTCTTTGATGTCCAGCGTCATGTGCCCGGTATTCATCCCCTGCTTTTAAACTTTTAAACCCCTGACAAATAAAAGAGATATGCATGTACCATAAAATCTTAAGAAAACGAAAAACCAAAAATCTATTTTTTTGTTTAATGATTCAAAATAAACGTGCATACCAAAACCATTTTATTTTATTATTTTACATAATATTAAGAATGCCTTTTAGGCAATCCTCTGCCTTTGAAAAAATATATTCGATTCCCGCGTGCCACGACAAATACTGATCTTATCTAAGCATCGTTAGGTCTTGAAGATTTTCTCTTGTAGCAGAATCGAAAAGTGTAACGAGTCGTTGTTTCCCAACGTTACAGTAATGTAACGAGCGGAGAAAGTCGCGTCTATCGAATTCCACAACTGCGCACCGATTTGAGGCGAACCGTTCATTGTAATATGGAACACATTTTTCTGGAACGATTGCGTCGCGGGTGCTGAAATTATCATAGCAGTACCACGAGTGCTTTGGAAATTGTCGATAAATTCCCGACTCGCGAAGCCAGTAGGAGATTTTATCTGAGAACTTCCAAAGCACTCGTGGCATTGAATACGACTATTCTACGAATGAAATTACGTCCAACAGGGTTCCAAAATAGGCCATATATTGAAAATAACTGAAAGTATGATAAAATCAAAGAGGTTATGGTATAGTTCATACGGAGTTTATTGAACATCGGTCGATACAGATCCTAAGATAGATTATTATTGGTTTTAACGCAGATTATTATTGGTCAGTAGGGTTGTTTGGTCAGCAGGGTTTGTTGATGCGACCTTAAATAAAAAAGGCATGAGATATATGTAAAAAATATTACATTTGTTTAATTTTTGAAAAAACAAGAGTACAGCAAAATGAATTCTATGTAATCTTAAACAGTGCAACTAGCATTATCTGTTGGAAAACTTTGAAGAAAAAAATTGGAGCCATTTATGAGAAAATGGCGCTTGAGAGTTTCTGAAAAGGCGGAAATTTTGCCCAGTTTTCATAGAAACCTGTAGAGTTTTCGAGAAACTGTATATGACATTATTTGAAACACATGTACTCATAAATATAATAATGTGATCAAATCACCGCTAATGAAAATATTAACGACGTGAGAAAGTCAAAAAAATTACTTTTTTTTGTTTTTTGAAAAAACAAAAGAATAGAGCATCATGGCGTTTATGTCATCTTATAGAGTGCATTTAGCAATATCCCTACAGAAGTTTAAAGAAAATATATGGAGTCGTTTTTCAGAAAAACTTGTTTTTTGTTATTTTTTAAAATCGCTCGCAATATTGCGCGAAAACTACTAAAAGTTTAAAAAAAATATGCATGACCTTAATGCAAGAACTCACTACGTAGAACAAATTTTAACTGAAGGAAAAATCTCAATCTTCAATTTTGTAGTTGTGGGAAGACGCTGCAAAACTTTCATTTTTTTTCAATTTCAGACAATTCAGAGTTAACCGTGGAAATCTGACCAATACGTTTCATAAATTAATTTTAATCTATTATTACAAGATTTTTTTAAAAAATTGGAGAAAATTTTTGGAGAAAATTTTGAAAATGTCCCATGGGCTTTATGTGAAGTAGCCGCAAATTTTAGGGAATGTTTTTCAAAATATCAAAGCTTTGACTCGAGCCAGATGGACAGGGGTTTCTTCAATTTGAAAAAGCTGCTATGTATGGTGTAGGCGCTAGTGGTGTTCACAGACGGACAGACGGACAGACGGATGGACGGACGGACGGGAAGACGGATGAACAGCCGGCGGACAGACGGACGGACGTTTTACCGTCAATTGTTTTTTCTGTATCAAGGATCCACAAAACCGAAATTCTGGCTACACCACGTGTTAGAGGGTTTTTTTCTTAATTTAGCAACTGCATTTATCCATTTTTTTATCAGAGCCGAGTATGCGGGAAAGTAAAAAGACATAAAAGCGAGAAAAACATAAAACCAGTAAATCATTTGCCAGGTTCTATGTGAAATAAAGCTCTTAGTTTAATAACATTGATTAACAACCTACTAATTTGATTAAATTGTTAATATTGTGTTAATATTTGGGAACAGAGTGTACACAATTTTTGCTTTTAAACATACTGGCAGGAGCGTCCAAAATCACCGCGAGGTCGATTCGCTGTCCTGATATATAACTGTGACATTCGACCTTCTTTACAAATCTGCGCTTAATTATATTACGACAAGAGATTTAACACGAGAACGCCCTGGTTCTGGGATTACCTGTGCGTCCTTCCGACGGATGACGTATTTCAAAGGACACTCGTAGAATTTGAAGAATTTAAACATTACAAAAATAGGTGAACTTTAATGATTTTTTTACCCATTCCACTGATTGTAATAAATCGTAACTGCCTAATAATGCAACTGTAATAAATATGAAACTCTGGAAAACAATATTTACACATGTGTATTGAAGACAACAGCTGCAAATGCCACTTATTCGTAGCACAATAACACATCCACTTGTTTTAGGTGGTTTCTCCATCCAACTGCAGCTGACTACTTCTCTTGTCAATTTCTATTTAAACCTGGCCTTGTTTATTCTAGTTTCATTTTTCAATTTGATGCGTACAAAAATTACAATTTTTTTCTGCTTCGATAAGAGTGTCTGCGATAACTTCAATTTGCTGTGGTGGAGGAAGACAATACGCATAAAATTGTAGCACTTTGAATGTAAAGTAAGCGCGAGATATCCGTGCACTCGACAACCATTTATGCGCGAAAGATACTCACAAGAAGACACACTGCTCATGCGCAATGGAGCCATTTACGCATACAATCACTGTTCACAAAACATCTGGTAGCCTAATGAGAGCTAGGGATACTAATCTGGTTGAATAAGGCGAGCTGGGGATTGTAAACGGGTAGCCTAATGCGAGCTGGGGATTGCTTAGAAATTTGTTTTGGCCGCTTTCGTATTTTTTTATTTCTTCTTATATGAAATGAGATTGTAAGTTTCTGTGCCGAGACTGCCTGTCAAAAAGCTAGTATGTTTTTGAGACGATTCCTCTAGTACAGAAGTTTCTTTCTTTCTGATGTGCATATATATAATAGTGTATGTACCATAATTGACTCTTCTCTATATACGAATCTTTCCGTGCTGTGTCAAGGCTTTGGCCATCACGACAGACGTACAACAACATTGACTCTGTGCAAACGCATAATCTCCAATTCATTTTCACGTCAACATACTCCTCACGTACATGCAAGACGCTTCACATGCGGACAATCACCTTGCTTTAGCCAGCACTAGTGGCTAATGCCAAATTTTCCCCAATGATGTCTGAAATGATCAATCGTCATTCATGCAGCTTTGTCCATATCGTCTGACTAATGAAGTAATTACACTCACCTGCGAATTTAAACTTTCGGATAATTGCATAACTACATTTATTAATTATTATTTATTATTAATTGCATTTAAGTAGTGATCTGTTATATTTCTGACATGCTGATTCTGGAACTGAAGTCAGTTTTTCTCTATCCCATGACGGTTTTTTGCAAAATCAAAATGAAAATACGAGAAATATGAGACTCGCGCACAGTCAAGATTACAATTAATTTATTATAATATGTATGAAATGTTTCTTACTTTTTATATTTACTCATTTAAACTAGTATATTACATGCCTATGAACGTAATACAGAAATATTAAATATATTGCGAATACAGATTTGAAGAAAAAGAGCCTAAATGGACCAAATGCCTCATAATGAATTGAGAATGGTAAGAATGGTTTCAATATTATAACGTCTTAACTTAGTTTAAGAACCGTATTTGCCTTGCTTTGGTGTATGAGATGTAGTTGTATCTTCTCTATTTAGTAACCGACAGTAATCTGCAAGCATGTTTCTGTTTCATTTCCCTTGATACCAAATCATTTAGATCCTGATTGAATATTTCTCCTTATTCTTCGCACAGAATTACTATATTCTCAGGGAAATAGTCCATATGTGAATGTAAAGTGTGCACTTCTAAGCTCATTTTGCAACCTAAATCTTGGAAAGAAACCAGCATTCTATCCATCTTTTGTTTGTAGTCTGAATTTTTTCTGCTTTTTGTTCACATCCCGGAATAATTTACATGCATATTGTGCTGAAACGCACATATCTTCATCAGATACAATCAATTAGCATCATATAGAATATTTCTGATATATGGTCCTGTGAAGATGCCTTCTTTGATTTTGACATTACTGATGTCAGGGAATCGATGACACAGGTACTGAAAACATTTACCTTCATTGTTTACAGTATTCCTTCAAAAGCCCAAGTTAGATATGAAGCGGGGGTAACAGCATGTCGGACTTGTCAAGAGGGGTTTTTTGTTTATGTTTTTTGATCATACATTCCTCTGTCAATGTGGCCATTCTTTTCGGGTCCAGTGGTGTATCCTTTCTCGACTGTCCCACTAGGATACCCACGTAACAGAATACCTATGAGTAAAATCACCACAGACTTTCAACTTGGGTTCCTGTTACTTCAGTTTACAACAATCTAAAGACTACCATATGTTCTCCCATAATAACAGAATGGGCAATGGGACTAGATGAAAATTTGTTTTCATTATGAAGGCATCGATAAAGAGTCTTCATTGTGTAGAATCATACTGGTAATCCTAGTTTCAAATAACCTCCGGGATGTTGTTGCACTAAACCAAAGTTCTCTCTTTAGAAAATAAGGTGTAAATTCTTGACCGCGATATACGAACCATATGTAAGTCGTCCTCGGTGCCAACATGTTCCTTTCTCGAAGTCTCAGACTCAGACTAGCGGACAAGCCACAACAAAATTTCGCCACTCAGCAAAACTTGTTGCATTGTACCGTGTAGCCGGCTCTAAATTTAAGCGGATTGTACAGGGTTGTGAGGTGGCTGCAGGACATTGACATAATAAATTAATCTGGAAATCTTAATTAAAGCAACTCTTCCTGCAACAACTTAAGAAGTGCCTAGGTACATGAATGTTATAAAATCTTAATATATGCTTTTTGAAAAACGTGACGTGATGTAAGAAAAATAACCCCGGATAAAAATAAATTCGGATCCTGATTCAGGATGCAAATGTAATTCTAAAAAGTAATACAAGATGTCGGCTATGAAACCATCGCAGGCTAGTGTTAACCCTAACTATTCCTAGCATTAACCATACTTCGAACTTAAGCCGTACAATGTATATCGGCCTCGGTGTTCACCAAACTTATATGGACAGTAAAACCTGCTAAGCAATGTTAAGATATCTGGAAAACTCTTAGAATGTTTCTGAAACGGAATTTGATGACCTAAGACCGATGTCATTTGGATTTTATTTAAGCGACCACCGCCCACCTCATAGGATCGCCCAGAAAGAGGCCAGGGCAGCTGAATCACCTTCTCCCCCCCCCCGTCCCGTCATAATTCTGACCCCGATTTTTGTTCGTTTAAAACAAATTGAAAATTAATTGCTTCTAACTCAAATTAACTGCTTCATGTTGCGTGATGAGTTGAATGACGTCCCTTGGAAGTACTACTTCCTCAGGTCCCTTGTTTGCTGTGGGCGCCCCTCCTTGTACAACAATCATAATTTTCATAATCTCAAAGCACTATTAAAAGATTAAATTCCACTTTGAACTTCGGAAAGAAATGTTGCTAAAATGTAGGTAGTTGAATCTCGCAATCTCCAAAACACTAGTTTGCAAGAATGCAGCAAGTTAGCAACGGCCGCATAACTTCCTTTATGTTTCTTTCTCGGAAGTCAGGCTCGCTTGAAACCAGCCACCTATTTCACTGGCTGGTTAGAAAATCCTCCAAAGGCGAACTTCCTAATGAGTGACTTTCTCACAAAGCTAATCACTTATTGATGCGAAATGTGTTATTAAGAGAATGCGAGAATTAGAATAAATGTATAAAAATGGAATCATAATGCAGTCTGGTTGCGTAGAGAGTTGATTCAACACACAAAACTTTTTCAAGTGTAACTCCGTATGCAACATTATCGATGGATGAGTGCAAAAGCGATTCGTTGAGGAAATACGTACCGAGTTAGAATCACAATATCAACTGCGCTCAGAATGGGGGAAGCAGGTGGGACATCTTGCCTTCTCTTTTATTCGTTTCTATCAAATATGTGGGTTACGAGTAATTTTTGTGACGATGAAACCTGTGAAATTAAAATAACTAGTGTTGGTACTCCTTTCACTCGCCATTAACACAATTTCATTGATAATGGTTGGTAGTCGATCGAAGAAAGTTAATAAAACCTCTTAATTGAAAGTAGTAAAATAAGTTTCTGTCGAAGTGATTCGAAACCAAAAATAGTATAACATCTTCAGTCATTGTCAAAAACATTAAGTAGACACATTAAGCAATTATGAATAAGTAACTGCATATTCGGTTATTTGATAAAATTGGTTCAAATATGAGGAATACAAGCACGCAAATGAAGGAGAAAGGTGGTAGGGGTCTAGGAGCTTGAGTATTTTCTATCCTCACTTCCTATTGAATTTATATAAAAAGTCGTACTCAGAATGCGAAAATAAACAACTAAGTAGTATTTATGTTTTCTATGACCCATATGGTGATGACCCACCCTTCTATAAAGAGCATGTGAGAAATCCTTTCCCTAGTTTTAAGTGACTTTATTAAAAAGTGATTTTATTAGTCGTCACATACTAATGTACAATACCGCTTTAAAGAAAAAATTGAAAACCATACATAAAAAAATACGTCAGTTACCGTATTATATTTCTACGAGCTTAATTACTAATACAATGAAACATCTTTATGCAGACCACTTGATTAATACCTTCGTATTTTTGAGGGGCGGCCTTCTTAAAGGGAACATCGCTCAAAGAACAGTACCCGCCACTGCTACTGCGGCTACTACGGTAGGTATCGAAACACTATTATTGTTTAAAATGAAAACTTTATTATCGATTGTATTTATTAATGTGATCAATTGTATTTATTAATTTATATGATTAAAAAAATAATTCAGTGTTCTTTAAAAATTGCCCTTCAGGTAAAGCGTTATTAACATAAGGTTGTCTGTCGTAACCCAGAGGTATTATTTTTCTTCTGGGAAATTATCTTTCAAATTTATTAAACGATATTTTCTCTACATTTCCCCTTCCGAGTAGGCTAATCGTGAAATCTCATGCACCCGATAGCTGTTGCTTACCTGAAAGACACCGGAAAGGACTTGGCTCATAGTAGTAAGAGAACGTTCGGGTTTATTATTTCAGAGAGAGGTTTTCTGGTCGTCTTAAAGTGAATGTGATGTTCCATTAGGACAAATATTTTTGGTCGTTGGTTGGGAAGAGGGTTGGTCGTCTTTAAGAGGGTAAATGTACATTGGTCTAATTGAATAATTTCCCATTCCATAGAAAATTGGTGTAGAAAATGCGTGGTATTTTTCAAGAGGTGGTGTTGTCGAGAAGTTTCACTGTACTCAATGTTTTCTGCGTATGATGAAGATGGTTTTGAGCTTTGGGAGATGATTCCAGATCATCTCAGTCAATTTTTCATTAGGGGTCGTCCCAGGCTGGTGGTCCAGTATTGAGTAGCCGCTGGCGTTAAGATTCTCGGTGTTGTACACGTAATACGAAGCAATTTTATAACGCAAAATTTATTTATTAGTCTAATTCGCGCACATGTCCGTCATAATGACTTTATAATACTTCAAAATTTTGTCTTATTTAATTAAAATATATTCAATAATTATGAAAGTACCATCTGAGACAGATTAGGGCCACAATTGTAGTCACTTCTCTGTTTCTGGTCGGGAGGTCTCAGGGTTCGAGCCTTTAGGTGGCGGAGTTTTGACTCTAGATCGAATTCAACTGCTACCTGGAAGAGAATTCCAGCAACTGGCTGCACGAATCGATAGTTTTCTATAGTTTCTTTGGTCAATACCAGGTGAATGTCGGAACCCTAGCAAACGGACCACGCGCGATATTTCCTTCCTCTTTCTTACCTCTCCTCATCCATTATATATATACACACACACACACACACACACACACACACACTTGCATGCACATGTTGAGAGAGCAGTCGATCTTGTACCATCTGGGGCAGTGCCGTCTATGGTAGGTACCTGAAGAGGAAAACCTCGCATGCCCATATGCATCATTGAGAGCGCGCGATCTCATGTTCCTACGGAGGAGGAAAATTGCCACCTCTCGGGACATAATCTGCTCCTCATTCACGATACTAATGATCATAGCAGTTGCTGTTCCCGGAAACACGAAGTAGTCAATCGATCAATCAATCAATCAATCAATCAATCAATGTGACCTGACCATGGGAAAACGAAAAATGTAACTGACTCGTATTTCTCTTGCTAGGGGAAGACGGGGAATGTTTTTGTACTAAGAACGAGACATTCTATCACTATTCTATGACGACTGTTCTAATTTATCAGGGCGCCGCTCGAGGAGTACCACTAAGGCTGCTCGCCTCTTATCATTGCGATTGGAGTTTAATTCCCTGTCACTCGCTGTGAAATTTCGGGTGGAAAAAGTGGGTTTGCTGAAGGTTTTCTAAGGGTTCTTCCGGTTTTCCTGTCTCTATTTCCACTAGTGAACCATTATCATTATTACTTCTTCAAAATCATTACCCGTCAGAATATTTCAGCCGTTCTCAGGTAAGGCCACAAAGGCTAGGCACTGGTATTATAATAATGCAGAATATTATAACTTTCATTACACTGGCTACCTGATGCATCAATTTCGCTAATTAGTCAAATGAGAATAACGGTGGGGTTGGAATTTGTCACATTATGTGTGACGTACGGTCCTCAGGATGTGGTTGACTCTCACCCGTCAAGTCAACCGGAACAATTAATATGGGGCCGTTAGGAACAGTCTATCGCCGTTCCACGCTCACTTCCAACTTCCGGCTTGCCCTCGTACCTAGTGGTTCACAAAGTCTCTGACCTATTTTCTGTATGTGTCAACAAAACCCTGCGAGGTGAGGAAGCCTTGTAAATTTGTTGAGCTATTGAACGGGGCTGGGTCTCGTAACTTAGTAGTTACGTCAGCCGCGAGATGCGGAGTCTGCTAGTTCGACTCCCGCTTCGGATATGGATTTAGTAGTGTGGCATTGAGGGGTCTATAACAACCAACATACAACGACCTCAAAAACACCATTATCTCTCAAAATTTTCCATGCCTTAATAAAAGTGGCAATGGGACGTGTATGGCTGCTTACGTGCCAGGGATGGTCATTGATGGTTCCGTGCACGGCAACCGCTTTTGTCATTAGTCGCTTGAGAGTATGATCCTCCCCCGCTGGATGGCGAGATACGGCGCCGAACTACACATCGGCTTGCGAGGTTTCCCCAATCAGGTATCTCCCATCAGCTGGGCACCGCCCCAGCCGGGACAAGCTCTACGTTCCTAGTTGGTCTCCCGTCATGGAGTGCATGTAAGTGTGAGTGTAAGAGAAGACAGGTTAGGACAAGGAAGGGGAAGGATAGATCACGCGCGGTCCGTGGCCCGTTTGTTAGAGTACTGTTCCGGCATTTGACTGGTATTATTTGGAGAAATCACGGAAAACTACCGATCAGAGCACCCAACCTCTACAACTTTCCTCCAAACAGTTGTTGAATTCGACCTAGGTATGTAGCTCGAAAATCCGCCACCGTTGTATCTCGAACCCTAGGACTTTACAATCAGAGTCGCTGGCTCTGAGGTAAACTCAGCCGGTGAGAGCAGCGAGTAAGCTCCGCAAAGGGCCTGCTAAGTGAGCGCCACAAAACCACCCCCTGAAGTAGGATTGAAGTGATGCCATGGTTTTACGAGCCATAACGGAGTTCGAAGTAGAAGATAGGGTAAAGGTTCCCGTGGGTGCAAAAAGGCAGGAAAATGTTTTAAATGAAGGTAGCGATCGTCAGCTGAAAACAGGGAAATGAAGCAGAAGAAAAATGTCCAATGATGAAGAGCAAATGACAAATTGAAACAAAACATTCCCCGCAAACTCTATCGTACCTTTCTTAATCCAGATGGGATGGCATACTAAGGGTACTGGCCATAAAGATGACTCATGAGCGATCCCTTGATGAGTCAAATGAAAACATCGCAATATGGAGAAGAGGCCAATTGTTAATCACAAGGCATCACACGGTTTGGTGGAGGGGTGATCAGATGACCAGAGAAATGAATGATCTCGGCAATGACCACTTTCAGGGCTTGACAGTTCTTCGGCCACATGCACTCATAAAACTCGAATGAAATATTAAAGCAATATAAATCTTTAATTGGGTCGTCTAGGAGATATGTTTTCTACAGTATCCTTTCATAGGTTAATAGAGAACCGCATCATTTCCAAGGTTATGAAATGTCTCATTCGAATAGTTATTAACTCTTTATCTCGAGAATAATAAATTGTGTACTCTACCTGCGTGATGTGATCTGTCTTTTTGGATCAATTTGGTATTCAGCTCACGTTTCACTACATTATAAATAACTTGTTGAGTAAAATACGACACCCATACATATGGTAATATTGTTTTATTGCGGGTAGGCTGTATTTTAAAAAAAGTAATAAAACAAGTGAAGAGCATTTAATAATTCACATTAATTACCAAAATAAAATAACGTACATCGAATCATTTTTTTTTATTTCTTCATTAATGCACTTCATTTCTCATCCTGACCCAATTAAACATTCATTAAAAATGTTCATAACCTACGCCCGACCTTACATCCTTGGTAAAAATCCCAAGTATGTACGGCAGGATGAACCGGAACGAATATGGACCGGGAAAAAAATCCGGTTCGATGCCCCGTCCGAAGGGCGCGGTGGCGGCGGCGGCGGCGGCGGCGGCGTCGCCAGAGAAAGTCCCCCGCCCCTTCCCTCCGCACCGCAGGGGCGGCGGCGGCGGCGGCGGTGTAACGGGAGGACGGCGCCGCGGCGCGGCGCGGCAGCCCGCCAGTCTCCGGCCGTCGGCCCCCGCGCGAGCGTCGACCGCCTGCCCGCCCGCGCCGCCACCGCCGCCGCCGCCTCCACGCCGCGCGCCGCGCCGCGGCCCCGATCGCGTCAGTGTGTCAGTGTGCCAGCCAGCGGTCGAGCGGGCAGTCGCCACTGCCGCCCGGCGAAAGTGCGCCGCGCCGCCTCGCCCACCGCCCGCACCCGCCCGCCCGGGTGAACGTCTGCCACGGCCGCTGTGCAAGCGCTCCTGCAGCCCGGCCCCGCCCCGCCCCGCCCCGCCACCCGACGACCCGGTGCTTCCGCGACCCGCAGCCAAGGTAGGCCGCAGCCGGGACCTCCCGGCGCGACGGGCTGGCGCGCGCCCACCGCCTCGCCTCGCCTCGCCCCGCGGCGCCTTTGCGACAACGCGCGCTTACGCATTCGAAAGACGTGCACCGGCCAACGGGGAGGCGGCGGATTATTAATGGCCCGCGGGGAGTGACAACAGGAAAAAAGGAATGCAGCTCTGTGACAATATCGGATAGAGCGTTCAAACATATTTAATTGAATATTTATTCATGTAAAAAAACCTTTTTGAATGCTATATAATTATTGATCCTTACATATCGATCAAGAGCTTTCGTAAAGCTTGTTAATAATTAATTCGTTCCTCTGGGTTTGAAGGGATTCGGAGTGTCGCGGTCGCGCAATAATCGTAATGAATCTCTGACTATGTTTAAATATCATTTTATACAATGAATGTGACAATTTACAGGAAGCGGATCCTTTTGCGTCGTGTGTTGTTGCCCTCTCAAAATGGGGCGACAGCGCACGTGCACACAATGACGAACTGTGTCCCGTCGTGTTCAGAATCTTACGTGCACCCCGAGACGCATTGTAGTTTTAGTGAAAGTTCGAATGTGTATTGCATGTTATTAAAAGATCTTTAAGGTGAATGTTTCAATTTAAAGAGCAAGAAAACTTTCACCGTAATTGCCTCCGATTTCAATACAATCAATTGTTGTGAAGTTTTGCGTCCCCAGCTTTCAGCTCACTCCATCATTTGTACCTATGACCAGAGTTTTAAAATATTCACTTTTCGAGATCTAATTCACTCAAGTCTTACATGAGTGCTTCTGCCCCAAGTAATTTTTAACTTGGAAGACATCGACTTCCGTTCACTAAACGTTTTTCCTAGATTCGCTTCCAATAAGGTTTTGCACTGTTGTAGTTTAGAATACATTTTGATTTTCTACAAATTGAAAATTGCAACAATGAAGATACATCACACAAGTTTCTCTGATGTAAGTGGAATTGTGTGTAAAGCAAGCAAACCCAATTTTTTCAATTTGTTCTTAATATTGAGTAAGTCTTGAAGTGCATCAAAGTGAAAATCATCTAATGAAAGAGAATTAAATATCTCTCTTTAAATTTCTGGAATTTTTTTAAAATGTTCACATGAACACTAAATAAAAACACTTTCGTTTTGAGAAAGATATTATTTGTTGATGTTTAAAAAAATTATTGCTACACTGAATGGAACGGGACGTAGAGGTTGCGGATGCACTTGATTTATGATCTTTTGAATCTATTAAAACTGCACAGCACGTGCCAGTTAAAGTTCCAAACCTTAATCTTGATTCATAATATTGTTTCTTTGAATTCAGTGATTTTATCTCAGGAATTTGAACATTGAAGTTAATAGAAAGATTACCAGGAAAACATTATTTTAAAAAAATTCTTTCATTTATCGCAAAGTGAATCCATTAGTTGTATGGGATGTAGTTTCCGTTGAACACGTTACTTCGTACGTATTTATTTCCTTTTTTGTTCGTTCCTGTATAGAAACGCTTTTAAAGATATGTTTTTGAGGGCATCATGTGCTCGCCAGGTCAGTCCTTTCAATCCAATCCTTTCCCTCTGAGAATGCGCCCCACCAAGCAGAAACTGCCCCATCACGAGAACGAATGGGAGAATGGCCTCAGGGCAGTTGCACTTCACACTGCATTTGTGAGCTTCGACATACTTTCCTTCTGAGAGAAAGTGCGATGCTAAACATAATACACAGCTGCACGTCAAACATGTGGGCGAAGTAAGTAGCGTTCTACAATTCTTTGAAAATACTGCAGACGTTACAGCGCATTAAAAATTGGTAAAAAATGGAACTTCAATTTAACATTTTATTATACGTACAGTACAAACAAAAAATAATAAAAAATTATGTTTGGTTTGCTCATTGTCCTTTCTGGTTTTTATCACTTGTGGGTAAATCCCCAAAAGTCACAAAAGGCAATTGTAAAATCCATTGAGGGAGTATAGAAAACAGATCATAATAAAGTACATAATACAAATGCACGCTTAATACTATTAAAATCTTTTAGAGGTACTATAAAATACCTAAAAGGAATATGCTAGTCCCCACGTTTCCTGGTCCCCTTATTCTTAAGCTGCAGAGCTTATTAATGAGGCAGTCCGCTGCTGAGCAGCCCTGACCCCATCCAAGGCCGATCGGCCGCTGGAGGTGAAACGCCGCTGAGTTCGTCGCACCCATCTCTAACCCCAAGCCGCTCACATCGCGGCTCAGCACCTTTCTAACGCAAGAGAGGTAGTCAGTTCTGTACTTTATTGGCCTATTGCCCACGCCGCGGCAGAAGCGCGCGAACGTCAATCATCAGGGCTCTTCGCCGACGACGGACAAAGGGACCGAAGCAGGTACCTGCTGCGGTCCCTTTGTCCGTCGTCGCCGGAGGGTCGGCGAAGAGCCCTGATGATTGACGTTCGCGCGCTTCTGCCGTGGCGTGGGCAATAGGCCTAAGTGGGAACATGTTAATGACAAATTGCTAGATCAGTTAGTGGATTATTTGTTTATAAGATTATGAAAAGATTAACAATTTAACTGAATTTATTAACAAGGAATAATAAACAAATTAACAATAACAATCCACACATTAACGAAACATAATCGAACATCACTAGGCTGAAGGACGAAATTACTACAAAAGTTACCAATTAAAAGAACTACTATCACATTCCCAATACAATTCAATTATCATTTGAAAAATGGTATTAATATTACAAATAAAAAATAATTTGTCAATCAACACAAAAACATAAGTTATAGAGGTGTAATTTAATTAGCAAATGGGATAATATCACTTAATAATTAAATATACAACTCAGGAAAGATACGATGAATTTCTTCCCAGAAAACGATAGGCACACCTATAACATGCTTCCCAATATTAATCACTCATACTGCAATTATTTTCCTTCCACTTCCTATATTTCTATTACTTTACATTAATTAATGCATTTTAATAATAATAATAATAATAATAATAATAATATAGTAATAATATATTACTATATTAACCAATATCAGTTGGATCCATGTAAACATACCGCCGTTTTTTAATTATTGTTTTCAAAGTGAAAACAACTTCATTCTGGTACCCAACTGCGAACGGTCAGGTTCTGAACTGTGCATTACATCATGTATGCTTGCATATTAATTATCCGAATGCCTCATTACATTTTATATTGTATAATTCTTAAGACAATAAGGTTGTGTCAACTATTGTAAAGATTAATCAGCTTCGGGGTAAGGATCCGCGTCTAGATAAGGAATATTTTCCTTGATCCATTGAGCAGATGCTGAGAGGGTTCCGTATTTTTATATATTTTTAAGGTCGCGTTTTTAACAACTTTTGGGGCATTTAGCGACACCTGTGAGTGTTTTAACTGTAGGAAGAACATATAAGGACAACACGAACATACACAAACATCTATGCCCGAGGCGGGATTCGAACCTTCGAGCCAAGGCAGATACGGCCCATTCGCTTTAACTTCTGTTATACAGGCCGGCGGACCTCTTTTTGGCTTCTGCAATCTAAATAAATATGCTCAGACATGACATGTAGTTTCAATGCTTTTGTCTTTAAATACTTTACACTGCATGGGCAAAAACATTGTAAAATTGCTAAGCATTTATTAACTGCCGAAAGACTTATAGTCATGCGATTCAATTGGACAGGCTATTAAATAGATTTCGAGATTATACAGGTTTCTGACTACCTGTGTAACTAGAAGGGGTATCCAGAACCCCCAAAAATTAATTAGAAGGTCCTGAAAGGTCTCGATTTGCAGTTTATGGACTAAGAAACGTAACTCAGGTCCCTATGTCTGCGCGAAAACAGAGTTTTAAGGGCCTCGCACCATTTTTGTGTTATGCAGGATAGTAGCGTGTGTCACTGTTTGCTTGTGCGTTTCCTTGTAGATTATGCTGGATTATCTTCCGAAAACCTACCTTTCTCCTCTTAAATCTCTGGGGAGTAATGCCCTATTGTGCTGAAGAACATTTACGGATTTTTGTGATGGAGTCTTTTTAATCATACAAAACCTTCATCTTACCGTAGCGTAGCGTGCAGGTAAACAATACTCCTTAGTTATCAGTTTCACCTGGTTTAATCACAGGTATTTATGTATAACTGCTGACACATGTTTCCATCATCTCTTACTACAATGCCGCAATCCAAAATTCCTGACAATTCATCCTACCTCATTGTAGGGGTAAAATTCTCGTGTTTTTTTTAGAAAATCGTGTTTTAAACTACTAATCGCGATTTGAGGGGCTTCAGAGGTAATAAATAACTCATTCGATTCCTCTTAATAAGGCGAATTGATAGACACTACTCTTAGCCGAATCCCTCTAGAATATGTTGGAAGAATTCTGTAAAAAACATGATATTTATGTTTTTAACACATTTCCATTGTTGAAACTCTATGAATCATTATAATGTCTTTCTGGCATAACATTAATTGCTACCACTTGATTCATCAGATTGATGTTAAATAAATCTAATTTTAATGACATATATATTAAACTACAATCGAAACATTGCTTGTCTTTCAACTGTCTATTGTCTAGGATTGAGAAGCCGGGCAACCGTATTATATTGTACATTTCTTTCTATTAGGTACTTGTACACCATAAAAAAGCAATTTTCAATATGAAAATGCCTAGCAAAGGGGCCATGCTAATCTAGTTTCTTTGTATTTACCTTTTAAATTTATTAAAAATTTAAACTAATGACTCTTTCTAAATTCTCTGATAACTATTGTTATTCGAATATCATTTAATATTTTTCTCTTCCATAATGCGTAATTGAATTTGCGTGACGATGATTTTCATTGGAATTATTCTCTGATTTGCATTACCCCAGTTATATAATCCAACAACGTTCTTCTTAGTCTTCTTTAGAAAATACGCACGTAAACATTTTTGAAAAATGCAGAAAATAAACATTATGAATTTTGAGATCAGACCTCCCTTATGATTTCTCGAACCGTCTCAAGCACTGGAACGCCGTCTACAGGCGCAGGGTTTACAATACGCGTCCGTTATGTGGTGCTGCCTCGTTATGACCGCGGTCTCTTTTCCAAACGGATTTTCTTCATCTGACTTCATCCGAGCAAAATTGAAAGCCATTTTCGAAACACTTTTCCAAAATCCAAATTTTAAATTTGTACTCACAACTGTTGAATTTCTTAGTTCCTCAAATCAAACTTTTACATTTAAATGTAAATTGTTTTAAATAACATGTATAATTACCTCTTTAAGTTCAGAATTCAAAAATCCAGTCCTTCGCCATGGTATAATTTGCCTGTAACTCAGAACGAAACTACTCTCTACTCTCACTTAAAAACAACAACAAAATACCTGCTTTCTTATTATATGATGTCTTTTGCGATTTGTCAGCATGATAGCCTACTTCCTTACAAGAATTTTCGTAATTAATAATTTATATAAATTATTACTTGTAACTATACATTTTTATAACTTCGGAATGTCTGTTTCATTTATTTACTATCTTTGAGGATTTAAAAAACATCTTGTTGTCCCTTCACAGTAAGCATTGCTTGCTAAAGACGTTGCCTATTTTGAGCAGCTTTGGGGGTATATTACTGTTTATTCCTATCATAAATAAAATCTCCCTTAGTACTTCCTGCAGGATTGTTACAAAACTAGTGGAAATATATCTATTTACGTGATTTTCAACAGCCACAGAGCGTTAAAATTGTGAAAAAACAAAAAATCTAATTTACAATTATTCAACGTGAAATTGGATAAGCCAAACTGGTATAACATTTTGTGTATTATTTTCCATGAAACGGGGAAAATTTGTACAGGGAAACGAAAAGGAGAAATTCCTCTCTAACTTTTGTAGCCGGAGGTGCACGATGGTGGTAACCAACGTGCCCACAAAAATGTGAGAGTCGCTCGTTATTGTTATCCGGGACTATTCATAGTGCCTCTTTTGTCTCTTTGTCCCGGTGCCTGCTCCTGCGCGTGTCGGCGTTGTATCTGACAGTTGTGAGCAGTTTGTGTCGGGACAGCTTCAGACGTTACAGATGTGAAATTCACTTCAGGTCTGTGAACCACCAACATTGAAACTATGCAGTCTTAAATAGAAAATCATATTAGAAGACCAATCTTTCTTGATCATTGAATTTTCAACTACTAAAATATCTAATTTTCAAGGTAAAAGGCACAAATTAAAAAATAAAATAACATTTAATTTTCAGCTGTTTAAAATAAAAATTCTTCACTATATTTCAGATTGTAATCTGATGACTTCCATACAGATAAATAGCTAAAATTTACACCATCATTTTCCCTCTCCATATGACCAGCACTATAAGGGAGAAACGGATCTATCGTTGCCTATATTATTCGAATCACTTATTGTCAAAGTTAAAGAAATTTTCTGGAATAATTAAATTTCAAATAGTTAAAGATGATGGTATAACTATTTAATAAACTAGTTATCAATAGCCACCACTAATAGCACAACCGGTAGCAGTTCTTGGCAACGTTTATGGTTGAGAAAACCGCAAAGTCATGAATGTTTTCACTCGGTGATTATGTCGTGAGGAGTAAAGGGTAGCCATTGATCTCGTTACATAATCTAAATTATTATTTCATAGTTGTCTAATAGTCATATGTTTACTGTCTGACAATGAACAATGAGGTATGAGACCTTACAAGAACATATATTCACTAAGTTGAAATTCTTCGTTAAGTTAATTCGTAAAGCATAGCAAATACGCCAATCTAATTTACGAAAAGTTTGTTTAAAACGGCAGTGGAAATATCTCTTCCTCGCCATTCATAGGCGTGGTACTGCGCTGATTGGTTACATGTGCAAGAAGACTGTACACGGTCATAGTTTTGTAACACTGTAAACCCTATCATTCATGGTCACCGGAATTATGGACTCTTTGGGAGTGTAGTGACGAAGACAATAGAGATTGGAGGGAAATTATGCAATGATGATTAGGGAGTTGGCAGAAAGCTGTTATTGTGCTTATTTTCTGGAAAGGATACCCAAAAGGAATGTTAAAAGAAGGATAGAAAATAGTTCCGAAGATTTCAGACAATAGTAGACAGTTCTTGTGAGAAAACAGGGTTAAAGAAAGTGACAATACATTTACAATCATCGAAAAATTTAAAGAATTCAGCGAAGATCTTATTTATCGATTTCATCTAAGCTTTTGGTGATATCGAAAGAGATAAACTTTGAAAAGTAAGAGGTACTTAACAAAAATAATTAGAAATATGCACGAATATTATGAAATATAATAGAAAACAAAGGCGAAATCGTCAAGTGCACCAATAAATTTCTATGTAACAGAAGGCTGCAGTATGCCTTCTGTTTATTTTATTTATATTTGCATTTCGTAGAAGCTATTTGGAAGAGGAAACGACTAAGACAGTTTAATATATTGTTACAGTATCGTTACAGTATAATGCAGTTAGTAAGATGTGCGTAATGTTGCAGTTTAAAAGATCCTGGTAAGTGAAGAAGATCATTACAAAAGACGACAATGTATTGGAAAATAGGTTTCATGAACTGTGCAAGATAACCTAAGATTTTAATCCGATAATTTCTAAAGAGAAACGAAAATCATATTTTGTGGGAATGCGGCCTGTAAGATTTAATTGTAATGGAAAAAGGAATCAGAGAGGAATTTCCTCTTTAAACTTCCTGGGCTGCCAAATTTCATATAACGGACACCTCAATATTGACAGCGAAACAGAAAGATTTAATTTCATGTGTGTAATTATGTAAAACTATGATGAAAACAGCATATTACACGAAGGAAAGACTATGATAACAGAAAATAGAAGTAGAATACAAGCAGCTGAAATGCATTTTCTGAGAGAAGTTGTTCACATTTTAAACTAGATTATATATAAAATGAAGATAAAAGAACTCTTCAGTTTTGCACCGCTCTCGTTTATATTGAGGAATATCGAAACAAGTGACTAAGATGGTGCGAAGAATGGGTGACGGCAAAATAAAAATAAAAAAGCAGCACAATAGGCGCTCACAGACCTCTAGGCTCAAAGTATAAAAGCTTGTAGAATATGATGTTGAGTAAGATGATGATAGGTTGAAGAGCGGGTTAATGTGAGGCGTTTATGACAACCTGCCGCGAACGCAATTGGTAACATCTTGCGGTCACGTTTCTGGCAGAGTTCACCCCAGTAGTCGGAGGTGATAGGTTGAACGCGCTGGCAGCTAACTCGCGGGGTCACCCGCAAACAATAAATCATTATGCAAACAGAGCAAGTGGTAGAATGGAGGCGGAGAAAACCGGGATAGCGCGTGAAAACCGGTTAAATCGCGTTTTCTTTACCACGCAAGTTTCTCATGAAGTGACATCGGCGGGGGGGGGGACATCCGGTAGCGCGAGGCGGAAGGCTACCGCGGCGCGTGGACGCGGGCGAATCGTTTCTCATTCCGGGCGCCGCGACGCGCCGCGACGCCCCTGTGCCGTGCCGCACCGCGCGCTGCGGGGGCGGAGCAGGGCGGGGGAGGGGAGGGGGAGGGGGGAGGGGTCGGCCTCGCACTGGGACTTGCATTTCCTGCGCCTCCGGAGGGCGGTCGCGAAAGCGGCGGCGGAAGACGTGGCAAGTGGGCTCCCCGACCTGTTCCCGCGCCGCTTCCGCCTGCCCCTCCCCTCCCCTCCCCTCCTCCCAATCGTCAGACACCTGAAGGCCCAGCGTTTCAAGTTTTTTTTCGGGGCGGAACCCTATCAGCCTCTCCAATTATGCACTCAATGGGACCACAAATAGGGTTCGGGATCCGGAATTATTAGGTTGCGTGGGTAATTAAGCCCAAAATGTCGGACGGCGTTACTTCATCATATATTTTAATTTCTGGTTTCGATGTTAGAATTCTACGTTTCATTTTTATGAAGGAATAAAGAGAGATAATGGATTTTTGATAACACACATTAAATCGGCATAAGTATTGCAGTTGAAAGTGACAATACATTTTTGTTTTTATAAAATATGTAATCCGTTTTCGTTATATTACCTAAGACTTGCGTGTTTCTCTTCTTTCAATATCCAATAGAATCTACCATACTGCCTCAAATATTTTTTCTCACTCCCGGGTTTTTCTCATTGCTATTGTGTTGCGTGACAATGTAACTGTCATGCTCGAATGAACGAACCACGAATTTCATGAACCCAATTTTAACTATGTTCACTTACAACTTGCGAAACACTTTCTGAAGGAAATATTTTATTCAATTTACGACTTAAATAGCACGAGTGGTGAAATACATAAAGTAGAACTGATGATGAAAATTGGAACTATATCGTGTGTATATATATATATATATATATATATATATATATATATATATATGTATGTATATATATATATATACATATATATAGTGTGTGTGATAAAATAATGTTAATGATAAATATTATAATATTAATGATAAAAATAATTTCAAAAAATTCAGAGATTTGTATGTAAACCGGTCATTTACAACGTTTATAAGCTCATCATTCTCTAAGAGAGCAAACATTTTAAGCTGTTTTTGACACAATTTTGAAAATTTTAAATGCAACACGTATAATTCCTTTCAATATTGAAAGATCTGTTGCAAATTCATAGAATGCCAGGGATCTTGAGCCAGGGCGCTGAAAAATTTCAAATTTTGACAGTCATCCGTGTAAAGTTTAGTTTGTAGTCTTAATAAGTGATTATTCGGGCCTGGCAACAATTTCTGATCATTAATCCCGTGAGTGTAGTGCATCGTGCATCTGGGATGTGGCGATTTTCCTCTACCGCTGGAATATGAGATCTGGCGCCTGGCTAGACGTTGGATTATGGTGTATTGATTCCCTCTCCAGCGGGGTACAGATTCAGCCAGGATTACCTTTCAGTTGCCGACTGTTCTTTCGATATATGACGAACTGTAGTGTTTGAAAGTGTAAATGCGTACTAACGAGCGTGGAAGAGACAAAGAGGAAGAAAGAAAGACTGCGTGCGGTCCATTGGTCATCTGCATCGGCTTTCGCCAGGTAGTAATAAAGAAAACTCAAAAAACTACCTCTCAAAAGAATGGCCGCTGGAATTTTCATTCAGACAGTAGCTGAATTCTTTGTAGTTATAAATCTAATGCAGAGAGTTTGTCATCTTGGGGGCTCGAGCCCTAGCACCTCCGGGTCAGAGACACTGCAGTGACAACATCTGTTGTTTCGATATATCTTGGCTTGTGGCATTAGTATTGTTTACACGGTTAAAGTTATTTCATTGGTATCACATGATTTTCATCATATCTCTTAATCTCATTATCAGAATATCATCAAATTACCGTGGAAACGCTGGGAGATTGTATACCTTAACGCAACGGAAATGTAAAATTTGAAATCCGGGAATATTTGCGGAAGTTACGTCTGAACCAACATATAACAATAAATGGCGCATTGTATTAATGCTTGCTTTCGAATTGGTTTAAAAAGATTGAGAACGAATAACTTGAAACTTTTCGATTGATCCCCAAAAGAAGAAAGCATAGGTAAACGTATTGTCGTCCAGAGCTTTTTACTTTCTCTCCTTACTGCGTAAGAAAGGTGGATAACTCATCCTATGTATGTAGTCAGTTACTTCCTTTAACACGCTGTGAAATCTAAATACATATTTCGTGGGTCCTTGATACACTTGTCTGAAACACTTGTCTTGACAGAACGTGTATGTGCCCGTCTGTTGTTTTGTTCGTCCGTCTGTCCCTCCGTCCGTCCGTCCATCCGTCTATCTATCCGTCTGACTGTTGTCAACGCTAGCACCCAAAAAAAAGTTAACGCACGTGGTCAACGCTGCGCAATTTTCTCCAAAACTGAAATTTCTCGATCGATTTAAATGAAATTGAGCCTCCTACTTTGAAATGGATATTTTGATTATGGGGGTTTTGTACATTACTTCTCAACAACACTTTAAATTTTTTCAAAAAAAATGGTTATAAATTTTTTCACCGAAACTTTTCCCCGGATAGAGATGAGCACGCTCAAGAGAATGGCACAGATTTCATTTTCGTTGAAATCCTTGATTTTTCGAAAATTGCAAAAGGTTAAATTTACTGTAGCACCACTATTTCTCTCTAAAAGCTTCAGATTGCAACATGTGTGGCATTTATTCACTGAGTGTATGTCAAGAAGTCTCCTTTGAAATTTGACTACACAGCTGACATACTCTCTACCAAACAAATCCCACACTCTAAAGCCTAAATGTATTTATTGATAGTTTCTCTAGTTACCGAGGAGAAATTTGGTATCATGCAAACTTCCACATGTGTATGTCAACGTTGTCTAAGAAAGGCTGTCAAGGAAATCGCTTCCGGATTCCCTTTCACTTCTGCAAGGTACCCAAATGATGAATCGTTTTCCTTATTATCGTAATTCTTACCTTTATTTTTAATTACATGTTCTATTCTCAGTGCATTTCTTTCCATTTCTTCCTTTTCGTTTTAATGTTTAAAAAAACATGACAAGTTAAATTTTGTTACAAAGTAAAGAAATACTTCGTCATGGAACTGAAAGAGGTGTCTCAGGGCATCAACTGATGTCACTGCAGACCCTCTGTCCGAGAAGTCCTAGGTTTGAGTCCCGACGGTAGCAGCATTTCCCGTTCTAGCTAGGTCGAGTTATGTCGCGGTCAGGAGAAGAACTCTAGGATAAACCGAAGTTCTGATCGGTAGTTTTCCGTGGTGTCTCCGATCGACACCAGGCAAATGCTGGAGTAGTACCCTAACAAATGGGCCACGGACCGCGCGCGACCTTTCCTTTCCATCCCTTATCCTAACCTACCCCTTACTTACACTGACGTGCTCTACACTACCACACATGCCAGGAGACCGGTGGGGAGGTTAGAGCTTGTCCCGGCTGGGGCGGTGCCCCGCTGGTGAGGAATTCCCGACTGTGGAAACTCCCGCTTGCCCACGGTAGATTGGCGCCGGATATCACCATCCAGCGGGGGAAGATCACCGCCACCTCCATGCATTACACGCACGGTAATAATCACCTTAGCAGTTGACGCACCCGAAATCACTAATCAATCAAAAAAATCATCATCGACTACATGGTCTGATGGCCTTTTCCGTTATCTGTGAAACAATCTCATCTTCTTCTGGGCCTCCCGTTTGGTTTTCTTCCAGTAGTCTGATATTCTAGTTTGTGGATATTGAACAGAAACAATCCTTTTGATACGTTAGTGCCAATGTATCTTCCCCTAATATAAAGGTTCCTTGAGTTTGAAAATGCCTATTTGTTTCCTAATTGTTGTGCTCTTGATTGATGTAACCAACATTTGCTCTCATTACTACTTATTTTAGGAATTTCATCACTACTTATTCAGTTTTAGATCAGTACGTTCTCTTGATAGCTTAATTCTCCATTCCACATAGAACCACAACTGCATAAAATATTTAAATTATTATTTCCTTCATTTACTTCTCACAGTTCTAAGGATATAGTGACACACACTTCGTAATTTGTTAATTGTTCAATTTATTACACCGTATTTCAGAACCATTTCAACCAAGAGGTTTTCACTTTTTCGAATATTATTTACAAATATTTTAGAACTTATGCTAGATTCGTTCCTATTTAGTTATACCCTTAATTTTATTTGGTGTTATCTTCAAAAATTCTTTTCAGAAACATTGCTAGTTTTACAAACGTATTTGTTGCTCATCTTCAGAGTGTGCATGCATCCCTTCTTCGTTAACATAAACAAATATTCCCAACGTCTGAAAAATCATCTGGCAACCGAATTCTTGAGTCATATCGAAAAATGAACGCAACCTGTCATTAAGATTGGTTTGCGGAGTAGTTTCAGTGAAAGCTAAATCATACTTCGTACTATTTCGGCCTGAGAACTACATTGGCATTCCATGATAACTGCAACATGAAATTATAAATACGAATTGTGAACGATATATAAGCAAGCTGATTGCGCAAATGTGTATTTAACCCATTAACTATATCTTTAATATTATTCCACATAATTGCAATTATTTTATTCAATTCATTCGTTATCGTGACTTCAACTATTTGTTTCATGCACCATGTTCTGTAATGATATTAAGGAAAGTTATATTCTACTTTAAATTTATGTCTCATAGCTGAAATTATTTGTTTCGTAAATAATATGATGTATAAATTGAAAATCCCGAGAAATGTTCCAGCGTAGGCACAGAACAATTTGTATCAGCTGAAAATAAATGTAAATAAATAAGCGCAAACATGAGTGCCTTTTAAGATTTAATTCAAATTGTGGAGGCTGTTTGCTCGGAGGCCCCTGGGGTACACCTCCCTTCCGCCTGCTCGCAGATCTTCCACTTCGTGCAGGGGCGCTCTCGCGACGCTTGCGATGCCCCGTGCCTTCGAATCGAGGGCTTCGTGTTAATTCAGAGAAAGCGTGCGAACGGCGAAAAACGAAATAATCGTCTTCAATCCCAAGGGGCGCGTTTACGCTCATTAATAACAGAGCGCAGCGCAGTCGCAGACGACACTGGAACGTCACGTGACAGTTTCTGAGAAACGTGCAAGCGTCATCCTTCATCAATTTAATGACCTTCCTCTGACACCTCGAGTTTCCTTGGCACTCATTCACTTGGCGTTTTTATTTGTTAAACGTGTGACGAAATATAGAACGTGTTTCTCATTTTCTGTTATTAACTTTACCCCCATGAGTACAACCACCTAAGACAGTGATGTAATTTTTTCGTGAGACTGGAAGTGTGAGAGAAATTGCGTGATTGTGTACAGAAGAATATCTTTAAAAGTAAATAATTTATACACGTATGACTATTACCGAATTCAATTAATATCCAGAAGATTTTATTTGAAAACTCAAACACTAATCTCAAACTCCATCACAAAACATATTGATAGAGAAATGTGATATCAAATCCATGCACTTCATCCCCCTCCTTTCTCTCTCTCTCTCTCTCTCTCTCTCTCTCTCTCTCTCTCTCTCTCTCTCTCTCTTTCTCTCTCTCTTTCTCTCTCTCTTTCTCTCTCTTTCTCTCTCTCTCTCTCTCTCTCTCTCTCTCTCTCTCTCTCTCTCTCTCTCTCTCTCTCCCTCTCTCTTTCAGTTACGAATGTGGAGTTTTAAATGTGTAGAATTCTACCATTAAAATAGAAAACAAAATGTGGCCACATTGGAATTAATAAGCCATTTAACCACATATTTATAGTCCATCATATTTTGAATTTTACATATAAAATGTAAATAAGGTTTAACCGTTTACTAAATAATATTGCAGTGTTCATTATCTTCATATTTCTTAGACATTTTTTATGAAGGGAAAGAATATTTTATTCCTTTCTTATGTAATACTCGCGATAATAACCTACCCAGTTATCTTCAATTAGACACGCTTACACATAGCAAAAACAGTGGCATTGTCTTCTCTAATGAAAATATTTTTATTGCAACGTGATCTGAAAATAAGATTTTTTGAGAAATTTTTGTTCATCACAATGGAGCCGACTTCTTTTCAATGAGATAATGCAAATATCAAATGTTTTTATACACTTGGTGATTGTCAGACACTTTTAACTCCAGGAAACAATTCATTTGTCACCACTTGTCATGAGACTTTCGAGAAACCACCACTACAATTTATCACTTTTCTTGCCTCTTACGCTTTCATCGAATGTTTCTAAGAAAAGCCATCTTGCAACGTACGTACCAATTACAACTTATTTAGTTCTTCAAGAAGTAAAATGAAGTTCATTTTCTCTCTTCTTCGTCTTTGTCGCATTAAGAAAAGCTAACGCATTTATAGTATTTAAAAGACGTCAACAACCCAAAACACAATTAATGTGCTACTAGTTGGAATTATGGGTGCATCAAACACTTTAAGACGAATATTATAGAATTTTGTAGATTATGCCCTGAAGAAATCTTAAAATTCTTTTTGTGTATTCAATAAGTTTCGTCTCTTTGTTCGTTATTTTCAAAATGATACGTTTTGAAATATTACATTTTTATAGCTTTAACTCTTTTAGGTACCACTGACACCTTTGAACAGGCAGCTAGAATATCAAAATAAATGTAATATTAAGTTAAAATAATTTACAATTGATATCAATTTAAAGGCACGTTTCAAAGTTTTTCTAATTGTTAATACGCTTAGCAATATTTGAATGAAAAAATAAAATATTAAAGTGGTTCCTTTCCTCCTCGTACCGAGCAAATTTATTTATTTTTCGTAGTTCTGTACAACGCTTGTTGCAACCAAAGGAACGAAAATCTACTCTTAACGACCAATGTTTTTTAAGTATTTAACGGTCTACCGTCCGATAAGAAGAATCGAAACAAATTAGTTGCAGCTAAAAATGGCGTGCGACTTCTTCTATTCTAAGACAAAAAATTGTACTCCTAGAAAAGTTCCCCAAAAATCAAAATATCCGTTTAAAGCTCGGAGTTGGGGTTGCATCTCTGGGGTGACCACAGACGTCTTGCCGTCAAATAGATTTTTCGGTTTCAAAGAACCACAAAACATGGATTCTGGCTACACCACGTGTTAGAGGAAGTAATTCGCTATAGCAACGGGATTTGTCCAGATTTTCGTTACCAGAGCCCAGCAACAAGATTTTTTTTCTCCCGAAAATTCGCCGTTTTCATGTCACGTTTACGATACTTACTCTTCTTAAGGACTAAGTAAAGGCGATAAAGTAAACCGACCAAAAATTGGAGTGTAAAAATTATAAAAGAATAGTTTTGACATTATCTACAGGACGACTGCATGGGCGAATACAGAAAAGGAACAATTTTTTTTGCAGCTGTTAGAAGGTGTATCGATAATATCTTTACAATGAAGCACGAGCTGCAAATGCGTTTAACAAAAAATAAAGATACTAATTTTGTATTTGTCGACTTAGAATAAGCTTATAGATAAATGCAATTAAACATTGGTACATGTATCAAGAAACATGAATAAAAGTGGATAATGAAGTTTCGCAGTCATTTGGACAAACATATTCTGAGACAAGGTTGTTATTTATCAATACTTTGTTTGAGATTTATCGGCGAAAAATTCTAAAATAATGGCAAAATATATGTCGAAATATAAGAATATAAATTGATGAAGACCGTCTTCATACATTATTACTCCCTTTCTTATTACCTATGAATTTGACATGGATTTGACATTGAGGAAATAAACAAAAAATAGGTTTAAAGATTAATTTCCGAAAAACAAAATATATGGTAGTGGGAGAGAAGAGAAATCATCATAAACCAACAAATAGAGATCAGATAGAAGTAGGTCGTGAATTTAAATATTTGGGAGGATTTACAAGCGAAGAAGAAGTTTCCAGAAAAATATATTAGGTCGAAGATTAGTCGATACAAGGACGACAAGCCATTAGAAAGTTAAACTCGTTTCTCTGAGGAAAAGAAATATCCAGGTCTACTAAAAACAACTTTTTGGAATTATCATATAAATTATTGCACTTTATGGATCATGGGAATGGGGATTGGGAATTAAGGAAAAGAGAAAGAGATAAATTAATGAGTCTGCAATGACATTTTTGAAGAAATTGTGGGGTATCTACAGTAGAACTCGATTATTCAATCAATCTCAATTATCAATTATAGTTGAAATGGTTTGGTAGCGTGAAAAGGCTTGATTTTGGGAGATGACCCAAAATGGTGTGTGAGTGGTTTCCATTAGACAGAAGAAAAATAGATAGACCAGAGAGGAATAGTAGAATCAGGGTTTTAAAGATATGTAAAGAAGAGGTGTAGAAGAGAATGACTGGAATGATAGAGGGATATGGATATTGAGATGGGATAGGCGGCCGCAAGATCAGTAAAATATTCGGAAGAAGAAGGTTATGTTCAATTTTTCTATGCGTAGTTGTCTCGTAACTTTTGCTTGAGGTAAAGGCAATTTTAAAAAACCTGTATTTTATCAGAAAGTCTTCAAAATCTTAATTTTTTCGGACAGAAATAAAAGTGATGAAACGAAATAGTTCGCGTATAAAATGACGCAGCTTCCTTTTTTTAATGAATCTACTGTATTTTGGAATGTAACAAAGAATCAATGCCCTCCCGAATAGCCAGGGGCTACGACTGTAGGACCGTAGTTGCTTCGGCTCGAAGGGTCGTGGATTCAAATCCCGCCTCGAGCATGGATGTTTGTTTTGTGCTCGTGTTGTCCTTATGTGTCGTGTTCCCCCTACAGTTACCCTAATAGTAGTCGCTGTATGATGTAGTAATTGAAAAGTGCCCTAAGACAATTAAAAAAGAGTTAATATCTCAAAACAAGGACATTGATTCTGGAGATGTTTTCCTTAATGAAATCTAATCTTTAAAACCAAAACTTGAAATGTCAATGGAAATCTATGAATTTTTGAAAATTGCTAATACAATTGTTTACCTTTATTTTAAAGTGTTGGGAAGGTTGAGTTTAGCTCTGAGACTTGAGGTGTAGAAATAAAGTCAATAGCATGCTAAACATAAAACTCTGAGTTCGAATCTAAGCCTGGAAAACAAATGATCTTTGAAAACATTCTCTAAGTTTAACGTTGTCTTAGAATATTGCATACCCGTTACAAATAATGCAAGAACGTATGTGCTGTTGTGTCACCACTAGTTGAGTGTTAAAACAACCTCTCTGATCTTTGGACATTACCATGAGCCTTCGCAGCGTACGTGAGAATTAGTTTTACGACAGCCTTGTATTTACTCACTTTCGTGTCAGTTCCCATGAAATTCTTACCCCATGTTACGTCAATGGTGTTCTTTACACCTATTCTGCTTTTTATAACACAATTGTTACTTCACAGATCCAGTGTCATCCTACAATAAGCAAACATTTTTGAGAATTTAATTGTAAGGCTTATTTCAATTACATTGTGGTATATTTTAATGTTGTTTGTAAAACCTGAAACATTGATATATTTTTCTCGTTTTGTGCAATGTTTATAGATATGAACCATTTGATACTACAACAAACTTGAGAAAAGCAAAATTAATGTTGAAAAATAAGGATTAACACATTATACACTTATTTAAAGAAAAGTTAGACATTTTTCTCTTTTGATTGCAAAATACTTCCTATAAATTGTTAATTATAAATTGAGTAAATAATTTGAAGTTTTCTAAAAAAACAGGGGGGTGCAGGTATTTTCAAAGCCAAACGTCACTGAATTTTGACGAGGACCGCAGTATTACTGTTCATTACAAATAGCAATGAAGTTATTTTAATACTTCCCATAAATTGAGCTTGTGGATAGTAAAAGTTCATCTTCATTTCGTCATAAACGTTCAAGAAAGAACCCGAGAAATAAATTCTTGTGTAAATTCTTGAATCCGAAAAACATGGTTGACTCATCTGACCAACCTACGGTTTCCCAGTGGTCTAGGGACCAATCGATATTGTAATAATAGCGGGGGAGGGCGCCAGGTTCAGCTCCTGAAATGTGACTGGATGGAAGTGTTGGGAGGCCATGAATTAGCACAGAGTCATTTGTAACAAATAACAGTTTATTCCTGGCACCAAGAGCTGCCAGGGAAGTTACATGTCGCAAAGGGCGACGCAAGTTTTTTTACTAAATCTACTCTGTGAGCTGGTTATCTTAATTACTAGTTGTTAATTCCCTTAAGGCTAACATATTAGGCTTACTCTTTGATGAAGCGTGCTATTCATCATTTAAGGTTTGCAGGGCCTGAGCGCGGCCACTTGCAATTTCTCGCCGTTACGATTGTTCTGCGAGACGGCTTCGTCTCGTAGTTTTTCACCAGTGGCTGCGTTGTCTCCGCGGGCGGGCCGAGGCGGCAGCCTCGAAGCAGGGGCGGCGGCAGTCCCGGGTCGCTGACCTTCTGCGGCGCGTCCCCTCTCGGCAGGCAGCGGCAATCCCAGGTCGCCGGCTCGAGCAGGCTCAGTGGGGCGAGTGGCCACGGGCGTTGACGTAACGCGGTGGGCTGTCAATAGGCCCGACGCGGGAGGCGGCAAAGGCTGGCGGGCCGATGCGGAAACGGCGCGGGATCCGGTAGTCTTTCGCCCGAGTTTCCTCCGCGACAAATTCACTAGTCGCGTCCTAACTAATTCGACTCTGGGAAAGTCTTTCCCAAACTCGCGTCCCGATCGTAAGTAACTGAGTAATCAAGCGAATTTAGCAACCAAGAAGTATCTTGGAAGTATCTCGAAGTATCTCAGAAGTATCACGAAGTAACTCTCAAAAATTATCTCTCAAAAATATTATATCTGGGAGTGTTCCTCCCCCCGTCGCGCTCCGATCACAAGATTCTGTCTCTGGGAGTGTTCCTCCCCCGTCGCGCTCCGATTACAAGATAAGTTTTCTCCGCGACATCTCGTTTTTAAAAGAACTTCCTTTCCCCTTCCCAAAATGTTCCTAGCTCTGAATTTCTCCCTTCCCTCATGGCGAAGCTTCCCATTGGCTGAGGGTGGCTGCGTCGCAGAATTCTGATTAACCAATCATGTGGCAATTTTCCCGTATTTTTCCGTAGATTGTTCTCTGTCTGACACCGGCTTCTCTCTCTCGCTCGCTTCCCTTTGTCAACGGTTCCAGAAATTTTTGGCAGCTGTCTGGACACGTGTTCGAGCAGGAGCGCATTTTCACGGGCCCTCGACGGTCGGCATGGGCTAATCGACAGCCTATTGTATTTAGTTTGTAAACAGCCCCTGCGGGAATTCGGGTGCCTAGTCCAGGCGCGTGCCAAGACGGGTGTGGGGGCGGGCATTGTTTGGAAGGGGATCGGTTGATGGCCGAGAAAGGTTTCGTTCACGACGTGTTGTAAATGCGTCGTCGTCTTAATTGACGCCCGGCCAACCCCTCCGGGGGGCTCCGCCTTCTTTCCCAGGGTGGTGCCAAAAGAGGGGGCGCGAGGGTGCGTATTGTCCGACCGGGCTCCGGCCTTCCATTTTATGAGTGCAATAAACCAGTCGCCTCTGAAAAAAGGGCCTGAATGCGGCGCGTCTCCGCTCAGCTGCGTAGCGAAAGGGCCTCCGCGGGCGGGCAGTGTCCCTCGACCCACTTCTGCCGCGGCGGGAGCTGTCAATAGATGTAGAAATTATTTTGTTATTGGCGATGCCACAATAAAATTATACTTAATTAATTGGTGTCGCCACAATATGGTCACATGTGCAGAGGCGCAACAGGCGATGTCGTGCTGTTAGCAAAAGCACTCGTGTCGCTCTTCTGCTACCATCGTCCATTAAAGCTAAATTACACCGCACTGTCCTAACGGATACGTTCGTCGTACGCCCCACATTGATTTCTGCTTTTATTTCTCGCAGTGTTGCTTGTCTGTTAGTACTGACAACTCTACGCAAATGCCGCTGCTCTCGGTCATTAAGTGAAAGCCGTCAAATATTGCATTGTTCGTGGTGAGGCGTTATGCCCGAAATTAGGCATTCTTGACACACTCTTGACACTCTGGATTTTGGAATATTGGATTCCCTAACGATTTACTAAATGTAATGTCCCATGTGTGTAGCTGCAATTACCATTCCGCGTTCAAAGTGTGTTAATTCCCGTCGAACGGTCATAACGTCAGAAACCTTTTCACATGAACCTCTTGGGTACAAATGAAAGCTCTGCCAATGTACTGCCCTTTTATCACTTTTGAACGTGAATCTACTGCCATCCGTATATTTGAATATTTCTATACTATGACTTTCCTCACCTCAATGAACGAAATTTCATGCATGCATGCAGACACGCCTGAAATTACATAATTAATATTATATGGTATAGGGAAATTACGTAATTAATGTAATACTAGCATAATCTTAACTCTCACATGTTAATCACCACCCTTTCCTTATCCATTTCCCTGCCCCTTCCTTTAAGAAAAGAAGTCGTTAATGATACGTGTTTATTTGCTAAAAAAATGTATAAATGTTATTCGCACTTATACAATATCAAACAAAAATAAAAACAATGCAATTGACATGGGAAACAAAATTTCAATAAAGGTTTATTCAGTATTATAGAGATATGTTCTTCGGACAATTCATATTTCCTTAAAAACATTTAAAGTTCCTTAAAAGTTAGCTTTTCGCTTTCCTTGATAGTTGAAAAAACTTAGAAAATGTTTTTACTCTTAAGAAAGCCAAGTAACGTTTTCCATGCAAAAAAGGATCGGGCGAGTTCAACCCTAATATTTGCAATATTATTAAACTTTCCTGGATTTATCAGGAATAAAGAGGGTTTTGGAGGGACAGGGCGTCAGCTTACTGGGGTGCGAAAATTGAAAACTTATTTGTGTACTATATAATATTGAATTATTTTCTGCGTTTTTATGTACCTCACAAAAAGCAATTCTGAGACAAAGAAAATAAACAAATATGGTCATCTTTGAGTAATAAATACCATAAATACCAATTAGAAACAATTCTGTACGCTTAGACTTCAGTTTGGTACATGGGAATGTTCCTCAAACGATGTTTACTTATTGAATATCTTAGCGAACCGACACCCTAAATTTAATATCAAACGATGTATTACTTACAATATATGAGTTTACAACTGGGCATTGATGTGCCGCCAACATTTATATCGTACGTCTGGGTTGTGATCGTTGGCAGTTGTTAAGTTACTTGCGCTTTTTTTTCCATAATTTTAAATTCGACTGCTTTTTTCTAACTAATTCATGTAGTATTGTAGGCTAGCGCGTTTTGATTTTTGTTGTTCAATGTTTTGTAATTTGTTATTTCAAGTTTTTTTTACTTTAGTTAATTTTAAAAGTTTGTTTTTTGTGTTGTGCCATAGCACAAGTTTTCTCCTTCTACCTCCACGTACACACTGTTACTTATTCTCTATTTCCATTCTAAGACAGAAAGTTGTAAACGAAACGTATTTTTTTGTCTAAAAATGTATAAAGGTAACTTGCATTGTACTATCACAATATCAAATAAAAATAAATAATGCAATTGATGCGGAAAAGAAATGTTCACATCAGTAATATTGAGATTTCTTCGGACAATTCACAACACTCCCTTAAAAATATTAGAAGTAATTATTCAATATTCGAGAGTTAATTATCGCTATTCGTGATAGTCACAAAAGTATTAAAAACAATTTTTACTCTTGAGAAAGCTACGTGACTGGACACGCTGACTTGAAAATTTCACCGATTCGTTGTTGATAGCGAAAATACTGGGAAAGGTAAAACACAAACCGAACCTATGAAGACACGTCTTTACACTTCCCTGTTCATCCACATCCCTCCACATTTAGGTACACAGCACTTGTACACCTCGGCAAAACGTCAAATGAAATTTTTCACTACACGCATAATAAACAATCTTCTTCGGTATCAAGCAACTATCTATCTTCTTCCATTTGCTAAGATAAGTTAGAATCTCGGGGGCGCAGCTCTAATTATGTTATAGATTCGATATTTCATGAAAATCAATTCAATTTAAGATCATTATTAATTTTGTAACACTAGTACGTAATCAGGAAACACTTCTAATTATTCATTATGATTTTCACAAATTGTCAGTGTGACGAAATGAAACACACTCATATTACACCCCATTTGCTCAAACTACAGAGGACGAATTACAGACACGAGAAAAAGAGAATTAGAAAGAGAATATCAATTAGAATAGGGCATAAAAAGAAGGGAAGGAAAAGAGGGGAAAAGAGAGAGATTGAATCAGTATACGAGGAAGAGTTTCTCGTGTCATCGGTTGAGAAAAGATGTGAACCAGCAAAGTGCCAGACGATTTTAAGTGGGCCGCTGCGCTTTTCTTCTGAAAGGAGAAAAGCGCGCCTTTTGCTGTGAACACGTGCTTCTAAGCTTCATTTGAATGTCTTTCTCTTACAAATAAATTAATCAGTAGGAGACTCATCAATGATTCTCGCTGTCTTTTTTGTAGGTTTCGCCGCGTACCATGGTCATTTTCATAGGTGGATTTTGATAAACATCCCATTGGAAAGGCAATTAATTTGGATCACTACTATTTTTGTTTGTTTTTTGGTTTTTCAAAAGTAGCTTATGTTGGGTAGCGAAATATGGAGCTGGCCGGAGATGTTCCTGGGACAAGAAAAAATGCTGAGAGCTGACGCGCTTTACCATTGTTCATTGAGCAATGACCAAGGGCGCTTTCGTTGTCTTCTTGAATTCTTGTTATAGATGTGTGGTTAGTATTGAGGCATTACTAATATTTTAATAAAATATGTTCCCGTCTGAGGTGGATTAGGGCATCAGCAGACGTCACTGACAAACCTCTGACCTGGAGATCTAAGGAACTGAGACGCGACGGTGGCAGAATTTTTTACACTAGCTACATACGAGTAGCTACGCCGAGTTCAACCACTGTCTGAAGGATAATTCTAGTAATATTAATAATAATAATAATAAGAAGAAATAGCTGAGGTGTTAGTAGCCCAAAATTTGCAATATTTCAATATTACGTAACGTTTTCAATAATACGAGAAAGTATGTGCTGTTGTAACACCACTAGGTATTTATTATATTGTCAGAGCAGCTTTCACTGGCTAGTGAAAATCCTGACTTCCAAACAGGAGATCGAGTGATGTTGGCTAATACAATAAATAAAAATGTGGGTAACGGCAGCCCCCCGCGTTGGTTTCGTGTGGGGTGGCGGTGTGGTGACGAGCCGTGTGGTGATCTGGTTGCAGGGAGGCGAGCGCCGCCGCCCGCGTCGCCGCCAGCCCGGCCCCGGGCGCCCTCGCCGGCCTCCAGCAGGCGGGCGGCGCCGCTGCAGCTCGCGCCCTGGCGCATGGCGCCCTGACTTAGCAGGTAGGGCCCGCGCCCGCGCCCCTCCCCTCGTACTCCCCCCTCTCCACCATCTCCTCCCTCAGCCTGCCCCAACGCTCTCTCACCAGCAATGTGTCTGACCTGGCTAGCCGATATCAACGGGCTGTTCTCTAAAAGGTCCAATATTCTTCGGGATTTAAGAGAGGCTATTTTTTTCAGATCATTAGTTTCTATTATATAAATATTAAGTTTCGCTGTTTTTACGCAAATGTACAGGTTTTTTTCTCTTCTCTCAATCCTGAGATGCTTTCAAACCTCCCCTACTTTTCTTCCTTCTTTTTCCCTTCTCACGTCTCGCCCAATCCACGACATTCTAACAGCCTCTTCCTCTTCTTTGCATCTCGTCACCGCCCCCTGTACCCGGCCCCAACATCCGGTACCAGAAAGTATTATATCTTATTTCCGTTAACCATAATTTGAGTATCTTTATTGATTATACGATTACGTCTTGAATATACACATGACGATAGTAAACCATTTTTTAAATTATAATTTTCGAAAAATATTTCCGTACTGAAAGCGATTGCACGTTATTAGTTGCTCCCAATAATGATCCTAATTAATTATAAACAATGGTAAGGACATCAATTCAATAAATCTCTTTCACATTTTCAGTAAATTAACCAATGCAAATATTCTAAAATATCGATTCTTTTGATGGAATACAGCATGATTTTCATTTTGAATTTAAACTGACCAACTTTACTGGACCTGAATTTTACTGGCCAACTTACGCGATTTATAACGTAAGTATTGTGATAGCTTCAAGTACCAGGTCCCGTGGTAGTATGAGTGAAGTGAACAAACAGGATTAGCGGTAAATGTCGAAGGCATCTTCTTGATGCCGCTGCCTTTTAATTCAGCATTGCACCATCATAAGTCATCCTATTATTATCATTGACTTCTACTCAACCACCCGTTATGTATTTATCCTAATTGTGCTCTACTACACAACTACATAGGATATCCTATTAAATAAAGAAAGAATAATATCCTAAGCAATACATCACATCACTTCCGAAGCAGTTGAAAGAAATCCAAGAGAAAATAACAATTACAGCTAACTCCCACCGCTTTGAAATAGCGACTTTGCAGTTGTGGGTCAGGTGTAGTTTCGGAATCACATCTCCAGTAATTAGGAGACAAGCGCAAAACGGTGCGGCACACCCGCCCCCGCCCCTGCCCCCGCCCCCGCCCCTGCCCCCGCCCCCGCCCCTGCCCCCGCCCCTGCCCCCGCCCCCGCCCCCTGCCCCGCCCCTCCCCCCGCAACCCTCCCCCGCCCCTCCTCCGCCCCCTCCCCCGCCCCCCCGCCCCCCGCCCCCGCCCCCTCCCCCACCCCCCGCCCCCGCCCCCTCCCGCGCGCCCTGCAGTCGCGTTTCCAAGCGCCGCGCGCCTCTTGTCTTGAAGGTGGGCAGGTTTCCGTTAGCCGCGGGGCGCAGCGTGGTGTTCGAGCGGGCAGTAGGGCGCGGGCCTCGTGTGTGAGCGCGCCGTGCGCCCGAGAACAATGGCCGGCCGCGCCCCCTCCCTCGCGAGCGTGGAAGGAATCTCAGCGCGACGCACGAGCGTGCGAGTCGCCTCTGGAGAAAGAGCTTCTGTCATACATTCCACATGTCGAACAACATTAAAATAGTAACGTCTACACCGGCTGCGATAATTCCGCGGCAACATCATTGGAGGGAGGTACTAGAGCTCGAGTCCCGACGGTGAAGGAGTTTCCATCCTAGCTACTTTGCTGGGTCGAATTCAGCCGCTGTCTGGAGAAGAATTCTAGCGACCGGCTGGTGTGATCGGTAGCTTCCTGTGGTTTCTCCGATCAACACCAGGTGCATGCCGGAGTAGTACCCTAACAAACGGACTACAATCAGCGCGCGACCTTTCCTTCCTTGTCCTTCACTTCTTCAATCTCCATTCACACACTCACATTTACTACATTATCATGCATGAAATCATGTGTCTGTTGCATCGGGGCCCCAATGGAGTATTTGCCTGGAAGAGGGGAAACTTCGCAATCCGGCGAGCAGGTGGGCGGCGAATATTGCATTCTAGCGGTGTAGCAACACGGGATATTAAAAGCACAGCACTTGCGGGGATAATGACGGGAGTAGTTGATGCGCCTCGAGTCAATACTCACTTTTTCACTGTCCTCTTTAGAATTGTTTTTAATTTTGCCATTTGACATTCAGCTTTTCAAAAACATGATGAAGGAACTGAAACTTTAATAATGACTCCAAACAAAATTAAATCAATGTTTTAGTGCGAATATGTGTGATTCAGAGGGCTGTGATTGCCAGTAGTTAGGACTCCGCAAGCCAAATCCAAAGACTTGAATGAACGACTCCGTCCGGCAGGTCCTAGGGTTCTAGCCCCGGCGATGGCGGAATTTTCGACACTAGCTCTGCATGTAGGTTGCCAGTGTGTGAAGAGAAGAGGAGAGAACAACGGCCGGCTGTTCCGATCGGTAGCTTTCTGTGGTTTCTCCAGTCAATAGCGGATGAATGCCGGAGGGGGCTGTACCTTCGTATTACAAAGGGCCATGCACCGCGCGCGACCTTTCCTTCCTTTTCCTTGCCGTACCCTCTCCCCTTGCACACACTACTTTTATTGGCACTGCACTACCACACATGTCGAAGATCAGTCGGGGGCTTAGAGTTTAAACCGACCGGCGTTGTTTCCCCCCTGGGTGGAGATACCTGCGGAGGGAAATCTCCCACAAGCGGACTTGTAGGTGGGAGATGCGTCTCACCATTCAGTGGAAGATGCACCCGCTACCTTTCGAGTTAAATCATTCACTACATTAACGGGAATAATTACCGTGGCTGTCGACGTGTTTCGAAACATCAATTAATAAACTGAAAGCGCTACGCCGCCTACAAGCTACTTGAAGTGAGTCTTGGAAATCAACTGCTAAGGATCTCATTTCCATGCACCGATCCTGACGTACTGAGATTGCTATGACTACAGACCGGAAGTTTAGGCATTTATTTTACCTAAAACAGACAGGCAGAAAGGCATTTATTTTTTCTACAGTAGGCATAGAAAACTTGACTATCCTCATAAACCTCGAAGTCGTATTGTTCACTTAACTTTTAACTTCGAATACACGAAAAATCTCTTGAGTACTGTTTGAAAATATTTTCTTTGTGTATTTTGACACTTTGAATCAAAAAAGTCCTTGTTTTCGAAAGCTAGAATGCGACAAATATTTTCTCTTCGAATTTGTTTTCCGAATCACCTCCTCGGGCTGGTAAATACCATTTCACACTACATTAAAAGGAAGGTTTTATCATATCTAATGTATTTTTTCTGTCACTGTTCTTTGCTCCTTACATTTTGCAACTTGCAACTAACAAGCGTATTTTGTCCACTTCATTTAACAATCATGGTTATTTAATTTTTGTCCTTTTACCTCTGTCCTTTGAGCATTTTTTCTTTATTGCTCTCTCACGATATTTTAATATGCTCTCTTTTTGTCAGTTGTTGTGTTTTTTTACAAAATACTGTTCTCAACATATTTATGAAAGAAAACATTGTCCGTGTAATGTTTTCGCCAACATCTGATATATGCTCGTCTTAATGTAAGCGCTGTACCAAACAGGTAATTTAAAAAAGTGTCCCATGTTCTAAATCAGTATTCAATTCGAGTAGAGAACTAATTAATAGGGTTCTTAAATGAGTTTTCTATCTGTTTTTGTGTACTTTGATAATGTTCCGTGTAATGTGATTCGTCTTCCGTTTTCCTTTTATGTCTTCTCCATTCTCATGAGTACAATGGGAGATCAGGATATCTTGCAAGTAGGTAGTAAAATTGCCATATACAGTCCATTAATCATCTAATGTTATGGAGGCACCGTTCCTGGAAGTACATGCCATGCCAAATGTTTCCAAGGAGTCTCTAGACTTAAGACTCCAAAAAATATGACACTGCGACACACACAAATATCTTTGAAAGATACCAATATATTATGTTATTTCATTGAGCTATGAACATTATAAAAGGTTGATTCCTGCAATAAACATGCGATGGCTGTTAAAAACGTATTAAATAAGCTTCCGAGCAGAACAATAGCATTGTTCTCAATCAAAGCATAGCTACAGGCGGGAAATGCTGCCGTACAGTAATACTGAATAAATATATCTTGAATACGTAATAATAATTCCTAAAGTAGTTTCTCCTGTATTTTGTGTGTGTGTAATAAGTCCCCTTTTGATAAATCTGCATTTTTGCATTTAATAATCTCTCTAGTATCTTAGTATGTATGAATTCCATTTCAGCTTCTGCGTTGAACTATTGCTCATTATAATTTAGATACCTGTAGATATTTCTTGTGTAAAAGTTCAGAATAAATATTGCTATGTATTCAAAAGTGTTGTAGTATTCTACACAATCATACCCGGCCCACTGAGACAAAATTTCAGAATAAATATAGAAACATTTTAAGAAAAGAGGATTTGAATATGAGAATAATGTGAGAAATATAAAAGTAGAAGTATTTCTAGAGAGAAGATGAGATGTTTGATTAACTACTTCACCATCAAACGTAATCTGTGAAACGAGTGATGAATGCCATGTCTCCTGCTACCGAAAGAGCAGATTACACGGGGAGGGAGCGCTTTCCCGCAGTTCCCACGCGCGCCTAACGCCCGCGCCTGGCTGTGTTGCGTGCAGGGAGGGGCTGCCGCCCGCCATGCGAGCTCGCCCGCGGCGGCGCCCGCCCCCGCGCGCCGCCGCCGCCCCCGCCGCCTCCTCCGCCGCCGCCGCCGCGGCCGCCGCCGCCGCCCTCCTGCTGCTGCGCGCCGCCCTCATCTGCGGTGAGTAGTAGTAGTAGCAGTGCCCGAGCCGCGCCGCCTCGCGCTGGCGCAACGGCCACGAAGAGAGAGGCGCGTTCCTTTCGCGCCGCAGATTTCATCCTGCTGTCAACGGAGGCCGAACTGTGCCGGGTTTCGGGTGTGTTCAGAATCACTAATCCGCCCAAAACCAGTATTAATGTACAGAAGCGTGGCTGGATTCTCGAGGACACGAGTCCCCACAATGTCAATGACATCCATCTTTTCGGGGGTCGACGGTGGCTGCGGGCTCCTGATTTCAGATCCCCGGTGTCGTGCATCGGCTGCACCAACCGAGTTACGTCTATATGAATGTACTCGAAAACATCCATAAACCTTCAGCTGTTGTTACACCTCAAATCTGCCTGGAGGGGCTGTTGAGTAGAGGATATTGTATGGCGGCCGTTCAGATTGCGTTTCTGTCTTTATCTAGGGACTCTAGTCGCTTGTGGAAGGCGCCACGCTAAGCTAGTATACGTGTAACTCTTCATATTGCCTTAAAGTGCTATCATTTCTCAACTCCTAAAAGCTGTCTGGTGGGGCTATCGAGCGAGAGGATATGAGTACGGCCTTTCATGTCGCGCTACTCTCAAGGCAGGGGCTCTAACGCAGGGCGTCGCCCGCACCTCAGGAGCCGTGCTTGTCACGGCTGCCGGCGGCCTCCACCGTTAACGTTCTCTCCCACAACCCACAGGGCGCTCGTTTATTCTCAGCTGCAAGTCACGGATGCACGTGTGAAGAAGGAGTAGGTGCTGAAGTTATTTTTACTCATTACAAAGGGGTTCAATTGTCCCAATAATGTTTCTGTCCACTTGACAGCTACCAGCTGACAGGGGAGAGGGGGTTTCGTTATCCAATTAGACCCTTCAAATTCGGATGAGGCCACTACAGAGTTGCCGATGCTTATTAAGAAAAAATACACCCTACAGTAGAGATGCGACATCTATGTCGATATTTTTAAAACATCAACATTTCTGTAGAAACATCGATGTTTTAAACATCGATGTATTAACGCCGATGTTTTGTGATCGATGTTTTCTTCTTTTCCGACGTTTTGTTTCCAAATAAAAATTCCCATGATCACAATACTGTAAAAGGTAAAATATGAAATAATAATTGATGGTTACACAGTAGTTCATGTGTAAGAAACAAAAGAAATGCAGTATGTACTACCTTAATCGACCAAACCTGTTGCCCGAGATGACCTCCATGCCCTTGTATTTCCTCTTTCTTCATATTCATTTTTCACATTGAGATATGGGCAACAAATACGCTGTAGACGTAGGGTCTGCCCCTTCTTCTTGTACCCATATTCCGCGAATTGATAAACACGAACACTGAAATTGAATTTTAACGCAAACGAATTTAATGTTAGAGGTTACTAAAGCAGTCTAAAAAAAACGATGTTGAAAAACATCTGTGGTTTTCAGTCGATGTATTTTTAATATCAATATTTTCATTTTGAACTTCGAGTGTGCTAACATTGATGTTTTGTTATCGATGTTGCATCTCGATAGGACGACGCGACGTAACTGAAAATTAAAGAATGTCTTTTGTCGCCATTATTTGTTTGGTTATGCGTCGTGTGTGTGATTCTGTGTCGACTAATGTTGTGTGCGCTCATTGCTATTTATTTATTACTACCGCTGCTGCTGTTGTGATCTGATGCCAGAACGACCATAGGACTACGAATCTACCGCCTGAGTTTTGTGGCAGCATCTGTCTACCCAACCTCCAACTGTCAATTTGACAGAATATTATTCGGACAATACTTCGTTGTTGTTTTTTTTAGTTTTGAACGTTGTGTTTGTAATTTCAACGTCGCAGGAAAATAGTGTAGTTTAAAATATTTCGGGGAATGTGGTTTTTATGCAAAATAATCTTGACCAATTTTCTGGTATTCAACTTTAACGAGTGATTATGAATTACGAACTGAAGAATTTAAGCGTCCGTAGTTTCTCTCGGCACGGAGAAATATTACGTTCCACCACGAGCAACATTGCCGCCCACCAACTTGTGCTTTGTCAGGAACTTGGCTTGGTTGAGAGAGCTCAGAGACAACACCATTGCCTCTGCAGCATCGGTGATCGGGAGGAACTACGGTTCGGGCCGCGACGGTGGCAAGAGTTTCCTCACTAGCTAGAGAGCTACGTCGAAGTCTTAGCTGCTGTCTCAGGGAAAAATTTAGCGGTCGACTGCTCTGTACAGTAGTTTTTCGAGGCTTCTTCAATCAATTCAAACCGAGAGAAGTGGCTCAGGGCATCAACTGATGTCGCTGCAATGCTTCAGACTGAATGGTCCTAGGTTCGAGTTCCAATAGTGACAGGATTTTCAACACTAGTTTGTCGGCTAGGTTGAATTCAGTTTCTGTCTGAAGGAGAATTCTAGCGGCAGGCTGCTCTGATCAGTAGTTTTCCGTGGTTTCTCCAACAGACGAATGCCGGAGCAGTACCCTTACAAACGGGCCACGGGTCGCGCGCGATCTCACCTTCCTCTTCCCTGTCCTATCGTCACCCCTTACACACACACAATAACATGCACTACACAAGCACACATGCCGGGAGACCCTTTGGGAGCTTAGAGCTTGTCTCGGTTGGGGCAGTACCACGCAGATGGAGATACCTGGTTAGGAAAACCCCACAAGCAGACGCTAGGTCGGCGTAGGATCTCGCCACCTACCAGTAGAGGAAGATCACCGCCACCTACCGAGGGAAAACATGCACTTCATTTACGGGCATATCGGCCTTACCAGATGAAATCAAATGATGAAACCAAAATGCCTGAAATTACTGACAATCAATCAATCGGTCGGTCGATCGATCGATCGATCAATTCAAAACGACTGCCGGAACAGTGCCACAAACAAGCCACAAACCACGTTGACTTTCCTTCATCATCTTTATCCTTTCCGCACTCCTTACACCTACACACTTACACCTACATGCACTACAGAACCATACATGTCGGGACACCAGTCGGGTGCTTGAATCTTGCCCCGGCTGGAGTGATACTCCACTGGGGGAAGACGCCTGAAGGAGGAAAAAACCGCAAGCCGGGCGTAGGTGAGCACCGAATCTCACGTTGCAGCGTGGGCGAAACATTGCTGCTCCCTGAAGTATAAGATGCAGCCCTAAGTAGATGACGCTCCCGGAATCAATAAACACTGACCCATTTACTAACAGCGTATTCTTTGACGCAAGCGGTAATTTCAGTTTCTTCGTACTTCCAAGTTGAATGGCCTCTCTCAGAATTGGTGCACCAGATGAGTCTGGGAACCCCGTCTCACGGATTCCTCCTCGGTTATTATTCCTCCTCCGTCGTTATGCAAGGAGTTATCCTTCATTGCTTTGTACTTTTCTTTCAACGGCGTCAGTGACACATTTGAAGATTCTTATCGATGCCACTGCTTTTATTCTAAAGGAATACGTTTTTAATTACTCAGAGTTAGGGATTGTTATCAACATATAATTACTTAGTTGCAAAAATGATGCATTCATGAAATGACAAAATATTCATGAGATTCCATTGAATCCAGTAAACTCTCCATGATCAATGCGAATCATTTTATTACTGTTTTGTTCCACCCTTCAAAACTGTTAATTTATCATTTTATGTGGCTATCGAAAGAAATAAACTGACTATTTTTAATAACTATCATTTACCTTAATAATGCAAATAATTACTAAACGACTAACAAATTAAGATTATATTTAAAGTCTGAAGACCTTTTGTAATCCACTTCTTAGTCAGGTGAATGCATTTATTACACAAAAATTTGTTTCATAATGCACATTTCATGTTTAGAAAAAGAATAACCATTAGTATAAATAAGAAAAATGTTTACTCGTATAAAGAGTGAGGTTTAAATAACAGCATCCAGTTACCATTTACAGTTAAATACCAAACATTTGTAGTTGCAAGTCATGTAACTTTCAAAGTTAAAATTAAATGCCACACTTCATCCGCACCACGTTTTTTATTCATGGATTCCCAGACCAGCGTGTTAAAAGTCTCTGGCAATCTAAAGCTACTCGATGACTACTCTTCGTATTATCTGTGGAGAATGTGGTGGATGTTTCTGAAGCAACTTTGCCTTTTAGAACAACATAGTCGGGTGGCCACTGACCCTCGGAAACAAAAACAAACTACTTAGACGGAGACGAAGAAAACTAAAGAACATGGCTTCATGTTTCTTTGATAAAAATTTACCGTACCAACTTACGTAAATATTCTTAAATGCCAGGCGCACTTCACTGTATATTTGTAGTCGCATGACACATCTCTCTGATGGCATCATTCAACTTTTTTTTACAGACATTCGCAGATGGAAAAGCTCAGTAATATGAGAGGAAAGCTAATACTTAAGTGACGTCCAAACATATTTAATTAATCGTGGGAATAAATTAGGCAAGTTTTCAACATAATGTGGAGTCGGAAATGGAAATTAGCTGGGAGATCAGTATTGTAAAGTTGCAACTGTCTACGTATTTTGTGGAATAATGGATATCAAACAAATATCAATAAATTCATAAAATAGTGAAATATTTTCATTCTGAAGAATAATATTCTTGTTCTTTTTGAATATCACGTAAAAAATATATGTCATCAAATTTTTTGTGATTCAGATCCGTAGTAACATGAGCAAATAAATTTCAAACTGTTAAAGTAAACAAGTTACAAAATTTCTGTCAAAATATGTAATAGTTGTGCTGTGTGTCGTCTTTTTTTAATAAAAATAAAATCTCTGTCAAATAAAATAGGTTTTTTGGAAGGAAATTGATATCAGTTGTTCATTATCACGTCCAAATTGGGTCTCCTCCCTCATTTGACAGTTGCTTTACATCAGGTCATTGCCCTTCCTTATTCGTTTTGACCTTGCAACTGCACTACGCCGAACTTTCACGAAAGTTGGCTTCCTCCGATCGGGGAGAAGACGATCCTCAAGCGTTCGCTTCGGGAGAGTGAAACAGGGTGTAAATTCATTGTAGACTCTTGCTCATAGAGAGTCTAGTTTCCTGGATTTCTGTTTTTCTCCTGGCCATGTTTTCATTTTGTATTGCATGTGAAGATGAATAAAATAATGAACGCGTCTATAAGTCAATAATGAATTCTTTATTCCAAAAATTTTTAAAAATAAAAACAAAATTTCTTTAAATATTTTAAAATCATGGAACATACTTGCGTTCCAGACGTACCACTAAACGTGTGGCAGAGTTTCCTGCATGACTCAAAGGATTTCATTGCAATGTGAATACTCATGGCCAATCTGTGTCACCAGGGTGTTCGTGTGTGTACAGTGGGTATGCATGTTGCGTTCTTCTTTTAATTGGTCATCAGTTTTAGTGCGGATATTGTGTACGTGCGCTAAATATTTTTCACTTCGGCATTTCATTTATTTAACAAATTATTTTTGTGAATTTAGGTTGAATAAGTCAAATATACATTTCAAAGTGTTTACAGTACACCAGTCTAATGTGAACCATTGACATTGACACAGTGGTGAGATTTCGTGAAATGAAGGTCAGTCATTCCATCCTCTTCAATCAGGAAACACTATATCCTCCCCAACGGACAGGGAATATATTCTCACAACCTGCCTCAGCAAGTATATGTAATTTTTTGGATTTAACATCAGAGTCGCGCTTAGAGACGACCTTGCAAAGACTACTTGGAACACTTACTTACAACTGGCCACAACTAATAAAAAGGCACACTTAATAAGCAGAAGAAATCCAAAGAAGTCAATATTATCGGCTCAACTAAACTATTATTATCTAAATAATTATATTCAGCATTACGACGAAACTATTTTAATAAATGCATGGAAAAATACGATGCAATTATGAGTAGAAGTCATTGTGAAAAATGAAAGTGGGTTTTGATAAACATTCTAGATTTGGGTGCTGTTATTTAGGTAATATAAAATTCTCTCATTAAAAATAATAGACATTTTTAAAGTGATAGTAGCTCACTCATTTATACGCAGGAAATTGTGTCCTTATGGAAAAATTCTAACCCGATCTATATCAGTATCAATTTTAACCACGAAATATCGCAAGCTCGAGACAAAATCTGAGTTTGTGATTCAATAATAGTATGTAGTTTTTAATTTGTTAATCCTTTAATTCGAACAAGGATTAATTTATTTGAAAAATTTACCATACAGATGTTGATTTTCTCTGTTTACATAATTACGTTGTATAATAAATAAATAAATAAATTGTATAATTGCCTGTGAAAGTTTCTTAGTATTTTTAGGCAGACGCACGTCTTCCATTCTTCTTTAATGTACACTTTATTTTGATTTGCTGCTACCATGATTTTAGGTTAATGTCTTAACGAGACCAACTTTGTCTACTTCATGTAAAGAACTGTTCTTGAACGTTCATGATCATTTCATTGTTTATACCAATGATATTATTGAACTTAGATGATAATATCTCGAAAAGGTGAATGTAACAGTGAAATGTATTGTCTAAATTATTAATTTATTAATTTAATATACGAAATGTATGTTCATCACTTTAGTTTTGAACTATGAACTTTTGTTTAGTGTATGCTACTTTCAGTTTCATTTCATTGTAAAAGTTTAAAGAAAAATCAAACATTAAAATCGTAATATTATATAATAAAAACTCGTGAAATTGTGTGAAACACGTATAAGCGACGACATCTCATATTGTCAATCATTTGTTTATTTTTTCCCTTTGAATTAGCATGTATATTCGTTTTGCGCCTTGCTTGAGACCTTTGAGTATTCACTATGCAAGGAAGGCGAAAAAGTTTTACAATTATGGTAAAGTGGTGAACATCGAAATTCTGTTTTTGTGAATTTGCATGTAAATTAATCCCTCTCAGTTAATAAATTAATCTGTCACTTGGAAATTTGTCTTGGAATTTTAAATACAATAACTTTTTTTTAATATCCTTAATATTTTTGCATTATATTGTATACTCGTCTCTATGTTACATACTTGTCTCGGCGATGAAGTAAATGTGAACAAATAACAACTTTCACATTTATTGCAGTAACCTAAACGAAACTTAAATAAAGTGTTTACAACCAAAACGAGTGGAAATGCGCAACACACATACAAGTTTCCTCCTCTTAGTGCCGTAAGTTATTCCTCAACCTTTACTGCTTATTTTTAAATGCATGCCATATTTTAAAAATATAAATCGAGGACAAAATTGCATTGAGAAATATATAATTGATAGAGAAACTTGGCATTATACCATTATATATTTTTTTCAAATGCACTCTCTTCTATTCCAGTATTCCATTCTAATATCTAAAGAAACAATTGCAAGTGCTTTCCAGAATTTGTTGATAATGTAACAGGAAATTGATGTAAATAATCCCTCAATATAAAAATACATTAAGGTCTATTCATGCTGTTACAAAGATGGTTTAAATTGGTTCCAGAAGAAAGGAAGGTACATGCAATTTTGTACCCGAAAATCAGATTATCGCTGCGGTGGATGGGTGTAAGTGTATGTCACGCATAACTCATTGGAATATTTTAGTCTAAAACTTCGTAAATACGTCAGAAGTAAGATTTATTTGCATCGTTCCGGAGATTAATCATGGCATGTGTGCGAAGTTATAACTCAAAAGAACCTTAAATGCTGATTTTATGACCGAAAATGCGAGATTATATTGTTGAGTTGATACGCTCATGATTACCATAATGGTATCGGGAGAAAAAGTAACAAGGTAGTCATTTGATGAAGTTTCAGTGACATCCCATATCAATAGCGTCCGAGTTCCGAACAAATTCATAACACCTGTTTCATTCCAAATTGTAAAAAAAAATTTAATGTGGAATTTTCCGAATTTCGTTTTAGACCTGCGTGCTGCGCTTACATTACTCATTTACATGTACTCCAATTACCCCTTCTAATTTATTCGTAAAGTCTCACGTTAACAGAAACCAAATTTTCGGTCGTATCGTTTAAAATATAAAGAGAGATGAAAGGCGAGTAGGAGGCGCGGGTGGCTGGCGAGACGCGGCGGCAGCGGCTGATCCCAGCGAGCGCCTGATAGCGGCGGCGTCGGCGGCGGCGGCGGAGGAGGAGGAGGAGAGCGGCCGGGGCTGCGCGCGGCGGGAGAACGAAAGCACGTCGTCTCGGCCGGTGCGCGCGCTTTCCCACCGCCGCCGCCTACGCCCCCTCCCCTCCCCGCACCACCCCTCCCCACTCCATCACCGCCGCTTTCTTTGCGGGCGCCGGCGCCGCGCCGCGCCGCGCTGGTGCGGGCGCGCTGCACAGTGGACCGAAATCACTCCACGCGCAAACACTGCGAACGACAAGGGACGTAAACATTCTGAAACCTTCTAAAGTGAAAACTTAATATATATATATATATATATATATATATATATATATATATATATCAATAGCGTCCCATATCAATTTTATATATATATATATATATATATATATATATATATATATATTATAATATATATATATTTAAACATCACAAGGTTTGTCATCACTTTAAACTACGAATCTACTCGTACATTCACCATTGAGCATTTCCGATTTGCAGTAGTAACTTTATCGCCAATTTTTGCAGAAATTAAGCCGGGGCCGGTCTAAAGGGTATTTGGAGGGGGAGGCAATTTCAGTTCAAACTCCTCCCCTGTAAATACTTCTAAATATTTTATTTATTGTTTACCTTGTATAAAAACGTGTATTCATATGGATATACTCCCATCAAAAGCAATTAGAACAAGATGTGGTAAGGTTTTCAATAAATAGAGTAAAATTACAAAAAAATGTTAGATTTAAGGGTGGAAGCATGACCTTCAGGTTTCCATGGAACTATCACTAAAATAAAGATCATTATAAATGAAATGAAAACATTGGAAATTTTAAATCCTATATCTTGTTTTCGGAGCGACTACTTTCACAAAGTTGCATCGGGTAATGCAAATGTTTAAATGTTTATTTTTCCCTTGATATCATCGTTTAATGTCTTCAAAACATAGCACTTAATTATTTCCCCATTCTAACATATTTTAGCAGCATAATGTTGAATTAAAGTATTAATAACCTCACTCTTTGTGAAATGTTACGCATTATGAAGTAACACGTTTTACCTGCTTTCGTGGTGCCATAAGGACCTTTTGCGTCCACCCACCCAACGTGTTCAACGATGGCAGATACGAGCACTCCGCGGCGCCTCTGCCATCTCTCTGCCTCGAGCTGTCGTTTTTTATTTCCGGTTGGCGCTCCGGTTCAACGACGGTTTGAAAAAATTCGGCTCCGTTTTTTGCGCCAGCGTCGAGATCTACCAGTGTACCTTATGGAACTCGTTCTTGTACCCTGGGTCTTCTAAATCCGGTTGACGCGACGGCGACAGTCGAAAGTAGCCAACGCTGCCTTCGGCGCAGGCAAGAACAGCTGCATTCTCGCTCCCACTGCTGGACTCCCACTTCTCCACTCACGCAACATTGCGCTCGGAGCTTATACGTTTCGCTGCCACCTGCAGCAGCAAACTTCCAGCTGAATAAAACCACACAAAATACTATCATGCATACTCCTCACGGTCAACAAATAAAATACTCTCGTATAACACTGCAACAAATTAAATATTTTAACAAAATCAGTTTTCACGAATATTGCAATAACATAATATAGTGAATATATATATATATATATATATATATATATATATATATAATCATACGCAGTTCAACAGTTACTTGCTTACCTAGATTATTACAAAGGTTTCTGTTCGATAAGGCTCCATATGAATATCTAAAGTAGGTGACCTCTTCCTTCGAGCCTTGCTGCCGCATCACGTCAGCTGTGTTCTAAGCAGTGACGGACTGAATATGAAAATTCTAGTCGGTACGTATCAGTACGGGTAGTCAGTCTCAGTACGTATCAGTCGGTACGGGCAGAAAAATATATACAAATATTTCTGTTTTTCAATCAAAAAGAAACTATTTCATAGTAGTTGGATTTTGCACCCCACTCACATTGTGCCTCTTTCTGCGCGAGTTGAAATTTAATGACATGATACTGTGTTTAATATCATCGTCGAAATCGAGCATGGGTCATATAATAGAAAGTGCATCGTCTCTGTGCTAACTGCTTTTGGATGTTCATGTTGATAATAGAACACGTGTGTACGTTACCAAATAGAAATCTCTAGGCGCCACAGTTACTCTTCCGCGTGCCGCAATTCACTTGAAGGAACGCCTGCAAATCTCGACCGTCAAACAGCTTGTTCCACCTTTTGTTTTCTTCGCCCTTTGAACCGAGTTATGCAACACCATTCACCGTTTCCGGGTCGCCCACCTGCACACCCGAATTCCTGTTCCGAGAGAAAGGCGGTGAATGAACCTAGTCCTGAGAGTGGAACATACTGTTAGTTATGAAATATTTAATTTGTAAAAAGTTAGCAATTATTTTAAAATACGCGAAGGGCTTGGTAGTAGTCACAAGAGTAGAAGGGGTAGTAAAGAGTACCAAGATCCACAACAGGCCCCGCTCCCAGCCTCCCGCTTTTCGTAAATGTTAATATCTCGATTTTGGTGAAAGTGTGGCTTATTTATTTATTGCCCCCAAGCACTTCATGTAAATATTCGTCAGTCACACAGTGGAACTAATAAAAATCTAACGATTTAATTTTTGAATAATATATCAATTTTGCTCAAAAAACAAGATGCAAAAATGTTTGATCCTTTTTGATCAGGTTGGATCAAGTATTGTTAACTGAGATTAGAGTAAGAGATGGAGAAAGATGGAGAAAAATATGTAACTGAAGTTAATAGCTTAGCAAAAGAGTGACTAAATCGTGTTAAGAACGTATCTTCAAATACGAGAAACTAAGAGTTTTCTTTTATACTATTACGGGAAATCCTGCATATATATTTTTTTAAATTCGTGGTTAATAGATGAAAATGTCAATATTATAGATCACAACTGTTCTAAAACGTTTCTACGACAATTCATGTGATCTTTTGGTTAGATTAAAGAAGACTGTGCAAGGATCCCAAGCATACTCATGTAGGAGAGGAATTAGTTAGTTTTTGATTGTAGAATGCTATCGTTAATTGAATCATAAGTTTAAAAGATAAATAATTGCTAACCCACCTTTATGTAGTGGAGAGCTTTACTCTCAACCACATAGGCCCCATTCTCCCATTGATCTAAAAAAATATCCGGCAAGCAACGGAGATAAACAATGCAACCAAAAGCTGTGCAATCACGGAGTATTAAAATGATTGTTTCCTGATGGGTTACTCAAAATCAAGAAGAAAAAAGTCGGAATCTACCACTAAGTTTTGAGTATTTTGGGGGGATTAATACATTTCATTGACAAAATAACAGCCTGAACGATCTCGCCTATTAAAAATTAATGTTTTCAGGATATCCTTTAGTAGTATTGTGTTGATAGCGGCCTCTGACGACCTCAGGGGTCTCCGTGTTTATCGTGTGGCTGGGTCAATGCCCAGAGGGTGCGTTGGGAGCAGGTGCAAGGTCGTGCCGCCGTCCCAGAGGGCGCGGGGGAGGGGGCGAAGGACGCCGGCCGATGAGGCGGGTCGTCGGCCGTTCGCCCTTCGCTTCACCTCCTCCAGAGGGCGAAGGGTCGCGCCCAGGCCGGCGGCCGACAGCGGCCCAGCGAGGAAGAAGAGGGCGGGCCCTTTGGAGGTTAGCTGGAGTTGCCGCCTTCCTTTGCCGGCTTGCCGAAGGGAAACTTCTTTCCAGCTCAAGTCAAAAGCGAATGGACGAATAATGCCAACTGTTTACATTAAATAGACATAAACAGTATAGGTGTTGTGGTGCGTTATCGTTGGCATTTTTCATGAAATAATTGTAAACGTTGTCATTGCCAACAAAAGTATTTAATATAAGAGCAGCTTTCGATGGCTTAGCCATCATCATCAGTTGTCTGCTGGATGGAAGCCACAAAACGACTACGTTTGTGTTGTTTGAAACGAAACGTAGTCGTTTTGTGGCTTCCATCCAGCAGACAACTGATGATGATGGCTAAGCCATCGAAAGCTGCTCTTATATTAAATACTTTTGTTGGCAATGACAACGTTTACAATTATTTCAGACATAAACAGTGCTTGATTTGTAAAAATTTTAGGTCCCGGAAAGCGCACCAATTTAATTATAAATTTAATACATATGCTCATATATTTATAATATAATTTAATAATTATTTGCGAGGTACCGGAACGCCATTACATCGCGTTCCGACAAAAATCAACCCATGGACATAAATATATAAAGTTTTAAGTAATGGTAAAGGTGGTATTAAATAAATAAATCCTAGGTCAATTAACATTCACGAGTCATTCCTGGAATCAAACATTCTGAATTGGTTCAAAAGTTTACTATGTAATGTTCAAAACTCCAAAAACAATTAGTGAAAATGTTCGTTAAAGAATCCTGTTCTAACGGGTGAAATTTTTTTAATGCGACTTTTACTATATGACAGAAAGGGAAGTATAATAAAGAATTCAATCTAAACTTCATATCGTGCTTTGCTCAGGCGAGCAGCGATAACAGGTATTGAGAGATTGTAGCAATAGGTTATTTTCGTTCCTATTTAAATGTAATATTACGAGTTAAAACATAGAAAATGTGATGTTATTCGTACATTCGAAACTCACTCTTAGAAACGGCTAATAATTGATATGTAAAAAAAATAAGATGTTACATATTGTTGGTTGTTAATAATTCTTAACGTTGACCATTGTGTTATTATGGCAAATCTCTTATACTTTCCAGTCTCTTCTGTTCTGTAGATAGGTAAAAAAAGCATTTTTTAAATTTCATGTATGATTACATAATTGAAATAGTCACTTGTTTATGCTGTTTCTAGCGGTTTTACACAAAAAATTTTGATAGAAATCGGAATGTTCCATAGCATTTTCTCAGGTAAAGATCAAACTTTTGCCTCTCTCCCTCATTTTTCCTTACTCTCTCTCTGTCTACCTCTCTCACTTCCTCTCCCTCCCTCACTCGTCTTTCTCTCACTCCCTCTCACTCTCACTCCCCTCCCTCTCACTGCCCTCCCTCTCTCACTCTCCTCCCTCTCTCTCTCCTCCCTCTCTCACACTCCTCACTCTCTCACTCCCTCTCCCTCTCTCACTCCCTCACCCTCTCTCACTCCCTCTACCTCTCTCACTCCCTCTACCTCTCTCACTCCCTCTCCCTCTCTCACTCCCTCTCCCTCTCTCACTTCCTCTCCCTCTCTCACTTCCTCTTCCTCTCTCACTCCCTCTACCTCTCTCACTCCCTCTACCTCTCTCATTCCCCTCCCTCTCTTACTCCCTTTCTCACTCCCTATCGCTCCCTCTCCCTCTCGCACTCTCTCTCCGCTCTCAGTCATTCTCTCTCTCCTCTCTCCCTTCTCCCTGCCTTACAAGCTTTACTTCCCTTCCCATCTCTCGCAAATGTGTTTGCATACTGGCAAACTTTAAACCTCGCGATGAACAGAAGGGGGAAAAGAGCCGTTGGTTGATGAGATCGATAGATTTACGGTCAGAAATGCATAACATTTGATGCCACATGTGCAATAGCATTTTTCAGTCCAAAAAACATCTAATCAGGAGATAAATACTTAACATAACTCTGATTATTAAGAACGGTTGTCGGGTTTTGTCCAAAAATATATCCAAAATTAGTGTATTGTCAAAATAAGGTATTGTAATTTAGAAGAAGTGTGCATGTGAGAAATTAAGAAGAAAATTTAATTTGGGGATATCTATTCTGTCGTGGAAGAAATGGGTCCCTGTCTTTCTTACTTTTAGACAGAAGACAAAAAATGGACACTAAGAAAGAAATAATGGACAGCTGTGTGCTGCCAGTAATGCTGTATGAAGCACAAAGCTGGACCCCAACGCAGAAACGTATGGAAAAATGAAGTGTGACTCAAAGGTGAATGGAGAGGAAAATACTGAACAATTCTATATACGACAAAATAAACGATAACGATAATATCAGAAGAACTACCCAAATAGCAGATGCCCTGAAGCGGCCAAGAAATTGAAATGGAAATGAGGAGGCCATGTTGCCAGAATGAATCCGGAAAAGTGGGCGTATGCAGCCACAATGTGGGACCCGAGAGTTAGCAAAAGACACGCAGGAAGACAGAAGATGGGATGGTGCTGCGAACTACAGAGAGTAGTAGGAGCAGTGAACACGGGCAGAAAGTGTAAAGTGAAGTGTAAAGTGTAAAGGAGAAAGCGCAAAATGTAAAGCGTATCCTGAAGCAGGAAAATAGAGCTCAACAACCATCTGAAGTCGCTCACGTGATGTATGTCAAGAGCTAACCCTGCTTAGATACAGGAAGCTTTTGCCAGAACGGAATTAGTACAGCCTTTTTTTATTTATTACTTTCTGCAGAATTACGAAGTATTATAACTCTCATAAAATTTGGTATTTTTGTGACAAATATACGATATCCGAGACCATACTTATTCGGGGGGTAAATGAAGCTCCATGATCAGACAGCATGAAGTCTCAGAAATAATTGTAGCCAGCATAGTGCCCAGTAAGATAAATATTCGTGTCGTTTTTGTTAGGGCTTTTGACACTTTTCTCATTCAACATACATTTTTATATCCAATAATTTTAAAATTACTGATGTATAATTTGCTTTTCCTTCAAACACTGACCTTTTCTTCGGCTGCATTCCCCAGCAGCTATACCAGTTTCCAATCGTGCTATATAAAGGAAGAGTGTGCCAAGGTGGACGTGCCGACCAAAGGTTCCCAATATACTACTCTACGTGAATTATGAATAGGTTGTTATGACGGGTAAAGAATACCTCTGTCGTTAATAGCTGCGTCGTTATGAAAAGATGTCAAAGAGTTTGCAAACACATGTTACTACATCGGTCGTCGTTGAACTGGAGCGCTACATTTAATTCATAACAACAGAAGTAGGCAACAGCCATAATTTTACAGACACCGTTGAAAGGTACAGAGATGCAGAATCATCAAATTGACTCAAACTTTGTGAATGAGTAAGAGAATGTTTCATCATTTGCCGAGTGACTTTTCTCCACATAATAAATGTGTTTCTCTTGTAATACGTTCATTGAAAAGTGTAAATGTCAGCAAGTCTAAACAACTCAAAAGGATGAATGTTCTTGCATTATGAAACATCCAGTGCGTCAGATTTCTGCCATTGCTTGTCGTCGTTTTCATATACTCATCAGAAATATATTTTTAAATATTTATATGTATTTATTTATGATATTATATTATTTATTATAAACTTTACTTCTAAAGTACGAGTCATAACTTCATTAGTAATAAGTGGAAGTTCGAGGTAATGAAGGACCTCTGATGAGCTTTATCAATCAGTCAATCACCCGCAAAATATACTCCAAACTTGATTATGAAACAACTTCTATAATAAAGAATTATCTCCCAATCGTATAAAATGATATTGCATAACAGCTATTCAAAATTCGTTGTTGTTAAATTCAATCGAATATTTTTAAAGTATTAAGTAATTTCAGGATTTTAATGCGGCAGAATGTGTACAATTTTTTAAATTTATCATTTCATATAAAAGCTTACACATTTTATTTTACATAGAAATAGTACACCCGTACACTGGTTAGCAAATCTGGCTGTTTCTCAAGTTCGCGGGTTCAAACCCGATCGAAGCTGTGGGCGAAAAAATCCTTTGCTCGCCTTCCTTCGGCTTCGGGAAGTAAAGCCAGCTGTCCCAGGTTAGTATATTTACTGCATGTAAACGATCCTCAAGCCTAAATGAAACCTCTGAGCTAAATTAGAAAACAGCAGAAAATTTGCTAATGGCTAAAATTTTTAAAAAATGGCCTGTTTCGTCCCCCAAGAAATACTGTCTATCTTTGTTAATTGATTAAAGGAGCGTAATGAAATACGGTAAATTAAAGATGCAGTCTGATATCAAAAAATATATATTGCTAAATATCTTTTTGATCCCGTAGCGATCATCCTCAGAGTTTGCAGCTTCCGGGCCGAAAACAAAGTTCTGGGAACTTCTGTTCAAAGTTCAGGGAAAGAAATTGGGGTCGAAAAGATCTTTAGCAATATATGTTTTTGATACCCGACTACATCTTTAATTTACCATATTTAACTATTAAAAAGTATCTACTTCACTAGCGATCTAATTAATAAAGAGCGTAACGAAATTTGCGTGGTCAGACGGAAGAGAAGACCCCCCATGGCCTGGGTCTAGCCACTTAAAAAAGTCATCAATCCAATTCATAAATGTACTTAGGAACAAACATCATTTATCGACGAAAAAAATCATATGATTCGGCACACATCGACGAAAAAAATCAACAAAAATAACGTAACTAAACTACTTTCAACTAAAATAGTTCAGTACCTCCAGATGTCCTGATTATAAAATGTTTGTAAAGTGATGCTCTATTTCCTTCTCGTTGAAAGGAACAACTTGAGATCCGGCACGTGTCGCTCAGGAAAAACGGATTGAAAGGAAAGTCGTTCGGCTCAAGTTACCCGAGAAGTTTCACATTTCTCCCCCTGAATTTGATAACCCGTAGTCACAGTTCTACAATTTCCAATTCAAAGGGGAGAGATGCATGTTCGCGTGGTTATATGGTCCGGGGAGATATAGTTCGAAAATTAAACTACCACATAGTGTTAGTTTTTAGGGGCATCCAGTTATACAAAGCTAGATGGTGGGAGATCAGTGTCTTGTCGTGATGAATTGTAGTAATATTAGATAGATACCTTTTATGGTGAAGACACATTTTGTTTCAGATAACCACAGAAGTAGTTAACAGGAAACAGTAGTTTGCAGAAAATTTTGCTAAATGGGTAAAATTTTAAAAAAATTACTTTGGGCGACGATAGATGGCAGCTGGTCAGAATATGTGGCAAGTTCGTGTAGCTAGCCGAGACCAAAGAAAATAGAAAAATTAATACGGAAAAGTCTGTGTCATTCAGTAGCACCACTAGTTCTTTTATTCTTGCGAAATAGTATATTTTCTTTTCAACAAAATTGTGACGGAGATATGACCCCGGCCATTCCCTTGATTCTCCTATGCTCTGATCTCTCGCCTTCAACTTTAAGGTACCTGATTTCAAGCCAGTTACACCATATGGAATTTGTGGTGAACAAAAAGGACTCTCGGTTGGGTGCTTCGGCGGAGAACGGGACTTCAGCCGCGAACCCGTTTTGTCCACCACAAATTCCAATGGTGTGACTCTGACTGAGGCTCGTTGCGAGGGGCTGAAGAGCCCTCCCGACATTAGTGTCATTACTCTATTTCATCCATTTCACCCGCCATGTTCCTTTGATTTCATACCCTTGGATCTTCACCTTTCTAATAAGTTCTCCTTCCTGCCTCTATTACTCTTCATAGAGTTATCATTATTTGTTCCATTAATAATAAAAATAAAAATAATAATATTATTACCATTAATGTTATTACTAATAATGTTATTACTATTATTATTATAACATCATTACATTTCAACATGGACAATTAGGTATATTTTTTCCAGATCTTTCCATTAATCATTTGCCCATTAGTACTCAGATTTATGTAATGTAACACATACCCCACATGTTTACTCTCTTAATTGATTTATGTATTTTCTAGTTAGAAGTAATTGTGGTCTAAAAAGTCTAGCCAATCTCTGTGTTACAAGCGCTCGTCGGTGACAGTTGATATTGTGTGATGGAATGTAATATTTCTTATGTGAGATTTGAATACCTAGTATATATTTCTGCACCTAATAAACTAACAAATTGCATTAGTTCCCAAATAAATCAGATGTGTAGTAGTTGTATTTTCCACAGTAACTTTAAGAATAGTTTAAATCTCACTTGTTTTTGAATTGGTGCTTAGCTACTGTCAGAAAGTAAAAAACATTGATCTATGTTTTGATAGTACCTAAAAGTAAAGCTGGAGGAAGATGTGTATTGTTTCGAGCTCTTTCAGTGTTTTCTTTTATGTATATGTCTGTGTGTGTGTGTGTGTGTGTTTGGATTTAATTTACTAATGATTATTAGAAGGCTCAGTAATGTTACTTTTTTACTTATTTGAGGAATCATCAGGAATATTACCCCAGGATTTACACTCAAGAAAGTGTTTGAAGATCTAACATCCCGAGGAAAATACTCTTGTTGTTCCCAATAATATTTATAAAAAGAAACGTTCTGAAGGCGTACTACAGCGGAAGGGCTCTATGTCTCGAACATAACCGTGGCCATTGGTAGAATTTTGGCGTGAGAGGCACAGGAGCTAGAGGACAACAGGTTTTAACAATATTTATCACAGAAACTAAAGAAAATTTGTATATTTCTAATCTTTACAATACAAATCTAATACCTTTTTGGTCAACATTTGAATTACTTTATAAATATTTCTCTTTATCTTTCATCTTTTATGTTTCTTACCCAATTTCGAAGAGGGAGAATAAGTACCCTGACTACGCTCTTGATTATAGTCAACATGTATTATTAAACTGCATAACTGTCCGTGTCGTGTTTATTCGTTTCATGACTTCCACGTTACATTAAAAATGCTCCAGCAGCTTCCAGCAGCGCAAAATGAAACCAGAGGTGTCACACCTGCACGTTACTTTCTCGCGTAATCTGTACCGGCTTCATAATATTATGATACCACTTGAACATTACATTTTTATAACTTTTAAAAAACTAAAAGTTTACATCAAAATGTTTGTCTTGTCATTTGGTGCACGAGTTTTTTCTACCCAAGAAAAAATTAACAACAAATTTCTAGCATTGTTTGAGAAATAAATTGAAATTGTTGAAGATTTTGTCAAGTAATCAAAATATCTGTTTCAAATTCAAGAAGCTGTAACATCACTCGCATCGATTGAGAATTATCAATTTTGGTGAAAATCCTTTCTATGGTTTATCTGCCAGCTGTGTTCACAGACGGACGAACAAGTAGACGGAGTGATGTTTTGCCATAAACCAATATTTCGGTATCAAGGTCCCACAAACCGTGGATTTTGAGTACTTACCGTGTTACAGGAAGTTATTTACTGCACAAATAGGGACAAGAATAATGCGCTTTTTCCTTATCAAGCTCCCACAGATTTTTTGTTCAGAAAATCGCAACGTTACGTAAGTAGTAAACCAGAAAGTAAAAACTACACTGGGGACCGTCCATTGTCCCCTCCCCCCTCCAGGGCAAGCAACTGTTAAGGCCTCAACAGCACGCTAGGCGCGGCTAGAAAATGATTGGGGCATTGCTCGTGTCGATTAAGTAAAGATATATGAGACAAAAACCTTTATAGTAGTAAAGTGAAAAGTTGTGGGGGATGAAAATTTAAAAAACGTATAAAAATTCCCATTTCAGGTAATTCTGCCACAGCACTTTGGAAAGAAGAAGCAAGAGCGGTGAGAGCAGGTGGCAGACCTTTGGTCGCGGCGTATAGTTGCGACACGAGCGATTGAAATCTAATACATGAAAATCAATGTTTGTTTGTTTGTTTGTTTGTTTGTTTGTTTGTATTTTATTTACTTCCGTACCGTTCATCCCATTGCGATGGAACAATTGTAGCTGGGGTTTTAGTAGCGCACAAAATGTAATACTGCAATATTACGTAGCTGTTTCCAGTAACGCGAGAAAGTATGTGCTGTTGCAGCACCACTAGTTTCAAATATTTTGGTTTCGAACACGTTCAGGGACAAGAATGTTGTTTGGCCAATATTAAGTGCAATCTGAGCATTAACAAATTTTGTCCATTGACCACTACTGGAACAAATTCGGGGTTTGGAAATAAATAAATTAAAATATAACAAATTAAAACTTCGCCATTTGTAGGCAATTTATACATTCATTCGAAGTATGCTAATCAACCACTGATTATCACATAATTCATTTAGTTCTGAAGCCCGTGAATTTTGAGAAAAGTACATTTTTTTATAATTGTTGCTACTTTTATTGTTCTCGCCCTATTCGTTTACTTTTACAATAATATCTATAACTTACATTTGTCTACTTATAACACGTAGCGTTACAGATAGTACTAAGTAACTACGTGGCTATGGGCTCTCTCTCATCCCGTCAAAGCGGCTGGCCGACTTGCATGAAGTTTTGAGTGCGGTTTCCCTCAGTCTCGCAGGTAACCGCCGAGCAGTTGGCCCAATTAGGGTGGTGGAAACCGGTGCCTCGATCAAAGCCGAGTGGAAACCTCTCCCCACCGGATCCACGCTCCCCCACGCAGGGGAACAGCTCTTTCTCAGACAGAACTGTCCTTCAGTTCTGGAGTTATCTTCACGACGAATTGAAGCGGATTTTGGCATGCAATGCAGGGACGAAGCCTGAGGAAAATTGTTCTGGCTGGCTGCTGTAGTTGCACTCCACTCCCACATTTCGGGAGCTTGGAGATTGTCCCAGATGGGGCGGAGTTCCCTGGTGGTGATACAGGGAGAGGAAAACCTCCACAAACCGCGCCGAAGATTTCCGATAGAACTCGCACAGGGGAGACACACTGCAGCCTTTTTGTTTCTTTTTCTTCCTGGGCCTTTTTTCTGTTTCAGGAGTTGCCATTTTTGGCAATGAGCGCTGGATACACACAATGTCCCACTAGGTGCCCACTAACATATATTACCCTTTACACTAGATACACACATGCTGCGGTCTGTGGAAAATAGGCTCACAAGGGCTTCCGCGTCAACACACATACATGAAAGACAAGGGAAAAACAACCATGGCCGCGGCGGGGCTCGAACCCGCGACCCTTCGGACCGAGGCGCTGCGTGGGCACACGCTCTACCATCCTCAGATATCCAGGTCGGCAGAACACTGCTACCTTCCTTGGAATAATATGCAGTACGCTTACAAGACTAGTGACCCCGGTATTTGACGCGCCCGGTATCAAAACTCGCTCACACCAAATTGTGATCCACGCGGGTATAGCATGATGTGGCGACCAACGCGGTTGCCATTTAGCTCAGAATACCGGTTTCTAAAACCCACACAGCACGTGGAATTCGTGTTGAACAAAGCGAAATGAGGGTAGACTTTCACTTGATACTTCCTCATCCCACTCACACCATTTGCATATTCAGTCTCTATTCCACTACGTCGCCTAGTTTCTGCCATTTCTTACTATGTTTCAAACGTTAAACTGTGTCTGATGAAACACTGTTGAAGGGAGTTGGAGATGATTTGCAGCCCTCAAAATATTTCAAGTTGTCAAGGGAAAAAACGATCCTGATATGTAAATGACTCTGCACTCCATGAATGCCTGTGATTACATTGTTGGTATCAATTGGGGCAAATGATAACTACCACAAAAGTCATAGAAATGTTTTTCTTCAGGGTCAGGATAATTCGGACTAGGCATGCAATTTATTAATGAAGAGTTGGAATGTCGCATCCTCTCAAATTTAAACTATGAATTTTAAACGTGAACATCTGCATCAGATTAGAAACCGTGAGTGAATATCCATCATATAAGGACGTCGTGATTTGCGATTGCGATATCATTGCGATGTCGATGTCTTCAGATGTCCAAAAGTGTACCCCACTCAGATAGCCGATCGATCATCTTGTTTAATCACTCATACTGGAGATGACATTTGTTCGCTAACACGTACCAAGAGTGATTTAAATATTGTAATTAGAGGAGAAAATTGAAACGAACAATTTCGTTTTTGTTCTACTTCTTATTTTTCCCAGCTGTAATATCTAAGCGACAACATCGTTATCGCTGTAGCATCACTGACCCGGAGATGCTAGGGTTCGAGTCCCCGATCTGCGCTCGCCCTACGTTATTTCCATAGAAATTGTTGTCCTTAATTTTTTGAGTGATTTTCCGATGAATATCAGGCGAATGCCGGGGCAGTACCCTAACAAACAGGCCACAGACCGCGCGCGATATTTTCTTCCTCTTCCTTGTCCTATCCTCTTCCCTTTACACAATTTCTTACAATCACACTACCAACCACTCCTGTTGGGAGATCAGTCAGAAGCTTAACGCCTGCCCTGGAACTGTGCCCCACTGTTGGAGATACTTGGAAGAGGGAAACCCAGCAACCTAATGAGTACGAGTAGGTCTACGCCGAATATCACATTCCACGGGGAAGGAACCCTGCCATCTCCCCGATAAAACATTCACTACACTTAAAGAGCTAAGTAGTCCACATGCTCGGATTCAATAGTCGTAGAGTTTTTCTATTTTTTTCTTTTCCGTTATTCCTGTGCAGATATCAATGTGGTTCAAATTTTATTCTTTGACACAGAGTTTAGAAGGAAAAATATATGACCTGATTTTCGCGGTAACCCTCGAGTGTAGCCTATTATTGAAGTTGAAGTTAAAAACGCGTTTAAAGACCCAACGTTATGTTAGTTGCACTTACGTCCTTGTACGTAATTGAATAGCATTGAGATCAATTCTCATTAGACGCACTGTAATGACTTAGTTTATGTTCATTTACTGGTGCCATAAGAGAGTAAGTTGAAAATACTCATGACGAGAGGTGTATTGAACTAGTTATTTACATAAGTATGATGTCATAACAACTTTAATAATGCCATTTCACTGGCAGGTTCCAATCCGAATTTGTACATATCAAAATCTTTCGGCCATTAAGGCTTATTTTGTCGAGACAATTTCCATAAATTAGAGAAATATTTAGTGTAGAGGACAGCGCCCTACATTTTACTTGATCATGACCCATTTGGTCAAAATACTATTTGAATGTGAATTGGACAACCAGGTTCATAATCTTTTGTTTTCGTGTTGTATGGTATGCGACAAGTAAATCGAACGTGGAGATGTCACTGTATAGTATGTACTCCCGTAGATGTTACATATCTTAATGTATAACATTAACTAAATTTGTCCGAAAAATGCCATAAGGTCATAATACCAATGTGCCTTTAATTACCGCCAATAATGTTTCAATATGCACTATTAAAAATCAATTCCAATAAGAGATTTAAAAATATTCTTACAAAAGGAATTGTATTAAAATAAAGAACAGAGGTTGAGGAAAGAAGAAAGCAAAAGAATATAATCACTTTTATCACTTCTGATTTTCAGAGAATACATATGTACTTATTAACGTCATTGGGCCGTTAAACTGCAAATAACATGCGGTTGGAGTTTGAAATCAAAGGCCGAGTCCTAGTCGAGGTTGTTTGTGTTACCGACCGTTGATCGTTCACTGCCAGTACTGCCATATGTACTTATTAACGTCATTGAGCCGTTAAACTGCAAATAACATGCGGTTGGAGTTTGAAATCAAAGGCCGAGTCCTAGTCGAGGTTGTTTGTGTTACCGACCGTGGATCGTTCACTGCCAGTCTCTACTTGGCGCGACTGCACGCGAACGGGCCAGGGCCTACCGCCAGCGTCCCGTCCTCACGGCCATGGGTACATGTTAGCACGAAGGCATCTACACGCCGTATTCTCAACCTGAAAAGTGAGTTTCCTCACCATCACACAGCATCTTGAACAAGTGGGAATCGAACTCGGGGCCGCATCATGGAAAGCGAACACGCGGACCAATGAGCAAGACCGCGAGGGCGACTCGTTCACTACTTTTCTCAATACCATTTTCTTGTAAAAAAACATAAACAAGAAATACCACTTCTTGGAATAAGTGTACTCATGCTCTATATTTAGACACAACTCCTTTATTTTAATTGTTCTAAACAGGGTGTTGAATCGTTAACGGACGCCGGCTGTTATAAGTGGCTTTTCATTCCTATTTCTGGTTGCCCTTAGTCGACTTCCCCAACCTGGATGGCCGATTTGGCTAAGAGCGTGTAGGGGTACGGTCCGAAGGGTCGGAGGTCCGAGTCCTGCCTGGGACAGTTGTTAGTCCCTTGTCTCTCGTGTATGTGTTGTTGCGGAGGGCCTCGTGTTCTGCTGACCCCGGATCAGAAGAGCCTGCAAGTGTGTTGGTGTTTAGTGTATGGTCGAATATGCGTCCCATCGGGATGGAAAGTGCAACCGGCCATCGACAGGATATAACCCTAGAAAAAAGTATATTTTTAAAAAAACAGGATTACGAAACGGAAGCATCACATGTCTTTTTTTTTTGTTATTGAAGGTCGCATGAACTTCGAGGGCATTAGCGACCACTATTGCGTGTAACGGCATAGTAACTATGATGATGATGATAGGGGGTGAAAGGACGAACACAATACAACCATGCCCGAAGTGGGACTCGAACCCACGATCCTCAGGTCCGAGATCGCTACGACACTTCTGCCTTAGCGATGACGGCCATCCGGACCGGCACATGTCATCTTGTGACGATGATGAGATTCCATTTCCAACGTTCTGTTTCGAACTATTTTTAGATCGTTTCTTGTGAATGCGTTGCCCGAGCATTTGATCTGTCGCCGAGTGCCGCAACCCGATCGAGAAGCCAATGAATGGCGGCTGCGCTGGCTCGCCTTGAGCGCGCGCCTCGTGACTGGGCGACGGCGCGTGCGGCCCCCTCCCCGCCCTCCGCGCGCGCTGACACGGCCGCGACAGGGCGCCCGCCCCAGCACGCGCGCTCCGTCACGCCGGCGCCTCCGACAGGACCCCGACGTCCTCCGCTTTGTGCGCGGCCGCACGAGCGGATTCGGGAAAAAAAAAGAGAACAGCGCCCAGCGGCGGAAGAAGACTCCGCTGCACGAGAGGAGCTTCCCGGATGACATTTGCGTTTGCTGTTACGTGCGGCGAAGCGTAATACGTTCCCAGTTTCAGGTGGGTTACTTCGATGTACTTTACGCGAATGTGCTAGAAGAAAACAGTGGCCATGGTTATTCAATATTGTTTTGTATACTAGTTTGTATCTTTTCTTTTTTATTTTTCAAAATGTTTTTTTTTCACATTTTTCTGGATTAACGACGCATTTCGATAAACGGCAACTTTAATGCAAGCTGTGAAAGATCTCAGTGTAGCTCCTTGTCTCTTTTCACACACTTCTTGGGCAGTTGGGGATTGATATAAAAATGTACATAACGAACTTTGCCTTACAACTGATTGCTATTGTGACGTGGGGTGCGAGTAAAACACAGACGCGGAGTTGTTCTGTACAGATTTTTTGTCAGTTTTTTCTATACAATATTTACACTCCTGGGAAACTAGTGTTGCACTCCCAGCACTGCACATCTGTGAGGCATATCCGCCTCAGCCTGACGCAGACCCCAGCGGCTTGGCGCCGCTCCTGGTCTCTCGCCCCGTGGCATACCTCCAAACCTCACAGCCGAAGCTCGCGATAACCCCTGACGGGTGAAAAGTGCCTTCCGCACCGCGATTCGGTTCAAAAACGATTGACCACAGCTAGTTACTCTCCAGCCGCCTCGCGAGGGGTCTCATGACAGACCTCCCATGCCGGTCATCTCATTCCGAAACGTGGGTCTGGTTGCAATGTGGAGCCCAGCTGCCCCACGGCTGGTCTCACCCATCATCTCCCTCTGCACCAGTTGACACCTGAGTTCCGAGACACGCCCACCCCGGCCCTTGAGGAGGGGCCCGCCTCTGGTGGCCTTCCCCTTGCCGCCAAAAGACTGCCCCCGCCCCCTCGCTGGCCTGCCGACATGTGTGGTCCTTCGGGCCCATTGGCACGACGTTACACTGTTCAGTCACTTAGATCATTGCAGCATGCACCATTTTGGAGTTCGTCCCGTAAAGTTAGCTTCAATAAGTTTAATTTTTTGTGGATATTTCTGTATAACGGCGCTAGTAAGAAGTTCATGATGTTCAAAAATGTGCAATTATTTCTTGTAAAAGTTATGCATTCTACACCTATGGCACATTCAGTATATTTTTTCACAAATTCGAAAAAATTAAGAAGACAGAAGGATTTTAACACTCAGCCATTCCTTTTGATGTGAAACTTCATCATTTCTGTCTGTACTGAAATACTTGTAAAGCTACATCATCTATGCATGCTCACGTTTCTCGTAAGTACTTTTATAAAACCAGCTTCTTTGAATATCTGTATCAAAACCGAATATAGAATATATTCAGTGAAGTTGTTTAGAAGACGTTAATCGTTAATAAAATTTATTTCATAATCTTGAAATTTACCAAATGTTCTTTTCATCTTGTCATATTATGTGTGTATTTTGTTTTTGTAACAGTGTATCAGTTATCCTTCCTGTTTTTGGCAATCATCCCCGAACCGTTGGCAAACATTCTATTTTATTCCTTCATTTTTATAGCAGAATGTCAACAATATTTAAGGTAAATTTAAAATTTATTAACGTTTCTAAACCAACAGCAAACTATCTCACTTCTGCAGTTGCTTAATTTGCCTTATTAATGCTAATCTCTAAAGGTACTTTGAAGATATAAACCAGCGCTGTAGTCTGTTGACATTCCAGACAATTTATTAAAAGCATTTATTTTTTTTAAATAATATATTTATCCTTGGTCGGTAATACATTATCTTGAAAGGAATTGAAGTAAACACAATAATAATAATGTAAATAAATATTTACAATAAATACAATAAAATTTTAGGAGAACTAAGTATTGTTTCATTTAAACATTTCGATTTCTAGCATGAATAAAGTAAAGGTTTTTAAATTGTGTGTAACAAAGATATTATATAATGTAGACAAACAATAATCACTATAACTGTGATGCTCACAATGTACATAAATAAAACAAAAAGATCGAATAGGCTGTACTGCGAACGAAGCCAAAGTGAAACATCTTAGGAGTACTGTAGAAGGTGTATTGAGGATATAGAAATGATGTTTAAAATGTTTAAAAAAATATTTTTCCACGCATTACAAAACATTCTAAACTTATAATAAAGCTAGGGAGCAGCAATTATCGTGTATTGTATTATTTTACCAATAGTGGGTAAAGGGAATAGGGATGGGATGGAATTGAAAACTCAGCCAGCAGGTTTTATTTTTTCCTCTTTGCCTCGTCTTTACTGGCACTGGGTGGACGTAGCGTGACAATAACGCCAACTCCAATTATAGAACCGCGTGGTCGAGTAACTGCTTCTTTTCTTTATACAGTGGTATCAAAGTATGGTTCGCAGGTAGTACGGTACAACGTTATAATTGGTATCAATTAATAATCATATCTTTTGATAAATGCGACTACATGCTACTTCAGTAAACAAACCCTCTATAAACAGAAATCATTAAGTTTCACATCAAAGATGATGGTCGAGTTTTAGAATTCTTCTTTCTTGCTCTTTTCGTGCCTGAGGGCACTACGTTGAATGTGACACAGGCGTAGAATCCTTAACTTTTGCAAAAATAATTGCACACTTTTTGAACTTGAATAATTGCACACTGAACTCTTGATCATCGCCGTTCTCAGTTCGATGGGCTGGATTCATGGCTCTTAACAGGGTCAATATGTCACTGGGAACCAATAATTTCTGTAATGATGATGTTATATGCTATATATTATAGAAAAAAACTCGGGGTGGCCGATGAAGCAAACTATTCTTCTATGGAAGGGGTCGATGGAAGAAAAGGGTTGGGAAAATCTAAATTTTACCGACTATGGTAGAATGAGTTCTCTCAAACGACCCCTCTTCTGCACTGATCACCAAAGGCACTGCCCAACTGGGTATTTCGATGTTCTCGCGAAACTAAATTTATCCTCAATTACGACATGTTTGCAGCGCTAACGGCAGCTGCTACGCTCGCAATAATGCGTAATCGAGTAATGGCTTATTTCATTTATAAAATTACGCCAAAATATGGCGCGCAGGTAATACGGTAGCAATGACGAAAGCAGTAAAACATATTTTCAAGGAGTTTTAAAAAATTACCGTCACCCGTTAACCGATTTTAAAGGCGTTTTGTCTAAAAAATCTGCGTTGCAGACTATTGTCTTTTGCAGTGTGCCTCGTCATTTGCCTGGATCTGCTTTCGAATCACGGCGTCTCACAATGTCACTTTTGCCTCCTTCGCCTTGAACTAGGCTGCGTCGTTTGTGTTTAGCCGGCCGTGTCCAAGAGTTCGCCGTTTCCGGTTTGGGTTAACGGTTGGGTTCCGGTTCGATGGCGTGTCGCGACGGCAGAGCAGCGGACGCCGCTCGTGCCCTCGCCTCCGCCGCTGCTCTTGCTGCCTGCACCGCCGCACACACAAGCGCCACGCCACGCCACACCACACACCACGCCACGCCGCGCCGCGCCACGCCGCGCCACGCCGCACCGCACCGCGCCGGCCGATCGCGTCCCGCTACTCGCGGCCCCGATCGGCGGCGGCGCCGGCGGTGATGGCGGCGGCGGCGGCGGCGGCGGCGGCGGCGGCGGCGGCGGCGGCGGCGGCGGCGGCGGCGGGCGACCCTATTCCGCCGCTACCTCTGGTGACCGCCTCTCGCGCCAAGACTCCACCGCCGCCGCCGCCGCCGCCGCTCTCAGGAAACCCGTTGCGGATACGAGTGCGGGAAGAGCAAACACGGCTGGGAAAGGAGAACCGCTTGCTCGCCCGCACTCGCACTGTGTGCTTTTCATTTCCAGACGTCTCGATACCAACGGTGCCTCAAATTGTCGAAAAGGGGTAGCATGGGAATCGATCATCGGCGTCAGATCTGGTGGCTTGTATTTCAAGGGGGGAGCTTGAAAATTTGATTGACTTCTTGGAAATATGCGAAGAAGAATGGTACAATTGATCGTGTTTTATGTCCATACGTCGCTTTGATAATCATGCCGATTCGCTTACACTGCCCTCTCGTGACGAGGTTAGAGAGAAAAAAATTGTCTTCTCGAAGATTTGTTTCAGTGTGATACCAGTAGAAAATCGAAGACTGGCAATAAAAGTTACACACATCTTTTCTCAAACACAACTAATTTAATAATTGTTATTGAAACAACCATTGATGACAAATTTGAATACATTAAAGAAATTGTATGTAACTTCGTGTGGGTTATTAGAACTTACACATCAGAACTACATTTTCCCCTGGAACGTTTGCGGTATCAAGAATTAGTGCTTGATAGATAGCATTAGAAAAAAAGCGTTGTATTGATGAAGGACACACGAAGGAGAAAGGATAACAAACTATTCCAACCTTGAAAGTAAGTCAGGAGTATGAAGAATGCACCTACTGTCATTCTCCCTGCATAAGAAATGCAAAAACACGTGCCGCAACAAGGGCAGTCCCGCGTTATATTTATATTAATAGTTAATATTAATTCATTGTTATTACCAATAATAATATTAATTACAATTTTTGAAATGGCGAAAACGCAATCGAAAAGATTTATTGGAAAATGTCACTATACTCGCCTAATATATTCCGTGATCTTTCAAACAGCTGTTGCAACTCGTTGGCCGTTTTCTCGCCGTCCTCGTGGCGGTGTAGCCTTGCTGTCATGACGTCACGAACATCAGAAATGCCTCTCGTTACGAAATTTCTCATGAGGTTCTCATGTTAATTGTGTCACCACTTTCTTAGAGGACATGCATGCAGAGGTAGGCATTATTGAATCGTATACGTATGCCACCAAGTTCTAATGATAAGAATCTTCACTACCTTGTTTCTTAAGTGTGAGAAACAGCAAACACGCAATCAAAATTACGTGTAGCACGAATGCCATGACAGAAGGATTTGTACAAGAAATTAATTGCAAAACTGATTCTTAAATGCATTTTTTGGAACTAATAAATAAAATGGGAATATATATATATATATATATATATATATATATATATATATATATATATATATATATATATAGTATTTCAAAATTATATTGTTTATTATACATATCCGACCACGTTCATAAATTTAATTGTGTATAAGATAAGTTCAGAATAATTACGAACATTATGTCATGAGAGCTAATCGATCAAGAACCGTTACCTTACCCAATAGAGCACTCAAGTCAATCTATCTTCATCTCAGTTTTCAACTCTCTTCAACTCACTTCGCTCCACCTTACATCATCTCACCTTTCCTCATTTCTCCTGACCTCTCCACTGTCATATTATTGAAACAGCAATGCACTGCCTCCATAGGATTAGATGCCCTTCTGTGGAGGGTAAAGGCAGAAAATGATTTCTAGAGCACTCGTGATCCATCTTGAATCGCAAGAGCGTGATCCACACACATGTCATTTACGAAGTGGAAATATTATTGCATCATAAGAGTGTCATTATTCTGTGATGAAATTAAGCAAAAATAATTATTTCTCCGCACACTTAGACCAATTGACATAGACGTGCATAGCCTAAAGTAGGAGGGGTTCAACTTCACTACTGGGATCCTCTTGATCCCTTTTCCATTAAAATTTTTTATTCGCATATATAACATAGGTAATTTTCTAGAAAATAAACAAAATATGAAGATTAAATCATACGTTGAATGGAACAATTAACAAATACATCGGATTTTATGTTGAACCATTTGCATGGTTGACAGATGGTTAGTTTTCTTTTCCAAATATCGTGTATCAATTCCCCCTATGAATAATAAGAAAAAAGAGGAAAATCAGGAATTTATCATATTTATGAAATATTGTTTACTACATACGTCTATGAGGCCCTTCTAGAATTTTCTGAGGTTCCTGGGGCCTGTGGCTCCCCTGCTACGTCTATAGTACTCGTAATAGATCTTGGTTTGAAGTAATATGATTTTCAAAATGGCATCTCATGAACTGGGGGAAGTTGTCAGGTTTAAATATTTTGTTTGGACTTTTGTTACTGAACCGTTTTCCCTCTACATCCAGGTTTTCCAATGTTTTGGTTCACGTCATACCATTTCATCATGTGGCTCATCCATGGAATACAATCAACCTGTTGACAGTAGAATATCAAAAGCAACTTCACACGATTTTGGAATACTGTTTGAATTGATCGGTTGATAATCAATCATGAAGTCTTGAGTCTCGACGGATAACATCATTAAAACATTTAATAAGTACACTATGACTTTCTTGTGTTCAGATTTTCCGTGTTTCATCAGACGTTCGCGGAACCCTACGTACTTTCGCTGAATCCTCCTATTCCATGGCACACACACTGAGAAGCGCTAATCTTCGGTGTCAAAGGAACGAATCCTTTCGTGACACAACCGACACAAACAATAACTAAAGAATAACTTCTTCAGAATGACAATAAGTCATTAAATTTCTTGGTTAATTTTCTTTCTCACGTCAAAATAATTACACATATATAACTCTCAAGTATCATTGTTCTGCTCTTAAATACAAAATTGCGTAATAAACAATCCGATCATATGCATAGCTGTCGTAATTTTAAGGTTTCTAACCTTTATTGTTTGGAAGGGGGCGTAGGCACACGAGTTTCTACAGAGCAATAAGAAATTCCAGGAAGTACTTATGAAAATGCCTGAAGCAGCTTTTGCTCCGTTATTAGTTAGGGAGCCCCGGAGGGAACCGGGAGGGAACCGCGGTGGCTCCGTTGATGTCCGTTGAAGGTCCCGCAGTGCGCGAAGCGGTCGCTTGTAAATCAAGGGGCCGCCGCAGCCATGCCCACCGCCGCCGCCCACCGCTTCCCTACCCACCGCCACCAACGCCACCACCGTTCCTGTCCATTGCCGCCGCCGCCACCGCCCCTGCCCACTGCCGCCACTGCCCACCGTCGCCGCTGCTGCCGCCGTCTCTGCCCACCGTCGCCGCTACCACCACCGCCACCACCCCCGCCGTTACTGTTCACCGCCGCCGCCACCACCACCGCCGCCGCTTCCCTGCCCACCGCCACCGGCACTGCCGCCGCCACTGCCCACCTTTGCCGCTACAGCCAACGCCGCCACCGCCGCCGTTCCTCTCCACCGCCGCCGCCGACACCGCCCCTGCCCACTGCCGCCACTGCCCACCGTCGCCGCTGCCGCCGCCGCCTCTGACCACCGCCGCCGCCGTCGCCGCCTCTGCCCACCGCCGCCGCCGCCGTCGCCGCCGCGGGCAGCGGGGTCGCGGGGTCGCGGAGAGGGAAGTGGCGGCGACGGCGGCGGTGGTGGTGGTAGTGGTGCTCGCCTCGCGCGCGCGTTCACTGGCAGCCACTGCCAAAGGGCGTCTGGCGGCGGCGGCGCAGGTAGACGCACTCCGTGACACAAGGTGGCTGTTGCTGTTGTTGCCTAATGCCTGGGGAGGACGGTCATTCACTTACTTTGATTCCGAGCTTCACTTAGTTCATTATCCATGTAAATATTGTGCATGTTGTATAACAGAATGATGCTGTCTTCCTCCAATGTCGGAACGTCGGACGATATCTGGCGCCGACTTCCACGTTGGTCTACAGGATTTACCCTCTTGATTTCTTCCCCAGAAAAGCATCGCTCCAGCCGGAATAAGTTCTAAGCTTTTGACTTGTCTCCCACATGAGTGGAATAGTGTGCGTGGGAGAGCGTGTGTTTGCCTGTGTAAATGGGAAAGGAAGGGAACAAAGATGAGGAAAGAAATATCGCGCGTTCTCCGTGGCCTTTTGCTTAAGGTAATGCTCTTGTGTTTGCCTGATATTTATCGGATCAACCAGAGAAAACTACCTACCAGAGCAAGCAGAATTCTTTTCCATATATTGGTTGAATTGAACAGTTAAATACCTAGTCTTCAAAATCTGCTCTTCAGGATTCAAACCCTGAACTTCTGGTCAATGATTATAGAACCAACGTTCGAATACCCAGGTTCTAAAAATTTGTCCACTGACCATCGTCGACATGGGCTACATTGTTGGGTCTTTGCAGGTTTGTCGCCTCATGAGTACTCAAAATTATGAACTGTTTCTTGTTGTCCGTGTTCTCCACCGAGGACCGAAGCATCGTCGGTCTCAGCCATATTTATCTGTTACTAGTGCCGTATCGTGGCTGAGCGCATTAGACGCGGTTTGATTTACTTTTGCTGCGCTATAAATAAGCGTGGTTTTACATTCCACAACCATGATAAGTTACCTTGACGATTTTATGCGTCGATCCGAAGGGAATGGTATAAAACTGCGAATCTAATAGCAGCGCAGCCAAAAGGCGCGCAGAACACGCAAGACGCAAGGAGGGGGGTGAGAGGGAATTTATAAAGTACTCACGCAGGGTATTCTATTATGATTCATTAGTTCCAACAATGAAGTAAAATTTCCCAATACTTCGTTTTAATGAGTTGATAATGGGTTTAATTAAAATGTTCCAGGTCTATTCGATTATGTTTGCCATTTCTTGATTCTCTTTCATTCATCGCAACACGTTCGTCTCAATGAATTACTTTACTGTCATGGTCTAGCACATGTTTAGACCCACGCCAAATATTGCTCTTTGCACACGCAGGGGCCACCAGAACACTCAGGGCGGCCGCAGCTGAAACTCTTAGATCGAAAAGTCCTAGACTGGCCACTCGATGTCATGCATACGCTTCCAGGCCGCGACTGCCACAGCTATGAACAACATACGTATGTGCACATTTTTCTTGACTATCTTACATAGCTTTCAAGGTTTTAAAATATTTAACTGTAGGGATGGGATTCTTGTGTAATTGCAAATGTATGTCTTTCTATCTTCAGTTCTCAGAATTGTTCTCCTAACGGATCAGAGCAATCCTAGCAGAATTGCCATTTTTCTTTACATATTTTTACATATTGTGTACCGTGTTACAGATTTTACATATTTCGCATATACAAATATTTTTACACTGCATGTTTGTGGTGTGTGAACGTTGAGGCACATTACCTCTAGGTGTGTAATGTATCAGCGGTATGTTTCATTACTGAAACCAATTTACGAGAGATATTGGTTGTTGCAGTCGTAAAACATTACGATGATAATGCTATAGTGATTGTTTGCCGGTCACTGAGTTACTAAGCTTGTAAAATGGCTATCATTACTCTCGAACATAAAATTGATGTATTAAATATTTTGTTAATGTAACTTCAAATTGTGTAAATTTATTTTGTTTCGTCATGAATCTTTCATAAATAAGAGTTTATTTTCATATTACAAATTATTTCCCTTTTAGTATATTTGCTACATATTATCATTTTCATATATATTTATGTACGTGTTTTGCTGTTTCATTCCACATATTTTTCCGGACTCTATTTACGAGCATAGTAGAGAATACATGGCCGCTAGCACAGTCGTTAGCAAGCGTGAGAAAGAAGTCTGAAGAACAGCATGGCGCACATCGATCTGAAGAGATGTACCTCAAAGTACTACTTGTTTTGTTCCGTATTTCCGAGTACAGGGAATAAATAGGAAATCCTCGAATTAGGATAACTTGAATTCTAACGTTTGAGTTTTACATATTTTTGTATAATTCCTACCAAAAAGTTCCATTAAGATTATTTGAGTTGAAGTGTTTGTATAACAAAACTTCAGAGGGTGCAATGCTGCTTTTTTGGGAAACAGACAAATTTTGATGTATTGTATTTAATTTTGTACATTATATTATTATTATTTATTTCTACTAATTTGAATTGTGTAAATTTCATGATTTAACTATGGAAATATATTTTTTTTGTTTTTTGAGGTAAGAATAGTTTGCTCGAGATAAGATTTATAAAAGTCACGTGGAAATAATACATTAAAAAATATAATTAAGATCTGGACGATGTTGAATTCACTGTATCGAAAAATGTAGGAAAATAACGAAAGAAAAACTCATGAATATGAATTTACATCACCTCAAGTTTTCATGACAAAACAACATTCAAATGCTCAGTTCCCATTAAACTGAGTATTATTCCTCCCCGATATATATTATTATAGCAAATGTTCAATTAGATATATTATTTATTTAAACTCTAAAATACATGTTTTTACCTTCTCATCTGTAATATTTTATTTAAAAAAGTCACGATTAGGATAAGGATCTAGTACTATCTAGTATGTATCTGGCTCATATCTAACCTAACTTGTAAACAGGGATGGCGAAAGCATTTAAGTTATGAAATTTCTCAAATATGGAAGGTTACAATTTATATTTTCTGTTTTAAAGTTGTAACTTTATTGTCCGATCTCTATGGGAATTTATTGTCCGGGCAAGTGCTTTCTTTTTAATTTTCTTACAATTTTATGGTGAGATCGTTCACTTCGTTTACGAGTGTCTCCCCAAGTTTCTAGTTGGGACCTGATCACACTTATAGGGGGAGAGGATATTGCCCCCCACCCCGCACCCCACCCTCAGCCAATTACTTCCTGCTTGGGCTTGTGAAAACTTCCACCAGGGGGAACAGCCCCAGCCGTGGATAAGCTCTAAGTTCCTGACTGATCCCTCAATAATGTAGTGCATGTAAGTGTACGTATGTGTAATTAAGTGGTGACTAAGAAAAGAAAGAAGAAGGAAAGATCGCGGGGCGGTCAATGACCTCCTTGTGAGGGTACTGCTCCGGCATTCGCCAGTTGTTGACAGGAAAAATCAGAGTGACCGGTCGCTAGAATTCTCCCCCGGACAACAGCTGCATTCGACATAATTATCTGGCTCGCCGCGGAAAGTCTACCTCCGTTGGGACTTGAACCCTAGGCCATCCCGGTCTGCAGTGACATCAGTTGCTGCCCCGGACCACCCAAACCGGTTGCGCTCTCGAGGCGCTTACGACAAGAGTACCGCTGAGAAGAGATAGCATTCAGTTAGCTTTATTATTCAGTCGTAGAAGTAAATTGGTTATTAGTTACACTAAAACCACGCTAGCACGTACTCCCTGAACACGAAATTCGCCGTTTACGAGCAGTATGCGAATCCTGGAAAGGAAACATAGTTTTACAAATATATAATAATGGAAGTCGGGTTAACGAGGACTTCCTGCATTTATTTCCAAGAGGTTAAAAGAGAAAATTATGTGCAAATCAGTTAATTATTCTTGGACGTGGTAGCGCGATGGTATAATATTGAATTTGGCTTAACACTTATTACTTCAGATATAATAATGATAACCCTTTGGAACGGCAAGTTTGCTCCGAAAAAATCGAAGAAATTTAATTGTTAGTGTGATGAGGTTCTATCTTACTTCTGGTACAAGTCGAACTCATGCTGCAATCTCGGAACAAATAGCTAGACACTGTAAAAATAAATACTTTGGATGAGGAGATGTCTCAATAAGATAGATGAAACGTTGACACCTATTTTTGCAGAACGACTGAAATATTAGTTGGAACGTTGTCACTCCAAAGGGTCACAACGTGAAATTACGTAGTGTGTTCAAAGCAAGGAAAAAATCTTGTCTTTCCTCACAGACCAGTACTTCCTGCGAGAAATGAGTGCCGCATGTATTGTACTGTAGATGATATAAAAATCATTGCTGTAGATGGGGAGATATCTGAACAGTTGGAGAGAGGAAACTTTGCCATAAATTTACTCGAAACGACTGAAATGTTAGTGGAAACCTTGTCATTCTAAAGGGTCACAATGAAGGTTGGATTGGTTGTGAAGGATTGATTGATTGTTAGTGATTCCGGGCACGTCAACTACTGAGATACAATTATTATTATTATTATTATTATTATTATTATTATTATTATTATTATTATTATTATTATTATTATTATTATTATTATTATTATTATTATTATTATTATTATTATTATTATTATTATTATTATTATTATTAATATTATCATTGATTAGTTACTCCCGTAAGTGTAGTGCATTTTTTTCTTCGGGAGGTGGCGGTGATCTTCCCCCGCTAGATGGCGATATCAGGCGCCGACCTATCGTCGGCTAACGGGGTTCCCCCAACCAGATATCTCCCATCAGCGGGGCACCGTCCCAGCCAGGAGAAGCTCCAAGCTTCCGACTGGTCTCCCGGCGGGTGTGGTAGTCTAGAGCATGTTAGTATGTGTGAAAGGGGGTGAGGACAGGACAGTTGGACAAAAGAAAGGAAATATCGCGCGCGGTCCGTGACCCGCTTCTTAGGAACTGCTCCGGCATTCGCCTGGAGCTGATCGGAGAAGCAACGGAACGACCAATTAGAGCAGCCGGCCTCTAGAATTCTCTTCCAAATAGAATTCGTCCTAGCTGGATTCGTCCTAGCTGGATTCGTCCTAGCTGGATTCGTCCTAGCTGGATTCGTCCTAGCTGGATTCGTCCTAGCTGGATTCGTCCTAGCTGGATTCGTCCTAGCTGGATTCGTCCTAGCTGAATTCGTCCTAGCTGGATTCGTCCTACCTGGATTCGTCCTAGCTGGATTCGTCCTAGCTGGATTCGTCCTAGCTGAATTCGTCCTAGCTGGATTCGTCCTAGCTGGATTTGTCCTAGCTGGATTTGTCCTAGCTGGATTCGTCCTAGCTGGATTTTTCCTAGCTGGATTCGTCCTAGCTGGATTCGTCCTAGCTGGATTTGTCCTAGCTGGATTTGTCCTAGCTGGATTTGTCCTAGCTGGATTTGTCCTAGCTGGATTTGTCCTAGCTGGATTCGTCCTAGCTGGATTCGTCCTAGCTGGATTCGTCCTAGCTGGATTCGTCCTAGCTGGATTCGTCCTAGCTGGATTCGTCCTAGCTGGATTCGTCCTAGCTGAATTCGTCCTACCTGAATTCGTCCTAGCTGAATTCGTCCTAGCTGAATTCGTCCTAGCTGAACTCGTCCTAGCTGAATTCGTCCTAGCTGTCTAGTTAGTCAAAACTCTGGCCACCAGCGGGACCCAGGACCTAGGACCCGCTGGCAGCCGTCAGAGGCCCTGCCGTGCCATCGTTTGATGCGCTGATCCGCCTGTCCCGGCGCTGACGAGTTCGCGTGTTTGTGTGTGTGCGCAGGGGCAGCGCGCGGCGCGGGGGCGTGGCGCTGGGCGACGCCGGCGCAGGAGGCCGAGGACGAGCGCCGCGACGCCGAGATCCTGCGCGCCGTCGTGCGCTCCATGGACGAGTGGGGACGGCGCGCCGCCGCCCGCCGCGCCGCCGCCGGCGCCACCGCCAACGCCACCGCCAACGCCACCCACGCGCCCCTCAGGTGAGTGCCGGAAGGAACGCTTTCCTCGAAAATGCTTCTCCGCGTCTGGAAGGCGTTGGCTACTTCTTTGAAGCAGACGATGGTAATTAACATAGGGTGACGTTTCTTGGATGCAAGTTCTCATTTGCGTGTGTAAAATCCTGGATAATGCATTTTAAAGTACACACTTCCTTTCTTTACATTTAGCGATATAGTGATGAGAATGAAAATCATATTTGTAAAAATAATTTTCAGGTAAAAGGTAATAATTAACCTAGATCACACATTAAATGTTCTACTATTATTTTTGCTTCAGAGCTTAGGTTTCAAGTTCACTATATTGAATTGTATAACACAATCTGCGAAGGCCATCGCGTAGCAAAAGAGTAAAATCTATTTTCTTGCAATATTAGATATCATCAATCTTTATCTCTTAGAAAATTATACATAGGCAGACATGTGTTGGTGTCTACACACAACTGTTAATGTTCTTAAAACTAAATAAAAGTATAATAAAAATGTTTAAAAGTTAATTATTTTCTATGACCTGAGATTTAACTGAACTTCGTTTCATTTGAAATAATTACGTCCTTTGGAATATAGTGCTCGGGACCTAGCGTTTCTTCCTAAAGCTCTATTTAATTTCCTTGTTATATGAATAAATATTTCCGGTATTACAGAACTGAACCCTGCTATAAAACCGATGGTAAATAAATGAAACGTATTGAAAATTACTTATTTAAAAAAAATCATATTATATTCTCTCTGAAGTCTGAAATGATAAAGCATCGCGTTAGAGCTGGAAAGCTGCTTTGAAATCCAGGTAAAAGCGCGTTTTCTCCACCTTCGTTAATGTTAGAAATTATTTCCAGGTGCGTTCAACCTGTCAGAATTATCTACCAATTAATACGGTCGGGCGATCGTCTTAGCTGTCACTACCTCTCCACGTCTATTAAATGTCGTAATGACTCGTCAAAAATCATGGACATTTTGGAGGCTTGTTAGCTTGCTGCAGGTTTGGAAAATGTCTCGCTTTAAATTACGTAATTCATAAAGCATTATCCTTACAAGTTTTAACGGACATACAAGTAATTTATAATATACTCGAAAACTCAACTTTTTATTTCATATTCTTATCACATTTTACAAGTAAGAGAATGTCTTTGTGCAACTTCTGTAACAGAAACCCTGTTGAAAAATGTTTTGACAACAATTAGTGTTTTTACTTTTTCACATACTACACACGTAGTCTCGAGAAAAATTTGTAATGATGCAGAGAAAAGGGCGATTATTTAGTTATTTCAACGCTACTGTTGCTTGAAGCGACGGTAGTGAGTGAAGATCAAAGAAACAAACAATAAACCTTCTCAAATGTCCAATAACGTTTTAGCATTCAATAATGGATCAACATTACGGGCTTCAGTAAATGCTCCAGAATATTCATGCCTCACGATATGCTTCAGAATATGTTCGATGCTGCGTCAGTCTTGAGAGCTTACAACAATATGACTCCTGTTGTGAAAGTCTGTTTCACTGACTCAGGTCATAATATTTTTTATTTGTTCTGCATAAAAATGTCCAGATGAAAACTCTCAAACTTTTAGATCTACCAATCACACTGATTATTCTTGAGATTCCGTAGCTTCATGAGACAGACGATCCTCTTTAATCATCATCACTATTATCAACATGAAAGTAATGATATGGTAGAGATAGATCTGGGCTTCAGAAGAAGCAACGTGAACTACATTACAGTTTTCTAATTGCAGTTCTTTCTTAATTAAATCAGGAACCAAAGATACTGTCGGCATATTTCCACATGAATGACGCGGTTCTAGATTCATTCTTCATTTTTAAACCTTTTAAAAAATTATGAATAAATTATATAAAATTTCTCTTAAGTAAAAATAGCAAAAACCATCTGCAATGTATATATAAAATATTTTTTATACATTTTCATGCCGTATTTCAGACATAAATTGTTCAAACGAACGAAAATAAGTGTTCATATAAGAAAGATTTACAGCGATTTCATTACTTCCTTAGCTTTGTTTTCGAAGGCCAGTAAGACTTTTACTCTTAGTGCTCATTCAAAAGAAGTGCTTTAAAAAATCCACTATAAAAGTAAAAAACATTCAAGAATAAAGTATTAGTAAAGAAAATATTGGCATACCAGTAACCGAGGAGATCATTATCATAGGTAATACCCAGAGTGCTTCGGAAATAGTCGATAAATTCCCAACTCGCGAAGCGAGGAGAGGATTTATCTGAGAATTTTCAAAGCACGAGTGGTATTTAATAGAACTATTCCATGTGTGAAATTATGTCCAACAGAGTTCCAAAATGCACCAAATATTGAAAATAACAAAGCGTATGTTAAAATCAGAGGTTATGTTATAGTACATACGCCGTTTTATTGGAAATCGACATAGCAAACAATGTATACCGCCCCCTAATTTAGATGAGTCACAGTTTATGATTGGCTAGTGGGTAATGCGGTACAAAAAACGGATAGATAAAGCAATAAACGTATTGAGATACACCGCCCTGATTGGGACATTTTGTACCTATAGTTAAACATTATTGATTTTAATTTCTTGAGTGGAATAGACCGCTTAATGTTCTACGACAATAATAATAAAAATCTAATAACCACATCTAATGAATTCATGATTGTTGCCACGGCTCTGCGTGGTAGGTTTGTGCCAATGTACGCCTCATTATTCATCCCAAGACTTTGGGAGATATCGAAAGCGGTGAACTCCCATTCTCCTCATTGCCTATTTGATTTTAAGGTTCAGAAAATCAGAATATCTGTGATTTCTGACGTGAACGTTTGCCTTATATTTAAAAGAGCAGTATTTCTAAATATGATTAATTGTTGTAAAAGACAACTCGTAGGATTTAGTTGAAATTCAAATATTAAAAAGAACACTTTACCAAAACACAACACTTTCTTCAAAAGTGAAACTAGAAATAATCTAAGAAAAGTGTTCAAATTTTGTAAAAATCATTTTTAAAGTAGTATAATTTTCTCTAAATTGGGAGAAAAGCTATTATTACAAAATGTAGAATACTTTTTCTACTGAACATACTATACGTTGACAGGTAATTCCTCGCCGCAAAGTGGACAAAAATACACTATGTTTGGCCAAGTTTAAAAACGAATGCAAAGAGAGACCATTAATAAAATATGCTTTATTTCATTTGAGCACAGCTTTACAAAAGCGTTGTCTTCGCTCAGAATGCACTTGATTGCAGCCTTAGATCCGTGACTCCAATGGCCCTCAATCCAAGCGACGTCGTGACTCAGAAAGACCCTCCGGCCTGAATTCGAAGTGTCACATTTGGCATGCAAACATTGTTCACGACGCACGTCAAACATTAGCTCAGCATACACAGCACCATTTAGCGCGTTGTAGTATCATATTGTAATTGAAATAAATTATCCAATGTTGGTGTGATGTGCAGTTTCAGTCGTATTTGTTGACATGTTTTTCCCGGGAAAAAACTCCTACCGAAATATATGCTTTTCATGTCCACTCTGCATCTGTTCTGCAATTCGACATCGTAAAGCCATGCAGTGTCTGTTACACCAACAATACGCAAAATCGATTTACCCAACTACTATCCACTATTTTACTGTATTCACAAAGAATTGAATATCAACTAATCGAGGCTTTTCAAATTCATTAACTCTGAAAAATAAGGCTTCTTTATTCACGAAATATTTTGATGATTAATTGCGTATCATGCGGTTGTTTTTATTAGAATAACGTGGATACGTTCTCTCGCGTTTGAAATTAGACGTTGTGGTAATATCGTTATTGCATTTGTCCTCCAAAATCCTATATATAATGTATAGAGGTACGAATCGATAACACCTACAAATATGTCTGGTTGTGTCAGGTATCATTTTGAGTGATCAAACCATGAGAAAATAATTTAAAATTGTCTTGATCAAAGAGGTAACATTGGAAGTGTGTATTCTGTGAGTGACGAATACTGTTTATTTGATCTGCGGGCGGGGAATTGTTTCAAATACTGCCTGCATCGCTGTACACATCTATTTTTAAACCTATTAGGGAAGTGTTTAGAATTTTGAGCTTAGAAGCCTGCTTTAAGCTGTTTGATAAATAAAACGTGTTTGATAAATTACAGAAATGTTTACAAACCAAATATTGAGAGGTAATTAACTAATCATTCGTTGATCGTTTTAGTTGACCTTCGTCATCGTTTCAATCATCGTTTTAGTCATGCTGTTCGTCCGTAGCTACCCACTGGTGAGGTTAGCCGTATTCTGCATGCCGGCTGCCGTAATGATTCAATGTAAAAGGTTTAACTACTAATGATTTTTGTTAATCGAACAACGTTGTACGAAACTCGATCTAATGCGCATGAATACAGTTGTATAAATTTTACGACATGCACGATTGCATTCGATTCGGAGCTCGACATACCCTACACATAACATTCCTGGAAAGAGAGGAGCGCGGTTACGAGGAAAACAGGAAAACAGTTGAATGGTGCTACATTTTGTTTTATAAAGAGAATTTCGAGAGGGGAGAGGGGATTATGAAAGGGAATTATGAGGGGAAAATAAAAAAACACAAACCGAGTCAAGTTAACATCTGTTTAATTAGTAAATAAATCAATCTGAATAATTAAAATTAGACCAAAAATAAAATCTTATATGTACCACAGGTGTTACCTGGTGCTAATAATCGGGCAGCCCGAGATCATTAGAAATCATTAGAACTCCCTTTGGGCATAAATAACTGTTTCCATCACTAGGATGTGCAATTAGGAGCGCTAACTGTTAATGTATCAAAGATCACGTCTGTGCGTTTAATTAGAGGTTAGGGATAGTTTTCACGAGAGGTATACATTGTTCTGATATCGTTACTAATAGTAATGTATACATCATGGGCATTGCAAAGGTTCTAATTATCCAGTAGCGACAAAAAAGCCCGAGGTCCTTTTACCCGAGTGTTTTTTATCGCCCGAAATCATTAGAACCTGTTAACGACCGTGGTACATTTATTATTTTATTTTTACCTAATTTTATTGATTAAGATTTACTTATTAATTAACTGGATGTTAACTTGACTTGGTTTGTCTTTTCACATTTCTCTCCCAAAATTACCTCTCATAATTCCCTTCATAAGAAAACATGAAGCATCATTCAAACTGTTATATTTCCTTAGTAACCACGATCCTCTCGACCCAGTTAAGTTAAGCAGTATATATCGAGCTTCGAATCGAAATCAATATGTAAGCAATAACATATCCGTAAAAAATAAAAAATTACATTCTAAGAATTGAAACAAATCATGCCAAAAAGAAGACAAGAATACCAAGGTATGAATTAAGTCATCAAAATTATATAAAAAGTAGGGCGAAAAATACACAATTTCAAAGAGCGCGTTGTTAACTTTCAGTGGATTTAATTTAACTCGGAATGGATTAACTTTTAATCCAAGAATTAGCATGTAAATAATACTTCTTAAAAAGGAAGTTTTGAAGTGTACTTTTCATGTATTATCCCTACATAAATTCATTAATTTCAAGCAATAATTCCCCATATTAATAATAATAATAATAATAATAATAATAATAATAATAATAATTTATAATAATAGAGTTATTATTTTTGTCAAAGCACAAATTAGCCAACGTTTGTGAAATGAGTGTGAATCATTTCTACGTGTTATTCACCGATAACGCCCCCCCCCAATTTGTCCTTGCATCCCTGAATGCCAAAACGCCAATCGCATGACTGAATTGTGTGCCTGGTGGTGCGGTGCTGCAGGCGGCGTGAACGCGCGGCGGGCGTGTGCTACCCGGAGGTGGGCTGCTTCAGCGACAGCGGCGTCTTCGGCTACCTGGACATGCTGCCGTCGCCGCCCGAAGAGGTGGGCACGCGCTTCCAGGTGTTCGCGAGCGGCGGCGGCGGCGGGGGCGGCGCGGGCGAGGGCGAAGGCGACGGCGCGGGCGCGGGCGGCGGCATCACAGCCCCGCTGCTGGACGTGGCCTTCGCCAACCGCAGCGCCGTGCTCGCCCTGCGCGGCGCCTTCGACCCCGCCAAGCCCACCAAGGTCATCGTGCACGGCTTCGGCTCCTCGTGCGCGCACGTCTGGGTCTACGAGATGCGCTCCGCGCTCATGGCGGTGGTAAGCCGGCGGTCGCTTTCTTGAACCTCTTTCTCTTGAGCTTCTTCGTCTGCCCGGCCCCGCCCCCTTTCTCTCTTTGCTTCCCTCTTCCTCCTTCTCCCCGCTCATCCTACTGCCCCACCCTTTCTATCTTCCTACTCCTCCTCCCTTTACTTCCTGCTACTCCTCCCCTTTCTATCTTCCCTCTTGCCCCCTTTTCTCCCTCTCCACCTCTCCTACTTCTGTCCCTTATCATGCATGTCCAAGCTGTTAATGTGCATTTAAGTCGTAAACAAAATTGAGCATGTCACATTAAAGGAATGGCTGACGTAATAATAGCTTAAAGACTTCAGATTATTGTACTATCTTTTATTACCATTGTAGAGGTAGATTCAATAGCTATTAATATCTTTACAAAAATCGTGCGTGATCTGAGCTATCCGGGTGACGCCGCGTCGAAGGCTGTGTTGCCGACTGGTAACAGCCCTGAGGAAGACCACGACAGGATGGTCGAAACGTCGGCAACACAGCCTTCGACGTGGCGTCACCCGGACAGCCCTGATCACGCACATGACTCTGGCCGCGGAAGCCTACGTTTTCATTTACAAAAATCGTGTGGAAACGCTTTCTACTGAAAGCAATTGTTCTATAAAAGTTACGAAGCCACTAAGGTGATGTCAATAATAAGAAGGAATACTCCCACATCTTCAAATTATAAAGAATTTCTGAACTATTCCATTAGCCGCTCTTCAGATCTTTATAACTTTTATTGAATTATAAAGTATCATATGTCTTGTGAGTCACCATGACAGCATTTGGGTCTCTGGCGCATTTCAAAAAATTCAGGAATTTCGGAAGTCTAACTTTGGAGAATAGTAATGTTCTGACATATCACTTGGTAACTCCCAGTACATTCATATCTGAACATTAAGCGACACTAGGACCCCTTAAATAAATTTTACCATAAAATATCCCAGCTCTCTTCTTTTCTTCTCTCCTCCCTTTTTTTCTCCCTCTTCCTATCATTATTAAATGGATATAAGAATAATGTTCTCCTTATTTTTTCGAAATTTGTCAGTTGATGTTCAGCGTTGTGTTAAAAAGTATTTTATAATGATATTGTGATGAGTTTTCGTTCACGTTTACAATGAAATAATTATATGAGTTTGCATTGCCAACAATAATGTTTATTACAAAAGCAGCTTTCGATGACTCAGCCATCATCAGTTTTCTGCTGTATCGAAGCCACAAAACGATTGCCTCATATTTTGGAAGCCTTGAATACTATTTGCATAAATACTGTTTTACCCTACATTACATCGCATTTTTTGTTAGTGCCTACTTGAATTTCCCATGCTTAAAAATGTTAATTTCTTTTCTCGGAAGTACTTGTTATTCGTAGACAAGATAACTCGTCTCCACAAAAATATATTCACAAACATTTGCTTACAACATTTGCCAACAAGCAAAAAGGCAAATACACAAACAAATGAGACCACACTAAATATTTGCCACAAAGACGTTTGCTTTAAACATTTTTATTTTTAAATTACATTTGTCCTTCATTTTCCCGAAAAATTATGATAATACCATATTTATTGCAAAAATTGTTTTAAATACATATCTTTGTCAATTTGTCGATATTTGTGACAAAGGTCGAATATCAGTGTGATAGATCTTATGAATAAAGAGGAAGAAAAATTATTGAACTCCGCTTGGAAAACATCGTACATGCTAACATTCCGTATTCAGAACATATTATCACAATATACTGATAGGTCCATTAAACACCCACTGTTTTCGGAGGCGAACGATGCCATAGCAATCTCCCTTCTTTAAAACAGATTTAGAATATAATACTGAAGCACTTTTCCGCATGTGAGAGCAGGAGGCAGATCTCTCACTCGTAAGAAAGAGAATTCGCCCGAAATGAATCCGTCCGAGACGCCCGTTTTAATGGGCGTGGAGCCAGAGAGAGAAGTGGTACTCTCTCCTCACGCGACGAAGAGGTTTCTACTTTTTCCAACCTGTTCGGGAGAAACGAATGTTGTCGCCCATGCCTGCTATATAGTCGGATGATAATTTCGAGAGCAGTATTAGCAGATCGTTATCTCTCCTAATTTGAAACTCCCTTCACTTTTCGTGCAAGGTACGGCTACTTTAACTGTCTTGTATTTACAACCACGGTAAATGAAGATACTTCATTTATAACATTATTCTTATTACACGCACTCCAGATGTGAATACAGATATAGCGCTCAAACTGAGATATTACAAAAGAAGAACACAGTTAATGTTTTTCATCAATTTGACATAAGAGTATCTTTTTAATCATACATGTCTCATCTCAACAGGAAACCTATTAGTGAGTAATTGGAATAATTAATCCCCATTCTTCGTTAAATGTATGGTAATTTGCTCAAAAGGTCTTGAGAAACGAACAGTTGCTTTCGCTAAAGGTAACCTTTTCAATACCTCCCATTTCAATTACCAGTCACAGTCATAGACGGTCACTCACTAGCAATAATTACAGATGTTCCCACTAAACACCAATATATTGAAATCTTGGAAGACTATTGGGGTGCAAAGCGGACGTCATGATAATCTCGGAATGATGTAAATAATTAATTATAGACGAACACAAATTGGCTTATTGGCCGATTCCTTTCGGCCATGATCAATGCCGTATGAAGGCTTTCGTAAAGGTTAGCGGTTAGTTCGGTACATGTAGTGCAATCAACGATCAGACTGTGTAGTATTTTTCATTTCACTGTATGTAGGGCAAAGCTGACACACACTACCTTCCATTACAAACATTGGGCTAACGAAATTTCAAAATGCGTTCTCACACACTTCATGTCTTTTGTGAGAAGTATAATAAGAACAAATCTTTTGTTCTTATATCTGCTCTTATTTGAAGTTTTTTAACGATTTAAAAAAACTATTTGATTGTGATTTTAAGTCAGACAAAATGTTTTGAAAATGAATCTCGTCCAAAGATAAAAGTGTCCAAAATAGTCGGACCCCAAGAAAATTCAGTGTCTCGACCTTAATAATTCTGGGTCGACGTCATTAAGAGCGTACTGATTCCTTGTTGACCGTCAAGGCATAAGCTTAAGCTGACCTATTGTCATTATGTTAAGAATTTGCGTCAAACTTTTACTCTGCAAAAGGGCTTTAATAAAAAACATATTGAAAAAAACATTTTTGGAAGAGTGAATTGAAGTAATATAATGTGAAAAAATTGTAGAGGAGTGTACGTGTGAAGAATAATGTAAGGCAAATAAATTATCATAGACAAAATACATAAAATGTAGTAGATGGAATCATGCAATGTTTCATGAAATATCATTCATTATTTAAAAAACTGCGCAGAAAGCAGTGATATTGCGACACAACAATGCAAAATATTAGCGCCATATAACTTTTTACTTCATTACATAAAAGTACCATATTGTGTCTTTATGACTTGATCTCAGAGCAATTACCTGTTGGCAATATCCAAGAATTTCACTCGTAGAAAAAAGATGTGGTAATATCTGTTTTCTCTTTGTTGTGCATAGCAGTACGGTCACAGTCTAAAAGATATTCCTTAGTCATTTGCTTTCAAGCATATCAAACGTATCAAGAAAACAAATTTTATAAAATATACATAATTTTTAATATTTTTATCCATGATCTACAGACGAGTATATAATTTCTTTTATATAAGAAATTCGTTCCCAAGGATATTTTTTACAAATGTAATTAAAGATCAACAAATAAAATATTGTTGCTTTTACCTGGGCGCAAGTGATTTTCTAACCCTATGCAAACAATGCTTCAAAAATTTGTAAAAAGATTGAATTGTCTATCCCAATACAACAACACATTATCACAAAAACAAAATTAATTTAACTGTGATTAGAAAATGCATGAGTGTGGAACATAAATATGTAAAAAAGATTGTTTGTGGCTATCATATTATATATATAACAAATATAGTCAAACATATTTAAATTTTTTACGACACAGAAACTGGCAAATATGCCACCCGTTAACGCTTTAAATCCATGCAATGAGAAATGTTATAATCATAAATGTAGACTTTCTGAAGGCGTCGAGCGTAGTTCCTTAGCTTCGTTTCAAGGCACACAGAGGCATCGGTCCGCACTGCCTTCAATCCAAGTACTGGAGGATATCCTATATTCCACTATGTTAACTTTCACCTGATCAAGTCAGGATGACTTTACATCGACGACTTACAGCGGCGGATGATAAAAAACGTACCAGTTTCACGGAGTTCTGTGCGTGAAACATCATTGAAATATTGTGACCTCATATAATCAATAATGAATTCCCAATGAAAACTCATACTCGAAATATTGTCTAAATTTAATGTGTCAATGATGTTAATATATTTTTGTTACAATGAGAGTAATCAAACCTAGCGATTTTTCAAATCTCTCGCGCTTAAGGCTCACGTGAGTTCTTACTGTTAGAAATGTCCAATCTTATTGCCTTCGGTTTATTAAGAGGTATTCTAACTTATTGACAACTGGCTATGATCTCTTCGTTTGCCCCAGATAGCGATAATGAGATACCAGAGAAGTGTATAGCATCCTAATAGATTGTATGACTCGGAAATTAAAGCTAAAACTATAACTATCTACTATGCACACTTTACTTACAGCTCCTTCTTCCCAAAAGTAGAAAAATGTAAGAAACTCCTGTGGCATGTAGAAGGCGAAGGTAATGACTTGCAAAAAAGGATTTCGCAGGAAATGTCATGTGCCATTTGCCCCTGTCTGGGAAGCAACTCTTCCTGCTCCAGGTTTGGCAGGTTCACGTGTATCAGCGAAGCACTAATGCAGGATGAATTGCTACCAATCATGGGCCAATGTCAGATGTGAAATACGTTTTCCCACCAAACGTGAGTGATAATGGTGAGTGTGAATGCAAAGGAGATCATCTTCTACATGCCCTAGAAATGTATAACACTTCTCAGTAACCAACTAGTAAATGTGGTTTCTCGTTGTGGAGAGGTCAAGAAACGCGCCCCTAATGAATTTCGCGTGTGTGCGCAGGAGGAGTGCAACGTGATCTGCGTGGACTGGGAGGGCGGCGCGGCCGTGCCCAACTACGTGCGCGCCGCCGCCAACACGCGCCTGGTGGGCAAGCAGCTGGCCCTGCTGCTGCAGGCGCTCGCCGCCCGCGGCCTGCACCCGCAGCGCGTGCACATCATCGGCTTCAGCCTGGGCGCGCACGTCGCCGGCTTCGCGGGCGCCGAGCTGCGTAACCTCAGCCGCATTACAGGTGCGTGGCCCCCGCCCTTGCCCCCGCCCTTGCCCCCGCCCATGCCCTTGCCATTGGCCTTGCCCGTGCCCTTGCCCTTGCCCTTGCCTCCGCCCTTGCTCTTGCCCTTGCCCTTGCCTTTGCCCCCGCCCTTGCCCTTGCCCCCGCCCTTTCCCTTGCCCTTGATCTTTCCCTTGCCCTTGCCTTTGCCCTTGCCCTTGCCCTTGCCCTTGCCTCCGCCCTTGCTCTTGCCCTTGCCCTTGCTCTTGCCCTTGTCCCCGCCCTTTCCCTTGCCCTTGATCTTGCCCTTGCCCTTGCCCTTGCCTCCGCCCTTGCCCTTGCTCTTGCTCTTACCCTTGCACTTGCTCTTGCCCGTTCCCCTGCCCGTGCCCTTGCCGTGACCCCTGCCTCTGCTGAGCAAACGGTTGGTGGGGCGGTCGCCAGCCCAGCACACCCTAGATATTTGGAGGCAGTAATGTCCTTAACGTGATTCAGTGTAATGTAGTGGTAAATGTGTGATTCCCGATGGGTAGGTGTCTCAGAATAAATGTTACGATCTTCAAAGGTATGAAGAGGAGGGAACAAGGTTTTTTTTCTTTTTCAAAAATTTGATATTTCAAAATACGAAGTTCAGAAGACATTTGCCCCTGATTGGTAGGCAACTTCTCATGCAGCAGTGATTGGCAGATCACGTTTTGATCTAGTAAATGAGTCTTTGTTTACCTGCCCAATACTAGTGCATGGGGAGTTGCCTAACGTACGAAGGCAACTGGCACATAAATAATTTTGTTTTCTAACATTTACCACCACATGTTTATTGGCAAGAAATTGTCTTCTTCGACAACTCTGCATGATGTAGACGTTTATAACATTTACTATGAGACATTCTGTATGAAATACGCCGTGAGGATATGGCGGTTAACAACGGTTGTGTTCCTAAACCGTTGTTAAATGTGCTACTGCTGAATATGAAATTAATCCTTTGTTCTTTAATAAATATATTTTAAGACGAAAAAATATAATTTCTCAGATTATGATTCAGGGCAAGAACAAGCGCATATACAACATATGATTCGAGTACCATCTTGCATAACTTGAAAACTGTGAGTCCTAGGCCCTTAAAACTATATTTTCGTGACCCCACTTATTATTAGAAGACGTATTATTATTGTTTCCTAAGTAGTATTCTACAAAATTAAACCTTTTTGAACATTCCATTGATTTTAGATTTAGCTCTTCTGGGTATCCCACTCTATGGCAAAGGTGGTCAGAATTGAGCAGAAGTTCGAAATCTGTTTAAAGTTATACCAAAGGAAAATAATTAGAAATAATCTTTTAATCTAAATACATTAGTTCTTCTTACTTTTGCAATTCATAACAGTATTAGAAGAATAATTATATTGGGAATGTACATGATGGTTTGGCAGGTGACCTTTCAAATTTGCGCGACGAATCTTTCTGGCTCAATTTGTTATTTTAATTTACTGGGATTTTATTATTTGACTAATATACTTGATTATGTTTTAAACATTATTAAAATATTTTCCTCAAACGAAACATTCTTAAGAAAAATTGTTGCAGTAAAAAGGAAGTTTCTCTTGTGCCGTGAAAGAATGTAAGTGCACGACTGTAGGCGCGTTTGAGTTTCGAATGCGTGTAGGAATGTGCAAACAAATGCCTGTTTTAGCATATGTCCTAAACATACATGTTTTGGAAAGTCAATATCAGGGCGCCACATATTTATTTCAAAAGTAGGTAATGATCTATAAATAAATAATACAATAAAGGCAATGCAAGAACGAACATTATTCTAGTTCAAAAGACTTCCGCCTGGATCGTACCCGAACGGCTCTCAGTAGTTGCTGTGTGACGTGGAACCACACTGGTGGGCTACTGCGTCGTTGTAGGTTACAATCTCCGTACGTACACATCGCTAGTGATTGTGCACTTTTCTTGAAGAGTAACGGCTTTATTCCTGCCAATACGACTCTTACACGGCAGTGGTGAGTTCCGGAATCTTTTGAAGAGTTTAACGGTCTAACGGATGTGGCTTCACCTGCAAGGCTATACAATGTTTTCTTTAATTCCCTCCTATTCTTCCGAACTTCTGTCAACATATTCGGAAACTTTTTGTTCTAAACTAACGTGTCTTTTCGTTCCAAGTATCAACAATACGCTAGTAATGGATTCAGTTTTTTAAAAATACTCTTTACTAATGAAATAGTTTTGCAAATATATTTTTTGTTGCATCTTAGATCTCATGCGAATATTATCGTTATTAATGATGACGAAAATGTACTCGTATATAAATTGACGCAACCGAGTTTAGCATTTCACAATTTGTCAGCTTTGGGTGATTTATATCAGTGACAGTAATTTATATCATTCGTGGTAAAACATAAGAAGGAATGAAACCAAAAAAGATGGAAAAAATCAGAGACACATCTCCAGTGACTGCTCACTTCTTCCTCCATCACTCTGTGAAATTCATGTGTGTTGGACTAGAGGTTGGAATGACGGGATATTGCGTTATGAAGGCATTAAAACGTTTGCATGAACAGCATGATATATGTGATGTTCTCTTCTTCCTGTTGCATATTCCCAAGGTGACCTTTATACTTGCCTCTGAATGTTTACAGTTACTGAGGATAACAGAATACTGTAGCTCTTTGCTCATGCATCGTTATGTGATCATTCACATCGTTGTATAATGCCTGTTGCACATGTTAATATTTTATGCATTTCCTTCTTTTTATAAAATGTTTCATTCAAACTTAAATTTTATAGAACGTGTTTTGCACACTGTAAAATTTAAAGTTTTATTTTTTAATGTGCAATTTTCTTAAATACTACGCCAATTGTCATTCGTCAAAGCCCAAGATACATGTGCTGCAGTATTGATATCCGTGACATTCATATGACAACTCACTGCGCCATTTAAAAAAAAACTTTCTGAAACTAACGTACATCGTTGAAAACTACAACGAAATCGGTTAGTTCTAGGTGGTCGGAGGAAACATAAATCACACTACTTGATAAATATATGGAGCATTCCCACTTCTCCACATAAAACTAGTGGAAATGCGCGGCGTATACAATATTTTCATTCATAGTGTCACTAGGTATTACTCCAAATATTCTAAATTTTTTGTGAAAAAAGGGGAAAATATCATTTAGAGATCTAAAATTTAGGGATAAATTGCATTGAGAAATAAATCTCTTGCTGTAATATTGAAGATGTATGACAGATTCGAAAAATAAAATTGATTTTTGCAATTTTAAAAATTTCATAGGTTTTAATGAAAATGTAACTATATAATTTTTATACATGCCCCCTATACATTCTACCAAAAATACAAAGAAATAAATTGCAGCCATTTTTCAAAATAAAATTGAAAATATCACGGCGGCTTCTAGTAACGTCTCCCCAAATTAAAAATCTTTATTGTATCCAGAACGTCACAACTATACTTACTCCCCGTACACGTCTACCAGCTCAAAAGGTTCTAATAAGATGTGCGTGAATAATTCCTAACACCCCTCCATCCAAATCGAATACAAAATTGCGAGTATCTCCTCGCCACCTGCATTAATCTTAACCATCTTTGGAACAGCGTTTATGGAACTTATTCCCGACGTGTGTGCGACGTTACTACCCAAAAGCACATTAACATGCATTTTATGTCCGAAATTCGAGATCATATTGTCGAGGTGATTCCAATAGTTTTCCTCCATGTTTCATAGTATAGTGAGTAAAAATAATAACACATCGATTATACTACAATATAAATGTCAAGCGAGTCCGAAGTAGTATTAATTGCAAAAATTAATTGAAAAATTTGGCCGAATACAATTTAACACACAATATCCCCAATAGACCAAACAATCTTACGATAAATTGTTCCCAGACAACCTGTTCCACAAACATGGATTTAAGTTTCGTAAAACTATTTCGATAGAAAAATTGTATGTGGAACAGCAGTGGCGCACCCAAGGGGAGAGGGAACTGACGAGGCTTCAGCCTACTTCCCACAAAAGAATCCGATGACACATGTTCACAAATAGTGATTCACCTAATTTTCTACAGAAACGAAAGTCATCGATAGAATTCTATAGAATACGTTACAAATAACTACAAATCGAGAAATAAAAATACATATTAAATTCAGCATAAGTGAAAAATTATTTATAAAATATCTTCAAGTCGGCTGGCCACTACACTCGTAGCCGCCGCCCCCTCCCTCGCTGGCTGTGCCTCCGCGCAAGAGGCGAGAGGTGTCGTTGGCTGAGCGAGGTGTTGCGCGCAGGGCTCGACCCCGCGGGCCCGCTGTTCGAGGGCCAGGACCCGCGCGCGCGCCTCGACGAGTCCGACGCGGACTTCGTGGACGTCATCCACTCCAACGGCGAGAACCTCATCCTGGGCGGCCTGGGCTCCTGGCAGCCCATGGGCCACGTCGACTTCTACCCCAACGGCGGGCGCATGCAGAAGGGCTGCAGCAACCTCTTCGTGGGCGCCGTCTCCGACATCCTCTGGTGTAAGTACGCCTGCTCGGACCTCCTCAATTGATATTTTGTAAATTGTTGTTTTTAGATGCATAAAATGTCTTAAACGAAAGTAACGTTTTACTTTCGTTATGTGTAGTATACATGATCCTCAGAATAAATGTTACAAACTTCTATGGCATTTAGAGGATTCGAATAACTTTTTGCTGAAGAACATAAAGCCGAAAGTTTCATATAATTGAGCTACGCATACGATATTTTCCAGTGATTTTTAGGCTAAACCTTATGCTCACATGTTCGGCACGTCACGTTCTGGAGCAGTCAAGGTTTCATGTACCTGTAGAACATCTATGTATACGAGGTTGCCTACCAATCAGGGGCACATCGCCATGTTTATAAAAATTAGTTAATATAACTCTATTAAATGCGATTCCCCATTAACATTCAATGACTCTTTGTAATAATTTCCTACCTCTCGTATGGCCTAGAAGTTTGTCAGATTAATTCTGAGACTCTCTGTACAGAAAGCTATATAATGTTGCATAAAATGAATTTCGAGACGGAAATATTGAGGCATCCTGAAACTGAAAATGTGTCTATTTTACAAAACAACTTTCCTTCCTATCATTAGTCTGTGTACAACACTAGCGCATAAACTGCTCGTAGAATATTTACTAAAATGTATATTCTATGTCTCTGCCGATCTTGAGACCTTGCAAATTTGGAAATGATCTAATTTTTGCAAGAGCTTCAAAGGAATTCTGTAAGTCAAATTCAAAATTTTCTTTCAAATGGATCTTTTTTCTTTTACAATAAAACCTTTAAAGTTCGGAAATTTTAGAAGTCCATAAAAGAAGTTCAGTGTTTTCATTGTTGTGAGAAACACTAGTAAATAACGCTCTAATCACAACTTGAATTTCAAGATGTTCTGTTTCTGCATGAACGATTTGGAATTGTCAAATATGCATTTTTATTTTTTTCAGTTCATCTCATTTTAAAATGTTAAATATGAGAGATACGATAACAAATACTCTACACAATTTATCATCAATTTCAATCTCTACACAATATATCATTTTCCATGTAAAAGAATTGAAGTACACGTTTACTGACAATAACAGGGATGTATCGAAAAACGGAAGAACTAATATGCAAAACATTTTAATTATTCTCCAATACACGCCCGAGTCCTTTACTACCCTTCAGAGGTCATTCCGTCCTTTTCAAAAAAAGGACTTTCACGGTCATGAAGAGTTGGCTGTTTCCTGTTGCAAGCGGAAAGCGTACTAGAAAAGGCATACAACAAAAATGGTACACTTGAATGAATGCTACAGACAATGAAATATTCCACTTCTATACAAAGTTCCCCATGTTTTTATATAAGTTTTGATGAGTTGTATGAGAACAATTTAATTTTTTTCTTGTTCCGCCTACATACCGCAATTACGACACACCTCTTCCTCCCGTTTTCACAAATTCCAGATCGGCCTATTGCGACTACTCCAGCACCACCGGTTTCTCCGGTTCCTCTAGTCCACTGACTCTGCTACGATTAAATCCATTAGGGTGATTACTAATGTCCTTGGCACTATTACATATCTTGAGATACATTGAAGTTACTACTCAGAAAAAACTTATCTTACAGAGAGTATTCTCGAATGTAATCTTCGAGCTTATTTTTAAATGTGCATGTTGATTTTTGTCCACCACCAATTCAGTAAGTCGAATCTAATATGCGTTTCCATCAATATAAAATTTGTATGCTGTACCGTTGGGGGATGAGGGACAGTTGCATCAAGGTGCCCATACGTAGCTAGTCCACTGACTCTGCTACGATTAAATCCATTAGGGTGATTACTAATGTCCTTGGCACTATTACATATCTTGAGATACATTGCAGTTACTACTCAGAAAAAACTTATCTTACAGAGAGTATTCTCGAATGTAATCTTCGAGCTTATTTTTAAATGTGCATGTTGATTTTTGTCCACCACCAATTCAGTAAGTCGAATCTAATATGCGTTTCCATCAATATAAACTTTTGTATGCTGTACCGTTGGGGGATGAGGGACAGTTGCATCAAGGCGCCCATACGGAGACAAGGCTGTGTATTTTAAATATATGAAATCATGCTTTCAGTTGTTTTTGGAATGGATGCCCATTCCAGACCTTCATTTCATCACCTTCATTATTTCTTAATCCCAGGCCCTTACCAGTACCTAGAGCGCTATAGATAATTTTGCACAGAGGAATTGTCTCCCTAAACCCCAGGAAGATACAGCAGCTAGATGGCGGTGAGATTAAAGTAGATTTTTTTAAATAATGCGTTTTCTGTAAAAATGTGTAATTTTAATAAGTAAACAACCGTCCATTTACATACATACATACATACATACATTTATTAGAACTGCAATTGGGTATGACCCGGTGGCAGTTAAGTGACAATAATTGCAAAAATTACAACACTTACATTAATAATAATAATAATAATAATAATAATAATAATAATAATAATAATACCATACAATACAGTACAAGACGAAAAGCAGCATTGAAAAGTGCATTGATCACGTTCACCGCACTTCACTTCACTTCACCGCACGACACAGCACTTACTCATTTAATATCTGTTACTGTCATCTTGTTCTAACTTGTTTCTAAAACTTCGGACACTGAGAGGAAAAGCTTTGAAAACTGCTGCAGGTAAACTGTTTTAATCTCTAATTGTTCTGTTACAAAAGGAAAACTTCCCAAGATCTGAATTTTGTTTCCTTGCTCGAATTTTGTGGGTGTGATCGCTTCGGCCGAGATAATTTGGTTTTTCTAGTCTAATCTGAATTTCCACTATACCACCATTTTCCACCATTTTTGACCATTCATACTGTTGAACTATAAAACAACGTAGCCATTTCCTTATCTTTTGTTGGCGAAAGAGAAGCCTCGTTTCCTGAAACTAGCACACGTTTCGAGAGAATGGAAGTGGTCACGACCCGCGCATGAATGTCGTAGCGTTTGGCAGTATCAATGGCGGAGGGTCCACTCAGACGTAATGGGACAATGGCCGCTGTTGGCTCGCGTGCGCCGCAAGGAGAGCGATTTCTAATTGGCGGCGGCGTGGGCCGCCACTTGCCAGCTGCCGCCACTTGCCCGCGCCCTTGCGCACGGTCACTGCACGCAGTGGGAAGTCGCTCTTCAAGACGACGCACCGTAAAGAGGTAAACAGTTTGATTGCACCGACGGGATGAAGGACCCAAATACCTTTTCGTGCCGAGAGGAGCAAAGTAATCACGCCTGTTGTTGAAGCGAAGATCTTGGTGAATTGAACTTCCAAACGTCGCGAAAAGGTCACGATCTGGCATTTTCCCAAACGTCAGTAACAGGTATTTTGCAAAATCCATGAACTCGTTTAGTGTCGAAACGTTCACGAAGAATTCTTTCCTCGAAACGCTGTTTCTGACGTACTGTAACAACACTTCTTGCACATTTAATTGACTTATCCATTTCATTTATATTTTTTATGAATTTGATTAGGTACTTAAAAAATATAAAAATGTGTTGCAATGAAATACCTTGAATATTGAGGCAACTAAAGATATAGATATAGAGTAAAACAACACTTTTACATGACTTCTGTGTAGTATATCAGACTATATTATGAGTTCAAGATACTGCGATTATGAACTCTTTAGTAACTGTATCATGGATGTTTGAGTACTAATATTGAAGGTAGAAGTTTCGAGGAGTTAAGCAATAAAAAATTCTGCATGTGCTTACCTACGGGACTACTTTGTTTATTTTATATTTATTTTCAGTGTTGCTCTTGTGTTTGCTCTTTTTTTTAATTTATTCAAACGTTTATGCCATCAACTCGATAAACAACCCAATGAATGACAACAGAGGATGTATTTCTGTTATCACATTTGTTAGTTTATTACATAAATTCATAATGATGAGTGAAGTCTCGCAGAGGGTGTGTCTCGTAGAGGGTAGGGATAGTATATCCCGATTAAGTTAATTTTTAATTTTGGGAAAAATGCGAAATTAATTTTGGGAAATGGCTTAAACAAATTGTGTGTAAATCTTACTGGGTTTTATAGTTTTCTGTCTCTCATTGTATGTTTGATAAATGTAATTTCATGAATTGAAGTTCATTGAAGACGTTTTTCTACGCCCTTAAAGTTTAAGCCAAATCATAGATCCAATCATGTGCATTTCGGCATTTGCGAATCAATCTGATGCACGTTCCATGTATTTTCATGGATGTTTGTGTGTTCTTTTGTCCTTATATGTTTCCTTTGCCGTAACCCCAATATTAGACATCACAGTGGTGGCTGTATGACCAAGTATGAAGTCGTAGGCTTCCGCGGCCAGAGTCATGTGAGTGATCTGGGCTGTCCGGGTGAAGCCGCGTCGAAGGGCTGTGTTGCCGTCGTTTCGACCATCCTGCCGTGGCGCTCATGGCGCATACCAGCCCTGAGGAAGACCACGACAGGATGGTCGAAACGTCGGCAACACAGCCCTTCGACGCGGCTTCACCCGGACAGCCCAGATCACTCACATGACTCTGGCCGCGGAAGCCTACGACTTCATACTTGGTCATACAGCCACCACTGTGTACCAAGTAGTTCAAAATCCAACTTTTAAAAAAATGTTGTGTGCAGCGGCGTCGGACATCGAAGGCCGCAGCCTGTGCAACCACCGCCGCGCCTACAAGTTCTTCACGGACTCCGTGTCCCCGCGCTGCCACTTCCCCGCCTTCCCGTGCGCCAGCTACGAGGACTTCCTCGCCGGCACCTGCTTCCCGTGCTCCGGCGCGCGCCGCTGCGGCAACATGGGCTACTACGCCGACCGCTCCTCCGGCCGCGGCGCGCTCTTCCTGGTGACGCGCGACGAAGAGCCCTTCTGCGGTGAGCCCTCTCGCCGCTTCTCGCCAGATCGCGCCGCTTCTCACGCACCACATCCTATCTTTGGGAATAAGAATGTTGCAATTCAATTTAGGCTATGTGCGCGCAATAGATCAACACGTCCGAAGAATGCAATAGCTCTTTTTTCACCAAATAAACTAAACCCTAGTTACATGAGTATGCATTTGTTACCATTATAAATATTATCCTCGCTCGTTTTCTTGAGCCCTCATTTAGCTAGATGCAAGAGGAGAGGGGTGATTGGTTATTTCGTGAACAGAACTTCGTATTCAAAATCTGGAGCTCGTTTTACGATTAATTCCGAATAATTTATATTACACGGGATCGAACATTTCTGGTTATCAGATTTTGTCCACAACGCTCGTTGCGATAATTTATTCTTAATGCAACTAATATTTGTAAAGGAGTTGGGGTAGCTGTTCCGAGGCTCAAGAAAACGTGCGCGTACAATACAACAGTATTTATGCTGATACTTACTCTGTTTTTCACCAGAGGGCAGCCTAAAGAAAGCAATCCAATTTACAATTCTCCATTTAATTCACGTGACCACATCTTTGCTGTTTAGTAATTTGGCAACGTTGCTTCAATCACTGTTTCATTGATTAATAGATTATGGTTTGCTAAATTCATAAATTACGTTGTAACAAATAAAGAGGATTACAATTTTTTTTAATTATTGAAACTGGAAATAGAAAAGAAAGAGCTGTAATGTGGTAAATTAAATAGATGAAGAAGCTCCCTTTCTTCGTTGGATCAAACGTAACTTCATTGTATTTGAATTACTTATATATTTAATAATTTCATCTAATCAGCTGTGATGTATCAAATTAAGAAGTTTTTGATAATTTGTTGTCATAAATAATTCTACAGAACAAAGACCATTTCTCAGTTTCATATAAAGGAAAAATATTTTGTTTGTATTATTAAATTTATTTTCGAGACAAGTCGAATGCAAGTACATCACATTAATGGCGCTTAAAAAGCGTCCTCGTGAAAAGAGAGTGGTCCAATCACTTTTCCTTCGTTCTTGGTGTAATAAATTAAATACCAGCGCGTAATGAACGACTTTCTTCCTGCGCCGCCTCATTTAAGAGAGGAGGGCGCTAACGAGACGTTGCGTGTGCTGCAGCGCACCAATACAGCGTGCGGCTGGAGAGCGCGGCGGGGGAGGCCGGCGCCCCGTCCAGCTACGGCAGCCTGCACATCACGCTGGCGGGCGACGCGCCGGGGCTCAACGAGACCTTCCCGCTCACGCAGTGAGTGCCCGCACACGCCCACGCTCCCCACCCCCTCCCACCAAGGCCCCACACACCAATGGCAAGGAGGCCCAACGCGCAACAAAAATTGAACGTTGCGCCGTCCGCCATGATGATGGCAAAAGCACCTGAGCTGAGCATACAAATACGGCGTTTCGCAAATAAACATTCAGTTAGATGCATCAATAAAAAAATATTCGTAATAAAACGTATTTTTTTATTCTTCGGATCAATGACATTCCTTCACAAAGTTCAGAGATACATTTTCGTGTTTCATACATAACATTTTATGGCTAATCTCAACTGCAAAACTGCTTGTTATAAACAAATTATATTGGGTTTTGTTTATACAAACGTTTACCGGCACATGAACAACCTTTCATAATGAAGTATGATGAACATGAAGACAATCTTTGCGTTTACAAATTTTCCTAAAAACACATCAACTTGATTATACACAAGATTTAGAAGGAAAATTGGACACTAATAAGTTTCAATTAACCTATTAGTATAACACTTCAGGACAAAATTGAAGAAATGAAGTCTTGAATATGAAAAATAAATTATTACAAACATTCTAACCAATAATATTTAATAATTATAGAGAACTTTTTCTTTTGAAAGGATTTAGGGAAATTTGACAGGGTTGTAATAAAACTGACTTTTTTTGAGAAATAGAATTTTATTTATTATATTTAACATACAAACTTACGAATTTAGATTCGTACAACCGAATGCTGCACAGCAACTGACCATAATGTTTCACTAAAAACTTTAATTATAAAATAAACGCGCGTAAACGCACATGGGCTTCGGCTATTCACTTCACACACTTGCCATCAACATGGCGGACCGCGCAGTGTTCAATTTGCAGCGCTCCGAAAGGCAGGAGGGTAGGTCTAGTACTATATTCCAAAGTCCTTGCCTCCCACTGCACTCCGGGCGACGCACGGCGCGGGCGGACGGGGGACTCTGCGATACTTCATAACAATTGATACCAACACAAGATGCTTTGAATGGAGGCTTTTTGCACAGCAATATTGACGTACCTTAGCGCAGCACTTTTGAGCCTCTGTGTTTCGGCCAACTCGATCTCGAAATCGAAATGGAAGTAATGCTCGCTAATCCGCCGGATTTACTAGGCGACTTGTATTGCATGCTGATCGAGGACTGGGTCATTCTATTTCGAATTTATTGCCAACTGTCGCGACAGTGTGTGCTGCTAACTCTTTATTCCTATGATGCAACATGTTGGATCCGTATATAAAACATTTGTTATATTTATTTAATAATATAATATTTATACTATATTATAATTATATATACAGATCAGTGGTTGATGAGCAGCTCTAGTCGAACAAATGCTCAGTCTCGAGATTGCTGTCGATTGCTGTACTTACGTTGTGCATAAAGTTTCTATTCTTTCAATATTGATTGGTGTCAGTATACGTTAATAAGTAATGGGAGAAGAACAGATGTTTTGTTTGATCAAATAGTTGTATTCTACACTTGTTATTTACATTAAAACATTACAAGCATGTTTCTAAGATTTTATCTCATCATGAGAGAACCCAAGTGCAATGGTTCGCAGAAGGTAATTTGCACATGTATGGTGTACAAAACGGTCCTGCCAATGGTTGATTTGCGTATTAGCTTCTAAGTCATGTTAGGCACGTTATTTGGAGAATACCGATGAGGAGGGAAAATTCTGTAAACTTGTTTGTAATGTTCTAATGTAAATAACATTTTTAAATATACAACTACTTGTATACTTATGTTCTCCGTCGCCAATATGGATTCCCTCAATATATGTGCGGTAAACGCCGATTTTATTCACCGTAATAGTTACGTTTTGCATATCACTGATGTTTAATCATATCTCAAGGAATGTTTACTAAATTTAATTTTGTCATAATGCACATTCATTTTCCCTAGACATTTTGCACACCTTAATTTCAATAAACTTTAAATACAATAAATTAATCAGAATACAATAAATGTTAATACGAAGGGGAATTATTACTCAAGTAATGTAACTTTCTCAACATTGATACTGCCATTTTAGAAACATCACCATATTATCGATACCAATACTGGAAAACCAAAAGCAAAAGTGTGAAGTGAAATTATCCAAAGTATCGCTACTTTCATAATTCGAAGTAACGAATACAAAGTTTCACAATCATTCCCGTAGGGAGAGGGCTGAAGCTGCATCCGGATATTGCGCCTTTTTGGCATAAAATTGAGCGCGCGAAGTTGAAAGAAATACGTTTCTGCTCTGTTAAAAGAAACACGTGCAATGCTCTGCACAGTTCACGCCGTGTCTTCTTGCCATTCAACTGAAGTGATGAATGCTTAATATTTGTACTACCTGTACTCGCAGTCAAACGAAAGAACAATAGTAGAAAAGCATTTATAAGAAGGAATATGTTAAGGAATCCAGGTACACGGGAAGAACAAGTTATCTTGTAAATCTACCTGAGATTCTTATATGCCCTATTTATTATGTATTGTATTATATACCCGATCATTGTTTCGACTGGTGCATACCGTTTGCTCTTTGGAGAAAACGCTCGGTCGAGGCGCACAGAATTCCCCAATTCCGTGAAAAGACGCATCCGCTATGTGCGCTATTACAAATGACAGACGTACGCACAAAATTCAACGAAAGACGCATCGTGCGGATGCAGCTTCAAGAGGCTAAAGTAAAATTTGACGTGTTAAGTACATTTCAAGAAACTCATTTTATAAAAAATTAGACCGTATGCCCAGACATAACTTTGAGCGGCCTCTTCGATAATTTCTCTTAGAGCCGCCACTGACATCAGCACACGGTTATGTCGTTTGAAATGTGGTAATCTTAAATGAACTATTTTTGTCCAAGCGGTACCTAAGTAAATATAGTATTTGTGTTGAGTTGTTGGCGTGTCGCGCAGGAAGGAGGACGAGCAGCTGAAGCCGGGCCAGTCGCTGACGCGGCTGCTGGTGCCGCACCCGGCGCTGGCCGCGCCCACCACCGCCACCCTCGTCTACACCGCCTACGCCGGCTGGTGGTCGTCCGGGCTGCCCGCCTGGCCCGTGCGCAAGCTCGCCATCGTCGACAGCTTCGGCAAGAGGTCAGCCCCCTCTCTCTCTCTCTGTCTGTCTCTCTCTCTTTCTTTCTCTCTCTCTTTCTTTCTCTCTCTCTTTCTTTCTCTCTCTTTCTTTCTCTCTCTTTCTTTCTCTCTCTTTCTTTCTTCCTCTCTTTCTTTCTCTCTCTTTCTTTCTCTCTCTTTCTTTCTTCCTCTCTTTCTTTCTCTCTCTTTCTTTCTCTCTCTTTCTTTCTCTCTTTCTTTCTCTCTCTCTTTCTCTCTATTTCCCTCTCTCTCTTTCCCCCTCCCTCTCTCTCTCTTTCCCCCTCTCTCTCTCTTTCCCCCCTCTCTCTCTTTCCCCCTCTCTTTCTTCCCCCCCTCTCTCTCTTTCCCCCTCTCTCTCTTTCCCCCTCTCTCTCTTTCCCTCTCTCTCTTTCCCTCTCTCTTTCCCTCTCTCTCTTTCCCCCTCTCTCTCTTTCCCTCCCTCTCTCTTTCCCTCCCTCTCTCTTTCCCTCCCTCTCTCTTTCCCTCGCTCTCTCTTTCCCTCGCTCTCTCTTTCCCTCGCTCTCTCTTTCCCTCTCGAGAGCTAGGTCGAATTCAAACGCTGTCTAGAGGATAATTCTAGCTCTAATCGATAGTTTCTCTGCGCAACGTCAGGCGAATGCCGAAGCAGAAACCTAACAAATGGACCACCTACCGCACGTTATCTTTCCTTCCTCTTCCTTGTCCTCCCCTCACCACATACTTATACAACACAAACATGCACTACACTACACATACCTTTACGTTATTTAAGATATTAATATTACTTTTCAAATGAAAGGATAGTTCTTTGCGCAGTATGAAGGCCGTGCCTTACAGCGCAATTCTATTTGCTGCATGCTTACTTTGCAGGGGCATCAAGGTATTTCTGTGCACTTTTTTTTTCAATTATTCCCGATGCATTGACAACAATGTGAAGGACATGCGTGTTGGTGGTCTGGTGAATTCATTCTCCAGTCTCTTATACACGTTTAATTTTTTTACTGTAATAAAGCAAAACAAAGATTACTAATGCGAATTTTAAATAAATACATCCATTTCAAGCCTATGAAACGCAGTGCCGTGAATGCCTGCTTAAAACAAATTACCAAACATGTGCTTCAAAATTTTCATGCATTTGTTTTATTTTTACGACCGTATTCGGTTGTGTAATAGTATTACACACTGCAGTCTCCTTCAAAGTAATGCTTTCCGGAAACTGCAAGAGAACAATAGTTTCTGTTTTCATTTGTCTTCTCACTAAAGTCAAATTACGTTGGTATACATGAAGAGGATAAATGAGCTGCAATTTTACATTAGTGGCATTAATCAGGGTATCTTCTGCATCAAATGTGATTATTTTAGTTGTTTATGAGCCACAATGGAAATAAATGTCTCAATTAGACTATTCAATTTTGTACAACAATTTGTGTAACAATAAGTATTATTATTATTTTCAACTACGTCAAAATTGTGAGCTAGTGCTGAGATTGCTTTCCTTATGTCGGAAAATAAACAAACTAACTTCGCAGTAGAAGTAACCCCAGTGAGGCGAAAGCCTCACAGCAAATGTATAATCGACGTAATTCCAATGAGCCTCACAGTCTTCAATTAACTCTTGGAAGAGCACACCTGATAATCTAAGATTCTCAACCAATCAGAAATCTCGGTAGCAAAACATAAATATAGTATGATAAAGGAAATAATGTCCACAAAAGGTTTAAACCTTTTGTGGAGATTATATCCTTTACCATATTATGGATTACCACAAGATATCTGCTACCACCACGGAATTTACATAAATATAGATTATTTCATCTTCTTATTGTCCAGCATGCATACACTTAAAGTAATTCCAATTGCAGATGACAAAGTTTCTGTTTGTCGATGTGCAGCATGTCGGTGTGCCGGCGGGACCTGCTGCTTCTGCAGACGGGCGTGCCCACGACGCTGCAGCTGTTCCCGGGCGAGTGCCACCCGCCGGCCGCCCCCGCGTCGGCGACCAACGCCTCCTCCGCGCCCACCTCCACCACCTCCACGGCGGCCCCGCCTCCGCAGGTCAGTCACCCCACCTGGACTAATCACTAACATCCTAGACTTCTAAACACGCCAGCCGTTGGAGAAATGCAGCGCGCTACGAAAGTCTCTCCGTAGTGTCACCTTTGCTAATGCGAGTCCCTGCAAATAGAAATTATGTTGGTAGCACGAACTACAGATTGTAAAAAGTAAATCGCGTACTCACCACAATCATAATAGACTAGCGTAACCGTGCCAGAACTCTAGCATGTTAAACCCCCACCCTAATTTTTCCTAAGGGTATCGTGAAACTGAAACATGGTGTCTGTTTCCATCGTAGTTCCCTCCACATCGATGTCCTATACATTGTAGACCACGGCAAAACGTTAAATTAATGGTTGCACTAAAATCTTCATCGTTATCTACCAACTATGAATAGTACGTTTATAGCACGACCAATTAGAAAAAAACCATCATGGCTAAGCCACCCCCCACTGCTCCCGAAGGGAAGCTTAGTCGAAATCAATGACCGCTGCAATGATGACGGATAGACCCTTGCAACATCGATCTCATAGCAGAGATACAAGCCTTCAACGGTACAGGGTGCGGAACTGTCGTCAAAGTCAGGATGCCTTCCTAATGGAGCTATAGTTGTTGCTGCGAGAGCGAATCTTGAAGTAATAATTGCGCAAATAAACCTCGTCAGACTGCGCAAACGGAGGTGTGCACAGAAAGCGTAAATAGTATAAGATAGAAGAATCTAAGCCTTCTACGCTTGACGTCACAAAGATAGCCACCATCACTAAGGGTTGAAATATAGGTGGTATTGGTAGTAAGTGCCGAACCGGCAAACATTTACTAGAATGTCTTATCCTGTAGATTAAGGTATGAGAAACGTTTTCTTGTGGCCTTAGATCTCAAAATTTTAGTTTTTAAGGCCTTAGAACGCTTTGTTTAGGATCTATTTAACGATATAGCTGACTGGGTGTTGAGGGTTGCATTTGACATGGATATTTAGATGCGATTTTTTTAAACAAAACGTCGCATTTTGAAAGTCAAAGTGTAATTAGTCACATCTTCATGAACTTCTCTTTGTTTAGAGATATCATTTATAAATATCGGTTGCATGTGAAAGCCACAAAAGGTATGTATACTACTGGAATAATATAAGAGACGAAGGTGGAAGCGTTGTCCCGTTCACTTGTTTCCCAGTGATCTGGTTGCTAAGAACATAAATACTGTTTTTAATAGGAGGCCCTCAGTCGGCTCAGTCCGAAGACACTTCCCTGGCGTACTGTATTTCTCCAACGGCTGGTGTGTTCAGAATACTAGGATATTCCCTAAATTTTTCAATTCGTGCTCACCATTGTGAGAGCAGCTGATGAATCATATGAAATTGACGGTAGCTAAAGTAAAACGGTGCAACAGTGAGCCTCGATGTGATAGGGTTGTGCACTTACAATAAATTGTTACTTGTCTACCGATATTTTTCTTACACGTGACGGCTTAAGTTTCATTAACACTAAGTACCAATACATATGATGACGTCAAGAAGTTAATAGTAGAAAATTTTCTAACGAGTTTTAGAAGATATTGATAACATAAACTTTTTTGCATAAGTTCTGATACTCATTTATCGCATACTTATTTCAATTTCTTAACAATATGTGTGTGCTAATCAAATATTGTCAAATGAAGAACGTTAATCAAACATCGTTTTCGTTCGTAGAGTGAAGGAGAGAGCGGGATGCTTTCTGTGCTCTAGGCTGCCGCGTCGTTTGCATAGGCGAAAGTGCAGCCCTGCCTCGCCCGCAGGCGCCTCACGCTTGTGGCAGGAAGCTACTTCCTGTCCATTATTGCGCCGCCATATTGGAGAGCGACCGAAGTCCCGCCGTTTATGGGGGCGCCACCTCCACTCGGAAACGCGTGACGACTTTCCACAGTGCGGTCAAAGAGGATACAAAGGGCGCTTCGGGCATTTCACTCATGTTGTAAATGAGGAAAGTAAGATGACTAAATTTGTGCTCGGGCAATTAACCACCGAAAAAAGGTCCTCCTAAAAATGGATTTGTAAACATATATTGAACTTCTTGGAAAATGTTCCTTTCTACGAGTCTGAAGATTAGGGGGCGGATTTTAATGAAATATTTTTTTTTATTTTCACTGTACAACAAAGCCTTTTAGTATAGACTTTAATTTTATGTTATTACAAAAGCATATTACATACTATATTTATGAGTACATATGCTTTAAATAATGACATATAAAACTCCTCGAAACCGACCATTTTCTGTGAAAACTCGCTCAAAATTCCTCATTTTCAGAAACGCCCAAACGCCGTTTTCTCAAAAACGCCAATTTTTTCAAACTTTTCGAAAAGATATGCTAATTGTACTCTTTAATATGAGATAAAGTTCATTTCGAGGTATTATTTCTTCAAAAATTACACAAATGTAATTTTTATGAAATATCTCTCACGCCGGTAATATGCACATTTCCAACAATTTGTAAACACTATTGTATTTGTGCGTTAATATTCTTCAAATGACTTCGAATGAAGTTTTTCGAAAACTCAAAAGTTTTCTGTGAAAAATAGCTTCAAATTTCAAATTTACTGTAGTGCTTAAGCGCCATTTTCTTAAAAATGGCTCCAAATTGGTCAAAGAAAATTGCCATTTGAGTAGAGGTTTTACTGTTCTTTAATATTCTTAAAATAATATTTACCTTCTACTATTAGAAAACAGAAAAATTTTAAAAATTTCAAAAAAATGTACTTTGGGAGGCGATAGATAGCTGCTGGCAAGAATAAGTGGCAAGTTCATATATTAGCCGAAACCATAGAAAATAATACGGGAAAGTCTGTGCCATTCTATAGCGCCACTAGTTTTATCCTTTCCCTTCATTTTTGAGGTATTTTTTGCTGATTTATTCGATTTTAATGCAACTTCCTACAAATAATATTTACGGGATTGAACAAATGTTCTCCACAGATTTACTTAGTGGCCTATTCGATTTCTTCGCACAGAAATTGTAATGTCAGCTGTTGTATGTAATCAAATGTTCCTGACGCCTATCAGCTTCATTGTCAGTCCGGCCGATTTCGGGCTCAAGACATAGGTAAAAAAAGTCCAAACCAAAAGTTTCCAAGCTGAGTTCACTTGAACGAAAGGAAGAACCCTCGATTACATCAATAACATATCCAACGGTTTGACTTTTTCTTCTGAACTAGTTTTGATCATTTTTACGTAATTTTTCTTTGCTTTTAGGGCATTTTAAAAACATTTTAAGAGTATTTTATTGATCAATTTGAAGATGTTTTAGATCATCAAAATCTGCTACCTACTGATGACCAATCATTTACAAGAATATATTTCGGGAATCTGATACGCATCCAGATGAAAATCATGCGTTCATTCCAATTACTCATTTTCTAAGTTATTCTGTTGGAATTACGGATGGATACTGAAAAGTCTTCACATGTGGAAACCTTAATTGCCATCCAAACATTCATTTTGAGATCCTGTTTGAAACTTTCATTTTTGTCTAAGTTTTATTATTTGCACTTGTGTACGCCACGTACTTGCGAACGCCACGTAGAACGCAATTTCTAGATGACAGTTTAATTATGAGCACTAAGAAATATGATATGGCTAAGTAACTAAATGTTTTGTCGTTAGGAATACGTGGCAACTCTGATTTGGGGAACCAGAAAGGTGCCGCAAACGCTTGGTTGTTTTATTTATACGTGATCATTTATTGTCATACTAAAACACAGAAAAACTAGTTTTTTCCATTCTCGACGTTTGTCGTGGCTTCTTGGAACAATCTCGGAATGGTGGCGACTAGACGTCGTTAAAGCGCTTGGTAGATGTTCCGTGTAAGTTGAAAGACTTTGCCCTCATTTGCTAGAATTACTCGTACCCGCCGATACCAAACGAAGTTGTCTTCACGGAGAGAAAAACCTTCCCGTTATTTGCAAAAGCTTCCATCCATGTTTTCAGGGCAGCTTCTATTTAGCTACTAATGATTCGCTTTTCTAGGTATAAGCATTTCATTCCGCAAGGTGAATTTTGCGTGGTGAAATAATACGAGGAATATTTTGTTTAAATTAGTAACATGTAGGAAAAGAAGAAAAATGATCGTTCTCACTTGTATGTTGATTTAAAATTAGTCGTAATAAATATTAAATATTTTACTTAAGCCCTTCAAAAAATATTACAGAAATTAACATATAAGAATTAAAACTATTCTCCTCTTTTTACTTTACTGCTTAGAGTTAACATTTAAATGTTTTAAAACATATTTCCTCGACGTTTATAATTATTTTTCTCTTTATTCTCATGAGTTAGTGACTTTTTTTTTAAGTTTCGGGATGTGTAATTATTTAACCATTTCTTCGAATGGACATCAGATCATTTTACGTAATCTCCTTTCCCATAAAAAGTTTAACCACAAGCAATCTCTCACAAACATTTAAAAAATTCGAAATCATTCTTTACGACATAGCTTATTAAGAAACTTTTCTGATGGCATGCGAGATCTGAGTAGAATGTAACGTAACCAACAGCGATTTCTCCAAGACACATTTCGTTTGTGAAGCACACACTTGTAGTTGAAGTACACATTTGTAGTTTGTGAAGTACACACTTGTTATTGAAATGTGAATACATTTCCAGAGAAGCGATTGTTCAGTCATTTAGGTGGTGGTTATTTTGCTTTAGATCAATCATTTGCATTTTCTCGTTTTTTATACAAAATATATCATGTTGCAACATTTACTTCATTTGTTTGTCAGGCCTATTTCAATATAATTGCGATGAAATATTATATTTTTAAATTATGAGATTTCAAGACGCGCTAATATATTACAGAGATGTGTATTTATTTTTAATTAACTTTTCATATTCTCGAATCGTGGAGTATATCATATACTAGTACAATGTATAAATTATGTATGTTGGTTTGTCAAAATATGAGCAGTGAAGTCTAGCAATTAATTTTCTGAGCTTCAAAACACACATTCTGAAAATCTTTGAAAGCATATTTAATTGTATGTCTTAATATAACCACTCTTTCACTGAAACAAACGAAAAAAGCTATTTGAATCAAACAAAATTATTTTTATCATCAAGTTTAACGTCTGACAAACATAATCATTATAATAAATATAGAAAACAATAGAAACCGTTACGAGGATTATTGCAGATGCAAGATTAAACGATACAAGTAGAGAAACTCGTATCACTTGATTTTAATGCCCATATCAAACTTGTATTATTAATAGTTAGTACGTTCATAAATAAAGTTTCGGTTTGCGTCGCTCGCAAACCGTACTCATGCATTCCCGCAATGTTTGACAGGCGGCTGCAGAGAAGGGGGAGGAAGCGGAGAAGGGCGCGGGAACGGGGGTGGGGGCGGGGGCGGAGGGCGACGAGCTGACGGCGCTGCTGGCGGGGGCGGCGCCGCTGCGGCCGTGGCCCGTGCCGCTGCTCGACGGCGGCGACGGCGGTGGCAACAGCCTCGAGGACTCGCGCGCCTTCCACTCGGCGCCCGCGGCGCTGCCCGCGGCCCCGCCCGCGCCCTCCCCGACGACCACAGCCGCGCCCGCACCCGTGCCCTCGCCCACGCCCGCGCCCGCGCCCGCCTCGGCCAGCTCCGCCAGCTCCTCGCCGCCGCCGCCGCCGCCGCCGCCGGAGCCCCTGCCCGACATCAAGGAGCCCGTGCTGACGCCGCGCACCTCCCCCGCGCCCGCGCCCGCGGCGGAGGAGGGCGACGGCGCCGACGGCGGCGGGCGGGCGGCTCGCCTCGCCGGCCGCTTCTCCTCCGAGGCCGACACGCGCCTCTGGATCCCCGCCGCCGACCTCAACCCGCCCCCGCTCAGCTCGCCCCCCGCCTGGCGCCACTGGGCGCTGGCGCGCGCGCCCGCCCCCGCGCTCGCCCCCACCCCCACCCCCGCGCACGCCGACGCCCGCGCGCCGCGCACCCTGCAGTTCCTGCCGCAGCGACTCGTGGCGCTGCTGTCGCAGGTGAGTCTCCACGCCTTCGGACTGCGATGCACGGGGTTCGATGTAGTGACCTCGATGGAATTCTCCATGAGTGGTATCCTCATTGGCGCAACCAAAAACTGGGGCCTTCAACTATCCCAGTAGCCGATGAAACAAATTCACCTATATAATTTTTTATAATTTTCTTTAGTAACGATGAAAGTCATTCAATATCTAAATTTTAAAAAAATATTTGAAACATAAGTAAAATTTTCTTCACAAAATAGACCGGGAGGGGAGGCTCAGGGTATCAACTGATGTCACTGCAGTGCCTCTGATTCAGAGGTTCTAGGTTCGAGTCCCTACGGTGGCAGGATTTTCGACACTAGCTCCTCAGCGAGGTCGAGTTCAGTTGTTGTCTGGAGGAGAATTCTAGCGGCCGACTACTTTGATCGGTAGTGTTGCGTAATTTTTCCGATTAATACCAGACGAATGCCGGAACAGTACCCTGACAAACGGGCCACAGACCGCGCGCGATCTTTCCTTCCCCTTCCGTGTCCTATCTTTACCCCTTACAGTTACATGCACTACAATACTACATTTGCCGGGAGACCGGTCGGGAGCTTGTCCCGGCTGGGGCGATATGGTGCCTCTCTAGTTGAAGACACATGGTTGGGGGAAAACTCGCTACAAAAACAGTGGGACTGCGCCGGATCTTACCATCCTGCGAGGGAAAATCACCGCCACCTCCCGGGGGAAACATACACCACACTAACAGGACTAATGATCTTAGCAGTTCGCGCATCCAGAATTTCGAATCAATCAATCAATTCATAAGAAAGTATGGAGTCTACCCAACACTACCCGTTTAATTTTAACCCCCATAAAAAATCGTGGTTGCGCTAATGTACAACCTCCGTATGTTTCTGCTGCTAAGCTTTTCAAGTGCGAGGAAAAACATATTTCATCACATTTTTATTTATTTGAATCCAACTTCAAAATCCTTAAATTATACTGTCTAGATAGTAAAAAAATGATAAATGAGGCTGTTTCTTTCCTTTGCTCTCACTCTCGCTCAGGGTAGAACACTAACAAGGTTCTTCAAGGCCTACCTTTTCATCTCTTAGAAACACCTTACATGCCTGATGCAATCTTGAAGTTTGAACAAAAACATGCATTTTCGATTAGTGTCGGTCCGCCGTGAGAAGGGCCGCTGGCTGCCGCCGAGTGCCAGCGTGCGTCTGTCTCTGTCCGCAGGCGGAGCGCTTCGCTCGCAGGGCGCTGGGCGGCGAGGTGGCGGAGGTGGAGGGCGACGGCAAAGGCAAGGACAAGGACGGGGACGATGCGGCGGGGCCGCGGCGCTCCAAGGCGCTGGCCACGGCGGCGCCGCCTCCGCTGCCGCCCGCGGTGGCCCTGGACGCCCGCGGCGGAGGGGGCGGCGGCGGCGGAGGCGCGCTGGTGGCGCTGGCGCACGGCGCGGCGGCCGCGAGGGGCAGCGTTAACGGCGGCGGGGGCGGGGGCGGCGGCCGGGAGGCGGACGCGCGCCGCTTCATCCCGCTGGTGTTCCCCGAGGCGGGCGCCGAGCCGCGCGCCCCCGTCACCGTCACCCCCGAGGACATCCGCTCCAGCTTCCGCTCCGTCAAGGTCCAGAGCGCGGGCGCCGGCGCCGCCGCCCCCGCGCCCCTCGCGGACGACGCCCTCCGCCCCGTGTACAAGGGCCGCGCGCGGCGGCGCCGCCGGCGCGGCCTCGGCTGCAGCAGCGCCATGTTCGCGGCCTCCGCCCTCTGCCAGTGACCGCAGCACCCCTCGCGCTGCGTGCGCTGCTTGCTGGGCCACCGGCGGCCGGTTCAGCGCAGTGTTGCCTGCGACCTCTTGATTGGCAGCCCTGCGCGAGCGCCCGGCTCGGTTGGCTATTACCCACTCTGACAAGAAACGCAGGAAGGGAGCGATACATCCGTTTTCATATCCCCGACGTACCCCAGAGTGTTTTGCCGTCCAGTGGGCATCATTTTATGAGAGTCTTATACGACCAGGTAGTCGTAATACCGCTTCTTTGATGCTTCTGGATTGTGACACTGTATGTCAAGGTAACGCAAAGAGTACCAAGAGAAAATCTGTATGGATTTTTAGAAAATTTTATTTTTTAGAGAAAATTAACGGTTTTTGAAACTGTTGCAACCTTGTATACTGTCATACAGTATACAAGTACCTTCAATTTAATTTGTAAATCTGAAATCACGGGAATTATAAACTTTTCTGATGATATAATTTCGCTAATTTATAAAGCTAGCACTACCACATTGTAATAATAAGTCATATCACAACGTTGAAAACAGGTAGAACAAAGTTCCCTATGTATACTCTCTGAATCAATATTAATCGCGACATCTGTCATTTACGTTGAATTTTTACTTTAATATGAAAGTTCAAATTGAACAATTTTGTCACTGTGAATTTTGGACAATATGTAAATTTGATATACTAGTGTAAATCATGAGCAACCATGGAGAGAAAAAATAGAATGGATAATGAGTACTGAAATCGCCACTAGCCATTTCGTGCACCTCGAAAACAAAACTGCATAATTAATAAGTGGAATTTTGTTTGTGCACTTATGCAAAATATCTGTAGAATTAATCGTTTTTGTTTGTTGTTTTTTTTCATTTGAAATACTTTTTGCTTCACTATTAAGCATGGCATAGTGTCATTGCCCAATTCTCATTGCCAGAAAAATGACTGCAAAGATATCTTTGGGACAAGATAATCTTTGGGAAGAAGAATTTCATTTACATTCTATTCAAAGCTTAAGGCCAAACATTTGGTGATTTATTCTACATTCAATTGTTGAAATATAAGCTCTGAAGCTACTAGTGCAATACCTCGTTGATAATCCTTATTACAGAGAATGATGTAATTGCAGAGTTTGGAACAAAGTACAGTAAAACTTGCTCAATGCGAAGCTCAAGGGACTGGTATTTTTTGTGTATTAAACAATATTCCTCTTTATACAATATAATTCAGTATAACAGTATGTTTGGCAAGACCGCGATTCATATTCACATTAGACAGATTTCCCATTGAGCTGGTTTTACTGTATTATCTTAGAAATTAGAGTAATCAACAGAGAAACAAAGGCACTAATACTGGCTAAAAGTTAAGATAATGGTTAATCTCAAATCTTAACATAGGTATTTGAATGATCATAAATAAACTGCAAACTCAAATCGTAAAGAAGAAAGATAAAGTTTAATGGGAGTGATAACCTCACACCATCTAACTAAACATTGTCATTCAAAATGAAAAATGGTGTCTGGAACTGGAAAACTAAGAAGGGATATTAAATTACACAAGAGACAAAAATTAGTTTCTCAATTTCTGTCATGAGTACCATTTTGAAGAGAATGTTCAAATTCTTTTGAGATTCTATCTTCTATTTGCAATGCAGTTTGCTTATCACATTCAATTGTTATTTACATTGAAACATGAATTGTTTATCAGAGTTAAAATTATTGCAACTTATATTGTTCATGTAGGTCTTATACTTTCTATCTCACTTTCAAAAAATAATAATGCTCCTTTCTGTATATTATTCTTTATTTTCAGAAAGTCCATTCTCTTTAGATAAGATGCCAACACTGTGATTTGATTCCTAAGATATTCCCTCTGAAATACACAATCTAGGGATTTTAATGCAATGGAAGTTTTCAGGTACATAATTCTAAATGTAAGTCATTATGTTCAAAACATGTGACTAAGAAATAATTATGTATGTACATTGTTATAAAAGAAATAAATTTATTTTATAATAGTGTTTCCAGAAATGCTATATTTTTTATCAGAATGCTTTATGCTATTAATTGTAATATGTAAAGTATAGGCAGTGAAGAAAGTCTGGAAGGTGTCAATTTACAAATGTATTATTGATATATTTTTCATACAATTATGAAAAAAGAAGACACAAGTTCTTAAGAAAATAGTGATACTGCATCTTTACAAGTCACACCCAAATGTATTTACAATGAGATACAATATTAAAATGCTTCTAAACAATTTCTGTACAAATTCTATTTATTTTTCCGAAGAAAATTAATTGTTTCAAGAAAGAAGAGAATAGAGAGTGGTCATGAATCCAAGAGAATAGAAATTTCTATTGAAAGTTGTTAATTACCATTGGAATGTAAATTAATATTTTCAAATAACAAAATGATACACCATAACAGAGTTTAAGCAAAAGAACAAGTAAGATCAGAGGTAGTTTCTGTGTCAGTTGCAAGTTTATACAGGTATCTTTCATTCCTTCCATTGATTCTGAAATTTATTCTCATTTTATCAATGAATTGGTAGTATATACCAATTTCTTCAATATCATTTTTAATTGTTGTAGTAGTATTTCATTTAAAATTTTCCTTCACTTTCATTCTTATTGGCAAGGTTTTGTTGGTTCAGGAATATAAATAATACACACTTTCAAGTTGAAGGATGGAATGTATTAATCAACTTTACAGAAAGAATGTTTCTCATATCGTAACAAGCCTTTCACAAACACACACAGCGCATGAGATCTGTAAGTGAAACTTTATAACAATGATGCTAACAGATGACAAATTCTCTACAGGTTTGCAGAAGAGGTATATCTAGAAAGTATTGGGGGAGGGAGGCGTTCAACACCTCACTCATAAATATTTTACAAAGAAGAACAATAATAATAATTGAATAAAGAAACAAAAATTTAAATTGAAAAAATGTATATTCATAATGGAAAGACTTTTGGATATGTTACAATCAATTTATGGTAATAGTTTTTAATAAATGAAGGAAAAATATGTTTTATTTATTTCATTAACAACAGGCTAACTACTGCCCTACTAAAATACAAAATGCCCCATTTCTGTCCAATACAGAATTTCATACAAAATTAGAGTATACAGTTTAATAATCCAAAAGTATTTGCCATTTTACATTAAAATATGAATCGTACCAGATATATTTTGTTGAATTTCAGGCGCATTTCATTGACACCCAATGTAGATGGATTTCTAATTTCAGAATTTAAGGCACAAGATGTTCTATGCAATTAAACTGAAAGATTGTAATTTTTCTATATTGGTTATCTTATCTCTCATTCAAAAACAGGATTTCAAATCCAAAACAATATTTCTACTTTTGTATATAACATACAAACATCATAATACATTACTCCATTAAATTCAGACCTGTCAATTTCACTACATTTTCATAATTGGTGATTGCAAAGGGATTAGGTAATTTACACTTAAATGTCACCATTCATAAAAATCAATGTTAAACTACATTTACTTGGTTATCCAGGAGTCAATGTGTCCTAGGCACAGGTGCCAACATTTCAGCCACCATTCTGCAGCCTTCCTCAGAGCAAAATGCTCTAGATGTTTCACTCTGAAATGTTAGCACCTGTACTAGGATACATTTCTCCTGGACAACCAAGTAAATACTGACTCCAGCCACAGAAGCTTACACTCTCAGTGTTTTAACTACCCTATTTCTTCATTGAGACTTCATAATATGGATTCCATATAGGCAAAGCATAAGTCAAAAATGGCTTAAAACCTGTGTTTTGAAAAATTACAATGGTTTCTCAATTTACAAAGTCAATACCTTGCCTCTCTATAAATCTAAGAATATGAAGACATTCTCAAAATAATCAGTGTGAGTATTAAAGGTCAATTTTGAAATAAAATAATTCCCAAATCTTCAATTTGTGATACAATTTCAAAGTATAACCAGACAATATACATTGGCACTCTTATTTTCATTCAATCACACTACTGGGTCATTCTGATTATACCTGGGTGATCAGTTTATAAGGCAACCCTACTGTTTGAGACCCTGGAAGAAAAGTGAAAGAATTGCAACACTTCTTCTGGGACAGATCCTGTGACTACATTTCTGCAACAAACTCCTCACTCATTCACTACTTCCTTTCACTTTCCCCTTTCCTGTTCTGAGTCACAGGCGGGATTCAGGGGGAACAAAGGGGACAACTGCCCCCCAATTCCTGGGACAAATTTAAAAAAATTATATTTACACATTTTATTTTGCAGATCTTGAAATTTATATATAAAAGATTTACTTGTGTCTGTATTTTGATAATAACAATTAAGAAAAATAATTGTATTAAGCTGAAGCTAATAACATACATTAATAAATGGGTGAACTTTAGTTCAGTGTTACAAAACTCATGGGATAATGTTCAGCGTTATTGTGAATATATCATCATAATAAATCCACTTTCAGTTATATTTTGCTTTTAAACATTATATACTTAGAAATTAAACATTTGCATGCATAAAATCATGATTCATAACACTCAAATTTTAACTCTCAAAAAGAAAGAGGATTTCCCATTTATTATAGATAGAGGTAAACATGGTGATTGATCCATTTACTAATATGGGTCCCCTTCATATCTTTTCATACATCGCAAACATTCAAGCAGAAACAATTTTAACAACTAGTTAAATACCTCCTTTTGCCTTCATTGATCAGTTGTAAATGAGAGCTGATGTGAAACAGAGGCGTTCATGTTTTCTCAGTTCTAAAACCTTTGGAAGTCTTTGGCTTTTAATTATAGTTTGAGTTTAGTCCATTTCAACTTCATAACAAATGAAATTCAATATGTTTTAAACATTATTTTATGCCTGAAATCTGTAATTTCGAACGTTTCAAAGAACGGTTGTAGCTTGCAGATTTTTATTAAGGCGATGTTTGTAAAATAAGCCCCGAACTATTGTGCATATATGAGCCCCAAACTTTAACGGGCTCGTGTTACATACACTACAACTTGTGATCATACTATTTTTGTTTTAGATGCCACGAAAGGTTCTAGACCCAAAAGCAAAAGGAACTAGTAATGCTACAGAATGACCCACACCTTCCTGTACTAGTTAGTTGCTTCATTTCTTTGGTCGGAGCTAGCTTTTCGGCTGAGCCCCATCCTCTTGCAAGCTGCCATCTATCGCCGCCCAAACATCATCTTTTTAACATTTGCTCAATCTTTAGGTTTCATAGTGGCAGAACAGAAAAATTACTTGAAGAATATTATTGAAGAGTAAATCCTTGGAATGGAAATTTTCTTTGAAAATTTGGGGCTATTTTAACAAAATTTAAGCGATTCTGTAAATGTGAAAATTGAAGCTCTTTTTCACAGAGAACTATTGAGATTTCAAAAACCTTTATTGGAAGTCGTGGAAAGCACTGCCACTCACAAATGCAATATTGTACACATATCGCCAAAAATGAGCATATCAATGGCATGAGAGATATTAAAAAAACATTTGTGTAATTTTTTAAGAAACAAAAGAATACAGCAAAATGGATTTTACATCTTAAACAGTGCAATTAGCATTATCCGTACAAAATGCTCGAAAACAAAATTGGAACCCTTTTTAGATAAAATGGTGTTTGAGTGTTTCTGAAAATGTGGAAATTTGAACTCATTTTCACAGAAAATTGTAGAGTTTTCTAGAAACTTCATATGACATCATTTACAGCACATGTGCTCAATGTTGTAATTCGAAAAAATCGCCACTAATGTAAATATTAACGATGTCAGAGACAAGTCAAAAAATACATTAGTGTAATTTGAAGTCATATTACATTGGTTACATGAGTTACATTTGAAGTCATATCTGTAAATGTTTATAGCAATCCCGCAGTGGCTCTACAAACCTCATTTTTGCCAGTGTAAGAAGAACAGCTTGTATATAATTACCATTGTTATTTTGTTGATGCTGCTTTTACAATAGAAAAAAAAGATCTTCCTGATATTGTTTTTTTCTGTGGAGGTTCAATTCTCAGCTAAATTTGGGTTCTATTTCAGTACATCTATTACATGAATCATATCAGCCTTTTATTTTAATGGTGTATTCATACCATATAGCTGTAGAGTGTCATTCATGCAGATGCTTAAACTTGATTAAAGAGATCCTTATTACATAAAAAGACAGTTTTAAAAAAATCACCACGTGAGCCCTTCTTCCAGAGTCCTATTGAATTGATGATACTGATATTTTTACTACTCATGTATTAATGCTCTTTGAAGTTATAGATGTCTTCGAAGTCTTGTCTTTGAAGTTATATTTCTTCATGTCTGCGTCTGAAATCTATTTTAAAGTTTGAACAGATTAATTATTATCTAATTTTTGGGAAATATAACCAATAAAATAGCACAATGTAGTCTGCCAAATATTCATGTTTATACTTAGGATTCCTAGACAATTAAATCTCTGTTTTTAGATGCCTGAAATAGGCCTATAAAAAGTAAAAATAGCAGTTATATATTCTTATATATACACTGAGATGAAAATGACTAATACATACATGAAATCTTATGGTACGTCCAACTATTTTATTATCTGTATATTAGTATGAAATATTTTTAAATATTAAGACATACCATGAATCGGTGAATAGAAACTCAGGGCTGAATAGGGGCAGCAGTGGAGGAAAGAAATCTATCCCTCACAAACATGATGTTAATTAATGTGTTTTTGATGACATCTTGTGAATAAAATTAGTATGAGATTGTAGTTCTTGACAGTTGTGTGTTTAATTTTTGGAATCATGGGAATATTGCAAAAGTTGATCGTGTTGTTACTATTGTAGTGTTCACGGCAAAACTTATTCTGTACAAGCAAGACATGCTGCTGAAATAATTTCAAAATATTTCAAGTAAATAGTGATTCTATTTCTAAGTTATATCCATGCATTTTTATGTTGTAATATTGATTTTGAAATAAACTGTTGAATATTTTCTCTCAAGCTGTCATACTTTTGAAGTTTAAGAGTGAATAGGGACAACATGGTTAGACAGTATGGGAGTAGTTTCAGAGGTTGTCTTCACGAGTACATTGCCCAAGAAGACCTAGAAAATGCACTGCAAGCTATTAGGAGAAGGATGGCACTTCAAGCTGCTGCAGAGAAGTTGCAAATACCTAAATTTCAATAGCAGCAGTAAAGTAAACTGTTTCCTGCTCAAATTGTAAACAGAAAAATGAAAGGGGGGGCAAATAGCCTCTGGTGAATCGCGTGAACGGAAAATTGTAGATAGTGTTGTAAGTTGTGGAAGATGGGGGTACCCAGTGAGTACCTTTAATTTGCGGAGTTTTGTTAAATAACATTTGGACAGGGAGGGGAAAATAATGAAACGGTTGCAGAACAACCTTCCAGGGTCATATTGGGCTCAGTCTTTCATAATCAGGCATAAGGATAAAATTACTCTTGCATTTGTCAAAATCTGACATAGGGAAAGGTTCGTCACTCCACAGGACATTGAACATTATTTTGAAGAATTGAAACAGTTGTTAATGGTGTTCAAACAGTAAGACGATGAAGATACATGTTTAAGTGATGGTAATGAATTAGATGTTGTTTTTTTTATGCATTTCATGTTTTTAAAAAGTAATCTTGTTTTTCTATGTCTGACAGAATAGGGATTTGATTTTTATTTATGACTGTCGCTATTGACCCCATCCTTACGGTGAATAGGGAATTTCACTTTCATGAAAAAAATATTTATGACATATTGTATTACTAGTATTAAAAAACCTAGTAATCTGTCCCTATTCACCCCGTTTTATGGTAATTTTTATAACATCACTAGAGCAAGCTGACATACACAAAGGTACAGTGAAATACACTTGCGTCTACAACCCGTGGAATTTGCCTCACAATATACAACAATGAGAGTGGAATTGTGCCTTATCATTCAGCATCATTGTATAAACAAATCAATATTTCTACTTCTTCACTTGTTTTGTGCGTACTTTCATTTTGGAGGTAATTGGCAGTGAACTAATTTTATGTAACCATTAAAATTTTTGTAGCAGAGCAAAGATTAACAATCCTCTGGTCTAAGATGTTAATTTTTAATGTTCCACAGTTAAGAGAAAAGAACAAAGATGAGTTTGGGGAAAAATTAATGTACTTACAGCATATTTATTTTAATTAATATTATCTTCAAACTTGAAGATCTCTTATCTTCCAGAAGAAGAATTATCTTGAAATTAGAAATTAATGTTAAAATTAGTAAAAAAAAAATATATTTTAAGATTAAATTTGAAAAATTCTTTTAAAATCCAGAGAGATATTATTTAAATTTTAATGATATAATGATATAACTGAAGAGATACTTACAAAACTAAATCTTGCAAACATATCTTTGAAAGCTCCTTTTCTATCATATTTCTTGCAGTTAACTATAAAATTATTGAGAAGACATATTACATTGAGAAGAACATTAAAAATGGAAACCGTGGGAACAGAAAACAAAAAGCTCTCTCTTATCATTTTATCTTTTACAGTAGTTCTCCGTGACAAAGGATTTGAATGTCCTAGAAAGAAATAATTTCAATTGGGTCTTGAAATTTGGTTATCATGCATTCTGTTACATCTGGACATTAACTCCTGAACATTTTTTGGACTAAAGAAATATTTGTATGTTTCCTATGGTACTAAACACACATTGGTATTGGTTGTTATAGTATTGGTTGTCAAATTCAAATGCAGTCCACATCCATATTGCTCATATGTGTATATTTTGGAAATGTTCATTCCTTCCAGATATATAGCATAATATTGAGGGAAACACATGGCCCAGATGTTTAGATTACAAAAAAGAATTGTACAAATCCCACCCATGTGATTATTGTAAGCATCTCTTTATTAAGCTTAGAATTCTACCATTACCTTTCCTCTTTATTTATGAATCAGTGGTCTTTGTCAAAAATAATTTATTCAAGTAGGAGAACATATTTTCAGCTAACACCAGTGTCTATAAGTATAATACTTGATGTAGTAATCATATTCATTAGGTGTCAATATCAACAGCCCACTAAGAAAAATGTAACTATTATTGTACCTCAGCCTCTGAGCCAATGACCTCCATTTCGGTCAGGTTTTTTGTCCAGTTTCCCTGACCCTTCAAGCAAATGCTGAGATGGCCCCTTGTTTTGCTTCTGGACATAAATATAACTTCACTGTCAATGCCTGTCTTTTAGAGCTCTGTGGATATTATAATATAGTTCTTCAAATTATTGTTCTCCATGTTCTCAGAGCAGGAAGTCCACCTTTCCTTCATGAAGGGCTACAAAAGAGATAATAGCCAAACTCTGTAGCTGATTTGCCTTTGGAAATAGTTTCTATTGCACTGGAGTGAATTTTTCTTATAAATTCTTGCTGAAAATCTTGATGAAAAATTATTATTTTATCTGTATTTATTATTCATCTTGTATATAGTTTAAGGTAGGGATCTCAGAAAATGTGGTCAGAAGACACTTCTCCCCATAGCACATCACACCCAGTTTTGAACTGTTTTTGATGATATAAAAAATTTAAAAATATATATTTACACATTGATTCAACTTTTGAGTTCACCAAATAAAATGTTGCATTATAATTGTCATTTTTACAATTTTCCTTTTTTTGTTTTAATTAACTGATAACACATGACATTCTCATCAAGTTCTCATTGAAGATAGGAAACCAAGACTTATTGCATGTCGTGTTAGATACAACTATAGACTTCAAAGAACCATGATGGCATCAACTAACTAGTGGTGCTACAGAATGGCACAGACTTTCCCGTATTAGTTTTTTTTTTTTATTTCCTTTGGTCTCGGCAAGCTATCACCACCCAAAGTACATTTTTTGTTAAATATTCTTAATTTTTCAGTTTCCTAATTGAAGAGCAGAAATATTATTTTTAGATTATTAAAGAACAGTTAAACCTCGCCCAAAATACCAATTTTCTTTGAAGAATGTGGAGCTGTTTATAAGAAAATGGCGCTACTGTAAATGTGAAATTTGAACCTCTTCTCACAGAAAACTATTGAGTTTCCAAAAACCTATATAGGAAATCACTTCAAGTACTTCCAGTCAAAAATGAAATAGTGTTTACAAATTGTGTTTACAAATCGCTAGAAATGTGCAAATGAAAGGCGTGAGAGATCTTTAAAAAAATATATTCGCGTAATTTTTGAAAAGATAAAAAGTATCCCTAAATTAACTTTACGTCATATAGAAGAGTGCAATTAACACTGTCCATTCCAAAAGTTTAAAGAAAAATTTGAAGTCATTTTTGAGAATATGGTGTGTGAGTATTTCTGAAAATGCAGAATTTTGAGCTAGTTTTCACAGAAAACGTTTAAATTTTTGACAAACTTCATTTGACATTATTTAAAATACATGTACTCATAAATATAATTACATGAACAAATTGCCCGTAATATAAATATTAACAAGTGAGAGGCTAGTAAAAAAATTACATTTTTGTAATTTTTCAAAACACAAAAGAATAGATCAATAGTCAAAAGAATAGATCAGATGTCATCTACATGTGTCATATGTCATCATCTAAATATCTGTGAACAACGATAGTGATTAAACTGTTCAGCCTATTTTCTCCAGAATTGATATTCCCCAATTTCTCTGGCTGATGTCGCAGCCCTTTGAATTTGAAACCGATATTTTAATGTTGGGTGATACTTCACATGAAGCCCATGGGACATTTTCAAAATTTTTAAAAAAATAGCTGTATCGTTTTTTAGTACATTTTGTTGTTGGATAGTGTGAAGAACGTTTAAGAGAATAGTACACGCCTCATTTTCGTTAAAAACTCTAATTTTTCGAAAATTGCAAAAGTTAAAAATGTTTTCGCCGTCTTCCTATAACTACAATTATGATGATAGAGATTTTCCCCTCAGTGAAATCTATTCCTTAAAGATATATTTTGAAATATGGTCATGTATAATTTTTCAAAAATTTGAGGTATTTTCGTGTAATTTTGTGTGAAAGTACGCGCGAGAAAGTACGTGCTTTTTTAGCACCACTAGTTTTCTATGGAGTCAGTTTAACACACAGTATCAACGAGTCTAAGTAACAACGAGTAAGTATCAATGAGTGAAAGAGCACGTGTCACGAAGTACTGTCAGGCACATTCAACAGTATAACACACGTCTTTTCTGTTAATTTCATTTATTTAATCCTTTTCAAAAATCACAGAAAGTTACTCTAAGTTGGTTGCGTCAGTCCCGGTCGATAATTCCTTACCATTCTATCTAAATTAATTTGACTTTTACGCCTACCTAGATTTAAATCATATTCCAAATCTCTATTTACTCAGTTCCTGTTTTTTAGTTGCAGTATTGTAAGTAGATTGGTCGATTTAATCCGTTTCACATCTATGTTACAGTTATTTACGCTCGTTATTTTGTAGTTGCATAAATATTTGCTGTTTTGTTATTTTGCAATTTTTATTCATAATTAAATATTGGGCGGATACGTTGAAAAATCATATTTTTTATGAAAGCATAATATTGTCTGGATCTCGACATATTTTCTGGTATCTTCATTGAAAAAAATACAATGTTCAAATTAGAACAAAAATAACGTGAAATATGTGAAATAGAAGAATAAAAATCATTTGTCAGTACAGAAAGAACAGAAAGAGTCAGAGTGGTAAAAGTTTAGAGACCGATGAAGATTTTAGTACCGGATTTTGTCGGTGGTTAGAATCATATCTCCTATTGTAATACTCAAATTTATTAAACACTTCAATTTAAACTAGTGATGCTTCAACAGTAGGTTCTGTTTCGTAGTCGTAACGGTTACGTAAACTTATAATATCGCTTGTAACATCCGTTACCATTCGTAGCACAGTCGGCGCGAAAACTTAAAAAATACAACAACATAAATTCATCATTCCAAACTCGCTTTTCATAATTCAAGAAAAACCGCCAGACAATGATAAGTTATTCTCAGAATTTCAAATTGTCGAGTGCCGGCGATGCTAATGACATATTGCGATCTGATAACTCCTAAAAGATCCTAGCAAAAGAAGTGCAGAAAATTCGAATTTGCGATTTAAAAACAAATAACTTGAAACTTGTCATGTTTTCAGAAAATGTACATAGCGTTACTTAAGATCTAATTTTGAAGAACACCTTTCATTAAGTAAATAAGTGGAGATACAGAATGGCACAGGTTTTCTCTTCATACTTAGTTTGAATTACCACAAATGCAATCTCGTTTAACATATATATATATATATATATATATATATATATATATATATATATATATATATATATATATATATAAGAGAATGTGTGCATATGTGACGCAAAAACTACTCGATCTATTTTGAATGGTCACACATTGTTCTTATTAGTAATGAGAGTGTTTAAAGAGTGATTTGAATTAAATCGAACATATGGGGGCGTTGTTTATGATAATTCATTCGCTTAGAGGCCGGATTTTTATGTAATTACATATTTTTTCTTTCTACTTACAGTTCTCAAATTTGTAATCTTGGCGAATCGTTGCCGTTCTAACACAAAATTTAATTTTTTCGTTACGTATTTTTACATATTTAATTTTATATTACACATTTAACATATTTTGCTACTTTCACAATTTTTGATTCTGTCAATTTCATAACATTTTTATGAAAAGAAGTAATTTCCAAAAAATCAGCATTTTCCTCCTACATTACTGCGTGCTACATACTCCAGTTACCCTACATGAAGACGCGTGATGTTCTCACTGTCGCACCTGCTTCAGTTATCTCAGTGGCGAGAAGTGCGCGGCAACGACCGAGATTATTTTCACCTTTGAATGTGAAAGGTATCACTATCCCCGTAAAGGTAATCCTTGTGACCTTTAGCTTTGATTTCCGAGAAACTTCGGCGATCGCCGATATATAAGACTTCGATGGGTGTGCTACACGCTACGACGATTGTTTGCGAGTCGTACATACAGCCAGTTTTTTACGATGGCTTCTTTTAATTTGGATGCAAAAGTACGGCCTTGAAAGCATTATATGAAGCTTTTACTATTGACGGGAAATTTTATGGTGCAAATTGTGCCCTCCAAATGATTTTTTTAAATGTTTGTTTTATTTTTAAAATTTGTTTTGAAATTGTTTTATAAATGTAATTTCGTATTATGTAAATGTGCATTTCAATATTACAAATTTTATCCTATTTTACATATTTATTACATATTCTTACTGTTTTCATTACATATTTATGTTCATATTTTGACGTTTAATACTACATATTTTTCCGGTCTCTACTTGCGACCCAAAAGCCCCTGAGCTCTACGCAACCCGCCGCACCGTTAAGTATTAAGTGCGTCTTCACTGCATACAAGTATGCTGCCCCTACGATTGTGACATATCGGCCGGAATTATTAATCGCGGACACGTAAATCAAATTTCTCCAATCTAATGTCTTAGCGAGCGCATGCCCGAATTAGAGGGATAACGTTTGAATAATAGGATACTTGACAACCATGAGCAAACCAGGACATAGAACAAACCCATACTTGCGAGAGTCTTTCATCTATTGGAATTTATGAAAAGCGTAGCGCAAAACATGATTAATCATCACGTGTCTATTAGTGTGTATTATGTAATACTGCACTGCAATAGCAACGGGTCCACAAGTTGTATATAAAAACGTCCGTAAAACAAGTATTGGCATGAGATTTATTTTAAAAAATAGTTTTCTTTACTGCGGAAGTTTGAGCTCATACTTGCAGAAAAGATTTTCGTGGAAGAGAAATTTTATGTCATTTGAAGCACTTGCACAAAAGTAAAAAGAGAAAATTGAAAAACAGAAGACCCAAACATTTCCTATAACAATAGAACTACAACAAAAATGCTGTTAGGAACCTACCCTCTTTAAAATATATATTAATACGGTTTTACAGGTATGGAAAAAACTGTGTCGGGATGGTAATACAACTCAATGATAATGAATGTATGTACTTTGGCACGACAGCTCTTTACGAACTAAGGCCTACCAGCAGCGTCCCGGCCTTGCGGCCATGGGTTAAGACGTATATGTGGTTAGCACACAGACATCCATACGCTGAATTCTGGTCTTCTCAACCTGAGAAGTGAAGCTTTGCCATCGTCACACAGCAGCAGATACTGGAACATTGCAAGGAAAGCGCACAATTACTTTTCGTCCTGACCGGGAATCGAACCCGAGGTTGCGACATGGAAAGCGAGCCGCAAACAAACGATCCTCTTGATGACAATACAAAACTCTATGCCAGTTCGCTGATGATGGCGCAAGAACCGAAATATTTGAATAAATTACTAGAAAGATTAAAGATTATGAAAAATGAGGTCTAAGCCTCGACCTAGAAAAAAATAGTATTCTGGGCACTAGACAGTACACGTGGTGTATTGACTGTGGAAATTGGAGAAATGATAAGAACAATAGAGGACATAAATTACTTGGGAACAGCAATAGGGAAACAGTTTTTGTGGAAAGGAATTTGAAACCCGACTCCTTAAAGAGAGACAAATTTTAGGAACCCTGAATCCAGTGATTTGGGATCCAAATATAAGCTAGAAAATAAAAATTCACGGAAAAAAGAACAGTTACTGTATACCAGATCCATGATACTACGAGTATAACAAGTTACGTTATTAAAGTATCATGGATCTGGTATACCGCAACTGTTCTTTTTTCCCGTGATGATTGAAAATGTTACATTGTATGGAGCAGAATATGGCAACTTCCTGAACAACAGAAAAGAAAATAGAGATCCCTGGAAATGGATTTCCTCAGAAGAGCTGCAGCAATATCTAGAAGGGAAAGAATTCGAAATGAACGGGTTAAGGAAATAATGAGCATACAACATAATATTATAGAGGAAATTGAAAAGAAACAACTCACTTGGTTTAGACATGTACAGCAAATGGACGAGAAAAGACTCTCCAAAAATCATTAGAATGGCAACCAAGTGAAAGGAGAAAACGAGGAAGACCAAGACCAGGGTAGAACGACCAGATCAAAAATATAATCGAGAAGTGGAAATTGCCTCCTGATTCCTGGAAGAACAGAGAAGACTGGAGATTAGGCGCCGGACGGCCGAAGTAGCGTTTAAGAAACCGGCAAGAAGAAGAGGTTTATAGCATAAATATGTCTACCATAGACTAAGAAGGTAATTTCAGAGGTATGTATCAGAGGAAAATATCAAAAGATGCTTTTCTGATAGTATAAATTATTGTGTTATTTTTTTATATTTTTTAATCAAATAAAATAGTGTGGAAGAAAAAATTAGATTTAAAAAAAACATGTTTCTAGCTGTAGATTGGTGGGACAGGGGCAAATAAATATTTTAAAAGTATTATATTTATGTTACAATTATATGTCATGTGGTTTATGGAAACTTTTTACCATCTTATTCTGGGGGACCCTTTGCCGCCTATAAAAGATCTAAAATTCTGCCTCTGTACAGACGTGTTCAAATTATCAGACTAAAGCATGTCTTTTCCAAGTTTCATGATATAATTGGAGAGAAACGCTGTTAAGTGTGATGTCTGTGAAAGGTCCAGGCAGATTGCACATTGTCGAAGGGACAATGAGGCATTGCCAATTCAAAAAATCCTTGAAAAGGAACTTTAGAGTGGTTCCCTAATAAAGATGGCATTTTACGCATGACAAACCACAAAGCCCAAAGGCAAAAGTTTCTTTAAGAATTCGGAAGAAAAGCAATTTAAAGTGTTACCATGGCCACAGAATAGCTATGACTTGAACCCCATAGAAAATTTATGGGGTATCATCAAGAGAAGAATAAGGAAATATACAAGTAATTGTAGACAAACCAGAGGAGGTTTGGTTCCGCGACAATGAAATCAAAACCTCAGGTGAAAAGTTGGTTAACATTATGCCAAACAGGATGAAGTTGTTTATTGATAACAAAGGCACACAAACTAACAGTAAGTATTAAATGTGTAACTGTAACATACACACAAATGTTAAAAGGAAGTACGACCGCCTTCGGGAGTCTTCGCTCCGCTCTGGGGCGAGCTCCCTCTCCTGATAGCTTGGTGAAGCCCTCCAGGCCACGGTACTCGCCCCAGGCAAGGCGCACCCACCTGCCTTCGCGCAGAGCCCAGAAACTCAGATCTTGAACCCTGACGTAGAGGGTGCGGGAGTTTAGAAGGAAGTCCGACCGCCTTCGAGAGTCTTCGCTCCCCTCTGGGGCGAGCTCCCTCTCCTGATGGCTTGGTGACGCCCTCGAAGCCACGGTACTCGCCCAGGCAAGGCGCACCCACCTGCCTTCGCGCAGAGCCCAGAAACTCAGATCTTGAACCCTGACGTAGAGGGTGCGGGTGTTTAAAAGGAAGTCCGACCGCCTTCGGGAGTCTTCGCTCCGCTCTGGGGCGAGCTCCCTCTCCTGATGGCTTGGTGAAGCCCTCCAGGCCACGGTACTCGCCCCAGGCAAGGCGCACCCACCTGCCTTCGCGCAGAGCCCAGAAACTCAGATCTTGAACCCTGACGTAGAGGGTGCGGGTGTTTAAAAGGAAGTCCGACCGCCTTCGGGAGTCTTCGCTCCGCTCTGGGGCGAGCTCCCTCTCCTGATGGCTTGGTGAAGCCCTCCAGGCCACGGTACTCGCCCCAGGCAAGGCGCACCCACCTGCCTTCGCGCAGAGCCCAGAAACTCAGATCTTGAACCCAGACGTAGAGGGTGCGGGTGTTTAAAAGGAACTCCGACCGCCTTCGGGAGTCTTCGCTCCGCTCTGGGGCGAGCTCCCTCTCCTGATGGCTTGGTGAAGCCCTCCAGGCCACGGTACTCGCCCCAGGCAAGGCGCACCTACCTGCCTTCGCGCAGAGCCCAGAAACTCAGATCTTGAACCCAGACGTAGAGGGTGCTGGGTGTTTAAAAGGAAGTCCGACCGCCTTCGGGAGACTTCGCTCCCCTCTGGGGCGAGCTCCCTCTCCTGATGGCTTGGTGACGACCTCCAGGCTACGGTACTCACCCCAGGCAAGGCGCACACACCTGCCTTTGCGCAGAGCCCAGAAACTCAGATCTTGAACCCAGACGTAGAGGGTGCTGGGTGTTTTAAAGGAAGTCCGACCGCCTTCGGGAGTCTTCGCTCCCCTCTGGGGCGAGCTCCCTCTCCTGATGGCTTGATGAAGCCCTCGAGGCCACGGTACTCGCCCCAGGCAAGGCGCACACACCTGCCTTCGCGCAGAGCCCAGAAACTCAGATCTTGAACCCAGACGTAGAGGGTGCTGGGTGTTTAAAAGGAAGTCCGACCGCCTTCGGGAGTCTTCGCTCCCCTCTGGGGCGAGCTCCCTCTCCTGATGGCTTGGTGACGCCCCCCAGGTCACGGTACTCACCCCAGGCAAGGCGCACACACCTGCCTTTGCGCAGAGCCCAGAAACTCAGATCTTGAACCCAGACGTAGAGGGTGCTGGGTGTTTTAAAGGAAGTCCGACCGCCTTCGGGAGTCTTCGCTCCCCTCTGGGGCGAGCTCCCTCTCCTGATGGCTTGGTGAAGCCCTCCAGGCCACGGTACTCGCCCCAGGCAAGGCGCACCCACCTGCCTTCGCGCAGAGCCCTGAAACTCAGATCTTGAACCCAGACGTAGAGGGTGCTGGGTGTTTAAAAGGAAGTCCGACCGCCTTCGGGAGTCTTCGCTCCCCTCTGGGGCGAGCTCCCTCTCCTGATGGCTTGATGAAGCCCTCGAGGCCACGGTACTCGCCCCAGGCAAGGCGCACACACCTGCCTTCGCGCAGAGCCCAGAAACTCAGATCTTGAACCCAGACGTAGAGGGTGCTGGGTGTTTAAAAGGAAGTCCGACCGCCTTCGGGAGTCTTCGCTCCCCTCTGGGGCGAGCTCCCTCTCCTGATGGCTTGATGAAGCCCTCGAGGCCACGGTACTCGCCCCAGGCAAGGCGCACACACCTGCCTTCGCGCAGAGCCCAGAAACTCAGATCTTGAACCCAGACGTAGAGGGTGCTGGGTGTTTAAAAGGAAGTCCGACCGCCTTCGGGAGTCTTCGCTCCCCTCTGGGGCGAGCTCCCTCTCCTGATGGCTTGGTGAAGCCCTCGAGGCCACGGTACTCGCCCCAGGCAAGGCGCACACACCTGCCTTCGCGCAGAGCCCAGAAACTCAGATCTTGAACCCTGACGTAGAGGGTGCTGGGTGTTTTAAAGGAAGTCCGACCGCCTTCGGGAGTCTTCGCTCCCCTCTGGGGCGAGCTCCCTCTCCTGATGGCTTGATGAAGCCCTCGAGGCCACGGTA